>CM055403.1:140079135-140117389 GCA_029228625.1 Pseudolycoriella hygida | reverse complement strand
GAAAAAAATTTTCTCCGAAAAAAAATTTTCTTCAAAAACATTTTTCCTTCAACAAAATTTTCTTCAAAAAATATTTTCCCCGAAAAAAATTTTTCTCCAACGACCTACCATCGGAACACTTCGTATCACCTTCGGCTACCTTCCGAATACTTTGTGTCACCTTCGGCTACCTTCAGCTACCTTCGGAACTTTTCGTGTCACCTTCAGTTGCCTTCGGTTGCCTTCGCAACACTTCGTGTCACCTTCGGTTGCCTTCGGAACACTTCGTGTCACCAATTCTTCTCAGTAATTTATATAACTTTCCTGAAGAAACCAACTATCTAAGTATTCTTATTTAATTTAGCAAAAAATCCAAGATGGTGTCACTGTGACAGTTGGCAGCCATTTTCTTAAGATCCCAAAAAATTCTCTGACCAAACTCTATAACTTTCCCGAAGAAACCAACTCTCTAGCTATTGTCACTTCGGAGCTAAAATTCGAAAACTCCGAGCATTACCACTTTTCCACATGCCATGGCTTTTCCAGAATTTTCCCGGAAAAGCGGCATATGAAATTTTTCATTTGGGGCCGAGACTGACGTTCCCTGAAAATTTTAAGGAAATCGTCCGGGCGGTTCTCGAGAAAAAAAAAGTAGATAGATACATAGATACACAGACATAGATTGTTGACACACAACACAGGAATGAAATTGTTATTACTTTCAAAGCAGATTTTACCATTTTTGTATGGAAATTGGTCATCTTTGATTGGCGATATCTCGCCTCTTTTTGAACCGATTTTGATGAGTGTGGGCTTGTTGGAAAGCTGCTGCGACGTAGATTTTTTTTAAATAATTTGGAGGGGGAGGGGGACGAGGGGAAAAACTCAAAGGTTTGCCTATACATCGTGTCTTGTCGCAAAGGTTTTTGTATGGAGTTTTTTTGGTTTGTGGACGTTTTTTTTTTGGGTGTGGGGACTGCGTCACGCTCTCCACTACCGCTCCGAGCATGATTTCCAATACAACTTAATGTGGACGTAATTTCATACACTAAAGAGTTAAGACAATATTTACTTAAATACGTTCGAGTCTTTTCGTAAAATCAACTCTGTTTGCCGCATCTATTCTGATACGTACGCGTCCCTTCATATGTTTTTTACTGCTGGTTCGTCATCTAAGGACCATGATCGATGCTTCCCCCTACTCCCTGGTCGAAATTGGGGTGGTTACAAGCGTCGTGGTAAATGCATAAGACCCCTTTTCGAAGAACTTCGTTCATCGTACGGGTCTAATAAATACTTTGTAAGTAAAAGACGTCATACAATGAAGAAATTTATAGTTTGCTCATTTATCTCTTTTCCTATTTTTTAGATGCTTTGCTTTTGTTATAACAATGACAAAACAGCTGAAAGTTTTAAAATTTGGGAATGTGTAGAATGTGAAAATTAAAAATTTCTTCTTTACTACCAAGCTATTATATTTAAAAATTTAGAGAAGAATGTAAATTTCAGTCAAACGTTTTCAAAAATTTCGTGATGATGTAACACGGGTCCAGATCCCCTCCTTTCTGTCACACTCTGATACGCTAGACCCGAGCCCCTCTCGCAGCGTGACATAGTTTATGAACGGTCTCTTATGCGTTTACCGCGTCGTTTGTACTTAGTCGATTTCCGACCCGGAAGTTGGAGAGCACATCGATTAAAGATGAGAAATGCCAAATATGTAAAAGAAATTGATTTGTGGCATGAATGTTATCATAGGATTTTGTTACATTGAAAAATTGTCCGTCCGTCTGTCATGTCTCCACCGGAGTTGAGATTCCTCATTCTGTTTGGGATTGAAAAGTCGTACAAAATTATGCAAAATCGCATTAACTTTAAAAAAAAATTGTATTCTATTTTTCAACTTCAACTACTTCCAACATATCCACATCTCTAGCTACAATGTCTCCATCTCCATCGTCCGCGAAATCATCCAACTTATTTTGTAATTCTTTTATGGAGCGCATTAAAACGGAAAATTCATTTTTCCGAACTTCCATTTTGCTTTCCAGTTGCTGGCGTACGCTTTTCAATTCGCTTAAATCTTTTTTAAGCAACCGCAATTTTTCGGTTGTCTTCCGCCTGTCTGGTTGTTGCGAAATAATTTTCGCCAGCACGTCGTACTCCATTCGATTTTTGCGAATTTTCTTAGCTAGCACCAATTTCTCCTTACTTTCGTCAATTTGCTTTTTGGTCTGAATGATCGCGAGGTCAATTTTGGATGAAACTTTTTCGTAGTTTTTCTTCTCCAATTTCATCATCTTCGCAGAGTATTCCGATTTAACAACCGCAAATTCACACTGAACCAATTGGGCCAACATTCTGTTGTAAGTTAGCAATCTGAAATTTTACGATGTTTAACAGCCGTCAGTCCGGTGTGTCATTACGTCACTTACTCATTTTCTGGCGTTTCGGTTGAGTTGCACCATTTCGTAAACATTTTAATGAGAACGTTTAGCCTACGATCGTCTCCTGTGCCGTCCCCATCAATCAACAATCTTCGCTTGATAACTTCCTCTGAAATAAAAGTTCACATTTTATAATATCGGGACAGTGGCACATCAAGCTTATGTTAAAAATTTGTGTTAAAAATAAATTCACTCACCGTCAGACATTTTTGTGCATGAGCTTCTGTTGGGTTCTGTTTGATAAAAAAAAGTCACAAAGTAAATAGCGGAATATTTTTGTTTTATTCTTTTGACGCTCTTTTTTGATGATTTTGTTGTGTGGTGGAAAAACTACTATTGGTAAATATGTCCCAGAACTAGACGTTTTGTGTGTGGTGGAAATTGTTCACCATATTGTCATCTAGTACTACTCTTGTGGTAGGTTTAAGATTGACGTGATTGGCGGTATTTTTGTAAAAACCAATTTGAAAATGTGAATGAATGGAACAAATTTTGTCGGCTGGGCATTCAAGACATCGAAGTCTTTGCATATTTACGTGCGTACCTGGTCTAAGCTCTAACCGCACGGCTCCCATGAGCGAGGAATTGAGGTACGCCCAATTAACGCGAGTCCCCGAAGTGACTCCCTATAACGGCAAGCCGGTGCAACCTCCGCGACCTAGGTAAGGCCCGGAATACTGTCATCTTCCTACTGAATTCTCGCCAACCTGGTTGCCCAGGAAGGACTAGGGGTTTAGTCGCCCATTTCAAAGCGCAAGCTGTTCTGACGCAGCTCACTATCTACCAAGACCCCCGCGTTGCAGCGCCACTAGGCACCTCAACCAAGCGCTGGGGCCGGATGCGGATGCGGTGAGGGCTTTCGCGGTAAGGCTCTTAACCAGACCACTTCGGTAGGGATGTGCACGCATCCCAGGTACCGCTGAGCCAGCTCAGGAAACCATGGTGTCGTTACCCACCAGTGGACCAACGGGTTGAAGCAAGCAAAGACCGTTAGTGAACCACTTCAGTGGTAGAGCCTTCAAGACATAGAAGATATTGCAGATTTGCGTGCGTACCTAGCCTAAGCTTTAACCGCACGGCCTTCATGGGCGTTGAATAGGGATACGCCCAATTAGCGCGAGTATGAAAACTCTACCCAATCGAGATCCTGTATGCAAGTGCTTTCCTTCACTCTGGGTCGGAGCCGAGACATATCATAATCTCTACTGCTTTGATGGAATGGCGCAGTCGCCGATTTTAAAACCACAGCCACCACGTTACAGCACCGTTAGGCACCTCAACCATGTCAAGCATCGATGTTGGTGACACTTGAGGGCCCCCAACCCCGTGGTACCGATATTAGAGCCTCGGGTAGGGCTCATAGCCACAAGTGACTACTACAGTTGGGAACTTGCATTCCCGGCACTGCTCGGCCTGCTCGGGCTGTGGGGTCGCCACTCCCCAATGGTCTTTCTGGGATTGCCCTGGGCTGCCCCAGAAACGTTGCCCAGAGGTGTCCACCCTGCAGTAATTACTCCACTCACTCATGTACCGCCACATTCTTACGCCTTTTAAACACAGCCACTGCGAACTTGTTAAATTCCTCATACGTTTCACGCGTACTCAGGACATTCCCCAATTCGATGTTCCCTCTTTCGTCAACATTCACTTATCAAATTGTCTATGCTTTCCACCGGTGCCCCGCAGAAACAAGCCATATCGTCCGCTAAGCGTCTTTTGAACAAGAATTCCCTTATACTGCCGTGTCCAGTGAGCATAAAGCCCAGACTCAGGCCAAAAGAGAATTCGCAATGGGTTGAGACGAACCTTACGTTCGGAATGAACCTGAACGTCGTTCGTCCCTTCTCTTCCGTTTCCCATCTACTCTGCCATTCATCCAGCAGTTTTTCCCTGATAAGCTCGGTTCTTTGCGGCTTGGTCAAGCTCGCAAGTTCCTCGCCATCGACTGGGTCTGTGGCCAAGAGAGCGACACCCCTCCTACATCTTGAAAGCATGCCTTTCAGCCTGCATTCAAGATCCCACGGCAGTTCACCGTGGAGCACTTGCATCGCTACCGTGGACACAGTTCTGCACACATTCAAGCCAGCTTGTAGCACTACTCGCTGACACCTATTAATCAGGGCCTTCAAGACAGTCTCTAGCCTTAGGACTGAATCCTACACTAGTCTAGGATGTAGTCCAAAGGCTGGAGACGCTAAGGACTGTCTTTGAGGCCCAGCCGACGAAATTTGTTTCATTAATTCCACGTTTTTTTTTAATTTAATTTTTTCGCAACGCGGACGCACGGCTCTATAGTCTCCAGTCTTTAGCAACATGAAAGTAAAAACGTATCAGAATAGGTGTGGTAAACAGAGTTGATGTTACGAAAAGACTCGAACGCATTTAAGTCAATATTGCCCTAACTCTTAAGTGTATGAAATTACGTCTACATTAAATTGTATTGGAAATTGCCGAGAGGGCAATATTGAAAAACCCGTCCGAAGAAACGGTGTAAAAAAGCCTTCCGAAAGTACAAAATTGACCCCCAAATAGACGAAAATGTACATCCCAAAGTTTTCTGAAACACGGGAAAAAACCATTTTTTTTGCCTCATTTTTAGTGTCCTAGCTAAGTTCAAGGACTCAAATCCAAAAAAGTTTCTTCCATAAATTGTCGGCCATGCCCAGATCTTTCAAACAAAAAAATTAGGAAAAATTGGAAAATATTTACTCGTACTTAACTGTACGAAAGACCAAAAACCACTTTAATGGCCCTAGCTTGGCGGCTATAGAATTCTACCAGACCCGACGAACGCAACCTTATTGCAAGGGGACAAATCTGACAACCAACCTGGCTGCGTTCACCGGGTCTGGTAGTACAGAATGGGATGGGATGGCAAGTTGTGAACGCGCTTGCCTTCCACGCAGAAAACCCGGGTTCGATCCACGGGACGTATGGAATTTTTCTGTAATTACTAATTATAAACCTCTAATGTCCGTCTGTTTTTTTATTTATGTGTCTATTCGCCTGTCTGTAACGATCCCGTTATTTTTGCTTTTAAACTGACAGGTATGGTGCAAAACGTCGAGAAAACATGTTCCGGAGTGGGATATTGTTCTGAAATAAGAGAGTTATGGGTCAAGAATGGGTGAAAATTTAAAATCGACCAAAAGTGAGATGTAGCGCTGGTTTCTTCGACAAAGTTTCAGAGTTCTGTTAGTAGAATCGGTGATAAATGGCCAAAATTGGAAAAATTTGTGTCAAATCAGTTTTTAAACGTATTTCCGTATGTATAGGAGATACGGCGTTGGTTTCTTCGAAAATGTCGGACAGTTGGACACGAGGTCAATTTTGATGGTTTAAGAAGTTCGCGGCGTGCAAGGTATAAGAGATAGACCATCGGTTTCTTTAGCAAAGTGTCAGAGTAGAATACGTAGCAAGTGCAACGCTGAGTACGGTGAACGTGGAATGTGTGGAACGTTGAATACGAGGAACCTTGAATACGAGGAACGTTGAATACGAGGAACGTTGAATACGGGGGAAGTGGTGTATGGTGAACGTGGAATACGGGGGAAAGTTGAATACGGGGAACGTTGCATACGGTGAACGTTGCATACGGTGAACGTGGAATACGTGCGAAGTGGAATACGTGCGAAGAGGAATACAGGGAAAGTGGAATACGGAGGAAGTGTAATACGGGGAACGTTGAATACGGTGAACGTTGAATACGGGGAAAGTGGAATACGGGAAACGTTGAATACGGTGAACGTTGAATACGGAGGAAGTGTAATACGGGGAACGTGGAATACGGGGAAAGTTGAATACGGGGAAAATTAAATTGAATACGGGGAACGTTGCATAAGGTGAACGTGGAATACGGGCAACGTGGAATACGGGAGAAGTGGAATACGTGGGAAGTGGAATACGGAGAACTTGGAATACAGTGCACATTGATTACGGTGAACGTTGAATACGGTGAACGTTGGGGGACGTCCATTAATTACGTAAGCAAGAAAATGTGATTTTTTGACCCCCACCTCCCCCTGTGCGCATCCGTATATTTTAACCAACACCCCCCCCCCCCCTCCTCACTTTGTACGTACGCAAAAAGACTAAAAAGTTCAGATAAAAATAATTAATTTTGAAGCGATTTTGCATATTATTAAAACCGAACAAAATATACAATAAACAATTATTACAATATAAAATTTTTGACCTTGAACTTTAACTGGCTACACCAATATATAAGGTAAATATTATAAGGTTACTATAATTCTACATTTCATTTGTACTTTAATATGATGCATAGATCACACGTTCTTTCGCACATTTTTGCATCAATATGGAATTTCAGAAAATAAATATAAAATTAGAGATAGAAAGAAAATTGTAAAAATAAAATTAGGACAGGTCTATTCTTCCTTGCGTGTAACGATAATAAAATATATTGAAGGCATGTGGTTCCATTTAATCGCCAGACTTTCATATTTTTTCTTTCTTTTGTCTCATTACAAATAAAATCAAACCGTTCGTATATTATTACAAGATAATGATAAGAGATCACAATCGTTTTAAGTATTCGATACGTTCGCACCTTGTGCAAAGATTTTTTTTTGTTGTACGTACTTTATGTACCACCCCCCCCCCCTGAAAGTTACGTACGCAGCCGTACGCTTTTACGTATCCCCCTCGCTGCGTACGTAATTAATGGACGTCCCCTTGCATACGGGGAAAGTTGAATACGGGGAACGTTACATACGGTGAACGTGAAATACGGTAAACGTGGAATACGGGGAGATGGAATACGGGGGAAGTGGAGTTATTTTGCGACAAAGAAAGTGTTTTGATTTATAGTGCCTTTCTCGCCTATTTGGATTTTAGTATTATTAGCGGTAATATCAACGAAGTGATATAACGACCTTCAACATTACGCATCATTATTTAAAACAAAAAATTATTTGCTTTGGCTCTCTGAATGGCTAACAGGCGAAAATGATAAAACCTGCGTATCCTCTAGGGGCGGGGGTTCGACTAGTGTACTGGTATAAAGGAACATCCCTAATCTTACCCACGCTTTAATTGGGTAGTTGCAGCGGTGCAACGAAAAGTACTCAGAATAATACTTGTATGTACTCGCCTCTCTGTTTACTTTTGCACCTCTGTTTAGAGGGCCGAAAGTACCTTCGGTTTCCATAGCATTATATGGCTTACTGAAAGTTGCATTTTTTGATTTTCGGAAGAGAAATTTCGTATTTGGTGCAATGAAAAGATTCAAACGCATTTAAGCAAATGTGTGAAATTACGTCGGCAATATTGAAAAACCAGTCCGGAAGAAACGGCGCAAAAACCTCTCGAGATCCCTAAAAAAATCTCAAAATTTAAAAAAAATATGAATGTATCAGAGGCCTCTCCTAAGTGCTCTAGGTCGGTTCTAAAAGATCGGGCCTAGTGCAATTTTTTTTTTAATTTTTTCCATTTTTTCCATTTTGGGCTTTTTTAATTATTGAAGATATTTTTTGCGCCGTTTCTTCGGATGGGTTTTTCAATATTGCCCTTTCGGCAATTTCCAATCCAATTAAGTAAATTACTTAGATATCTTTGAATCTTTTACAACATCTATTCTGTTTACCACACATCTTTTCTGTTTGCCACATATATTCTGATGCGTATACGGATCCCGTGCATATGTTTTCAATATTGCATTTTCACAACTTGCAATGCGATTTAATAAGAACGTACAGTAATTTAATCAAATTCCATTGTTTTTTATAGGGAATCGTGCGGGTCTGCCAATCTCATGTACAGTTTGTCTTCAAATTCGGCTCCCTCGCTTTGGGCCGTTCATAAAATATGTTAAAGGCAAAAATCCGAGCAAAAATCCACAGTTTTCAGTTTACGAACTTCAAAATATTTGTATTGACTGTCTGGTGAACTCGATACCCCTTTCTCCCTAATTTCTCTAAAAGAAAATGTTGAAAAGTGAGTGTTTTCACTACACGTAGGCTTTCTTGAGCAAGGGAATTCGGTGATTTCTGATCGATTCGCTTCACCCTACTAACTTTATCACCACTTGTCGTGCCTCTACATTTAAAGTTTTAGTATGTCAAGCGCGCAACGAAGTCATTCCAAAATTTTCAACTAAATTTACAAAGTGACAAAAATGGATTCTCCAAAATCAAGCAAAGATGATGGAAAAGAGGATCCCCCATTCTTAACGCTAGCAGATAAAAAACCATCATCGATGGCACTTGTTGGAAGCACATCGCACCGAAGTATATCAACACGAGAACTGTCGATCAACTTACAAACGACAAGAGATGGTTTGGTCAACTTAAAGAGAAACAATAAAGAGGGTGGCAGTGAAAATTCTGAAATGCTTAAAAACAGGAGAAAAGGATTGAAAAATGAAGAAAAGTCACGAAAGTTTGGGGGCAGTAGATCTTCTTTAGTCGAAATAACGAACGGATACCGAAATTCTGAGAATGAATTTTTCAATACAGGCGCAGATCAAATCTCAAGTCAGAATTTTAAAAGTCGTAACGAGAATGGTAAACAGGTATGACCAGCGCTCAATGTCTGGGAAAAAATTCCTAAATTGTTTTTCATAGTTTCTTAAATGCGACATGGATGACATTAACAAACTGGAAGCAGCCGAGCTGGTCAAACTTCTTTCCTCTCAGAACCCCAAAAGTTTGTACAATAAGACAGTCATAAGCTTGTGCACCTTTCCTATTTCTCTTCCATCTCTCTTTGCACGTATTCGCTTGCATTTTCTTCATGAAAAATCGGTCTTTTGGGGAAAGAGTGAAAGCGAAAGCTTGCACAATCGTATGATCCACCTTCTGGTACCGTACGAGGTACAGCTTCGGAAGTCAACTGATGAAAAAAATTTGCAGAAGACGGCTCGTTGCAGAGCAGAATTTTTATCGACGCTTTTCTGCCGAGCCTTGGAGGTAACCGAATTTATCCAACGTTCAACGACCGCTGCGCTGAAACAATTGAACGAAGAACTAAAGGTATTTATGCGAGAAACAAAAAACGCAAACAATTGCTGCCAGTTACTTCAGATGAACACAATGGAAAGGTATGGAAATATTTGTGGAAAATGTTTCTTTGAATCTATGAATAAATTCGTTATTCAGGTGAACAGAAATTTTGCCCAAAAAACAGCAAGAAATATCCAAAACGCAGAGCTTCAAAATCGACAAGGCGAAGAAGATGGTGCTATTCAAGCACAGGAGGAAGGTGCGAAGACAGATCAATTGATAGACGTTCAAAATGTTCAGGGAGAATCTTTTCAAGAATCTAAAGAAAAGGAAAAGTCGCAAACAGTTGAGGAAAACGACAAGTTTCAAAAAGTAAAAGAAAATGAAGATCAATTAAGTGAAGGTGAAGAAGTAGAGGAAAATGACAAGTTGCAAAATGTAAAAGGAAGTGAAGATCTCTTACAAAACGATGAAGTAAAGGAACAGGAAGAACAGGATTTAACGCCCTCAATAGGAATAGGCTTTAATACTGGGGAACCTCAACTCAATGAAGTGGATACGACAGAAAAAGGAAACCGAAACTTGGAAGAATCAATTGGGGCATCCGAAGTAGAGTTCGCTTCTTCAGAAGAAAAACAGCTTTTTCAGAAAATATTTCGTGCTTTATTTGAAAATGAAGAATTAATTGGCTTTTTCTGCGAAAAAGTTATAGCTAAAATTGCAGCGAGAAATGATTTTTGCGGTCCAAATTGTAACAGTATTTGTGGTGGATTGAACGATCATTCTCAAATAAATTAGCAGCAACTTAACTCATCCGTTGTAATATAGTGGTGGTTGACTATTTGCGCAGAATGCTCACACTTCTCGATTCCTTCTTTATTCCGTTGACTATTACGGATAGCATTTTTATAGACCCGTACGAAGAACGAAGTTCTTCGAAAAGGGGTCTTATGCGTTTACCACGACGTTTGTAACCACCCCAATTTCGACCCGGGAGTGGAAGGGGGTAACTTCGATCATGGTCCTTAGATGACGAATCAACAATCAAAAAAATGTCTGTCCGTCCTTCCGTCCGTCACCGCTATAACTTGAGTAAAACTCAACCAATTTCAAATTATCTTTTATGGGAGTGAATCTGGGCACTGTAGACCCAAGGGCCGCCGAGCTAGGACCGTTTAAGTGATTTTTGGTCTTTTGCACATAACTCGAGTAAATCTTTTCCGATTTTCATAATTTTTTTTTGAAAGAACTGCGCATGGCAGACAATTTATGGAAGAAACTTTTTTGGATTCGAGTCCATGGCTAGGGCGCTAAGAACGAGTCTATGCAAGGGGCATACTTGTTTTTTGTACATAACTCGAGTAAATCTTTTCCGATTTTCATAAATCGACAGGTCTATGAAAGCCCAAAAATTTGTAGAAGAACCGTTTTTGAGATTATCCCCTAGGTTATAGCTAGGGCACTAAAAACGAGTTTCTGCTAGCGCTCTACATGTTTTTTGTACATAACTAGTAAATCTCTTCCGATTTTCAAATATTTTCTTGATCGATAGGTCTAGGATTGTCTCCCGTTTTGTATAAGAAATATTTTTGATTAGAAACCCTTGGACTCAGTCAGGACCCTAAAACTGAGTTTCTACTAGGGGCCAACGTGTTTGCTTACATAAGTTGGATAAATCCTAACTGATTTTGTTGATTCTTTCTCTATTTGCGAGGTAATCGAGTACCGAATTATATTCAAAAACAAAGTTGGACCCGTTGCCTGTGCTTAGGCTTGAAGTGGGCTTCAGGTCTGTTCTAAGGTTCGCCCTAACCTAAAAAATTTGTTTTGTTATGTTGCAGAGCAAATTGAGGGAAACATTTTTGTCTATGGAATTATATGTCCGAGGCATTTCCTCGGACCATATGGTCTGCCCAAGACAAAAAAATAGTAGAGAAAATGGAGGGAAATATTTTTTTCTAGGTACATATTTGAGGCCTCTACTGAGGACCCTAGGTCGGTCCTAAGGTCGGCACAAGACATAATAATGGTTTTTTGCTATGTTGTAGAAAAAATTGAGTTGAACATTTTTGTCTGTTTGGGGGTTATCTTTGTACTTTCGCAAGGCCTTTTTTACACCGTTTCTTTTCACCGAAATTGTCTAAGGATCTTTTCATTCACAATAAAACCAAAGGCTGGCTTATGTGAACGCAAGTTTTCTTTCATTTCTTCGTATTTCTAATGAAATAACGAAGGAATTAGGCGCTGTTCCCACTCTGTTGGACTTCACTAAGGCCTTCGATACAGGGAGGTGCAGCTAGGTGCAACTAGGTGCAGTGATGTGTAGTGCGCAGACGGATGGACAGGAAGGGTGAAAACATAAAGTAGCTCTCGCTACTTTTAATAAAGACTTTGAGCTATATAGAAAATGGAACTGCTCCGGGTTCGGACAACGTTTTTCCTAATTTTCTAAAGCTCAAATTGCAGCAATTTGGCTAACAAAATTATTTACGAACGTGTATGAGACCGGTCGAGTTCCTAAACAGTGGAAAAAATCTAAAGTCATCGCTTTCTTAAAGCCTAACAAGCCGCCACACCTAATTGAAAACTACCGACCGATCACTCTTTCTAGTTGAAGTTACAAGCTGTTTGAAAGAGTCGTCTTGGCAAGAATTAGAGACGTAATCGACGAAAATGTCCCCAAGGAACAAGCAGGTTTTAGGAAGAACCGCAAGTTTTATCTTTAACAAACTATATCGAGCTTGGTTTCCAGAGTGGCTTAAAAACGGGAGTGGTATTTTCTTGGACTTGTCGGCGGCCTATGACACAGTTTGGAAGTGGGGGCTGCTGTTTAAGTTAAGTGGGATTATTTCATGTCAAACAACTCTACAGTTATTGATGAACTTACTGAGTGATCGTATCTTCCATGTCGATATCAATGGTAAAATCAGTTGGAAAAGAGTGCTAAATGACGGCCTACCGCAAGGCTCCGTTCTCTCTTGCTTTTTATTTTGCGTGCACATGGCAGATCTTCCAACGACGCATTCTCGGAAGTTCATCTATGCTGACGACAATGCTCTAGCGTTCCATGCTGAAACCTTCAAGGATCTGCAAAATACACTAAACGACGACTTGGTCACCATGTCACGTTTCTTTAAAGAATGGCGTCTAAAACCGAATGTAGGAAAAACTTTACATTGTGTGTTCCACCTGAATAACCTGCAAGCGAAAAGGAAGCTAGACCTGAGAATGAACGGCGACGTAGTAGAACATACCCCGAATCCTACTTACTACTCCAAAAACTTACCGGATCTACATGGCGGTGCACAGCTAAAACGTTACGTATCACCACCCAAGCAATGGTGCTACCGGAAGCCGAGTATTGTGCCCCAGTATGGATGAAAAGCTGCCACGTACATAAAGTCGATACACAGATAAACCAAGCGATGCGAATCGTTTCCGGCTCACTGGAGCCCACAGGAGTGGAATGGCTCTACATCTTGAGCAACATAGTACCGCCACATATTCGCAGAGAGAGGGCAGCTCTAAGAGAATGCGTCAAAATCGAGACAGACATCGACCTGCCTTTGCATAGCGACATGAAACAAGCTCCCCTCACCCTCCGTCTAAAATCAAGAAAACCCTTTTGGAGCTTCTGCAAAAATAGGAATGATTATGACGATCTGAAGATCAGATGGAAAGAGTGGTGGCAAAACACAACCGTAGTAAATAAGCAATTAATTGAAGACCCAAAAGAACCGGTTAACGGCCTCGACTTGCCCAGACGACTCTGGCTGAGAATTAATAGATTTAGAACGGGACAGGGGTGCTGCGCTTTTCTCATGCACAGGTGGAATTACGCGGAGTCCCCAATTTGCGAGTGTGGTGAAAACCAAACAATGGATCATATCTTGAGTCATTGCCCTATTCGTCGTTTCTCTGGAAGTTTAGAGGACTTGCACGACTTGCACAGAAGAAGCAATCGCGTGGGTAAACAGCCTAGATGTTAATGTGTAACGATCAATGTTTTTCTTTTTTTTCTTTTCTCATTGTATTTGGTAACGTTAGGAGCAACTGTTCATCACTTTTTTTCATCGCCCAAGATTCGCATCCGTAGATCAATACTGGACGAATAAGCGTTTTGTAAATATGGCACTTCGTTTTCTTCGATACTAACTTTGAGCGTAGATTTGAGCATCTGCTTGCCGCCATGATATTATCATCATCATTATTATCACCATCTAACCGTATCAGCGCTCCAAGATAAATGAACTCATCCACTACCTCTAGGTTGAACTTTCCAATGCATATTGTGTCTCCTTGTTGATTGACTACCGAATTCGGCCCGGTCTTCATGTACTTGGTTTTAGATTCGTTTATCATCAAACAAATCCTCTCTGCTTGGATTTTCAGATTTGTGAAAGTGTCAATTTCTGCTGCATGTGTACGACTGGCGACGTCCAAGTCGTCTGCAAAGCCCAGAACTTGAACTGTTCCATTCACCAGCGTTTTGTTGGTTTGGATACCGCCACTATATCCGGCTCGCCAAAATCACGTTCCATTTCAAAGTTATACTGCCATCACCACCTTTCACCCTTGGGCATCGCTCCAAATATGGTGCGAAATACCTTCGCTCGAACGTTAGGAGTAACTGTTCATCACTTTTCTTCATCGTCCGAGATTCGCATCCGTAGATCAATACGGGACATCCACTACCTCTGCCGTTGTCTTTTGCTGATGCGATCATCCGCCACCATACTACCCTGGGACACGTGTTCGCTAAAATTTAGTTCTCTACAACTTTGCCCTTAGAAGAAACTTTTTACTCCGATAGTTTGAGAGTTTAGACTCATTTCTCATTTCTTTCGTTTCAGAACCAGTAATTCTAGAAGTGAGTATATTCCCGGTTTGGGTCATTTCTCGAAAAAATCCAAAAACAAGTATTTGCAATAAATTTTGACAACTGCCTTTTCAAGCAACCTTTTCCAACTCTTATAGTTTTATATTGAGTCTGGAAGCTACTGACTGAGTCTGGAAGCTACTGACTGAGTCTGGAAGCTGCTGACTGAGTCTGGAAGCTACTAACTGAGTCTGGAAGCTACTGACTGAGTCTCGAAGCTACTGACTGAGTCTCGAAGCTACTTAATTCCAGCAATCCGAAGAATGGTCAGTTTTTTAAGGGAAAAAAATACGTGTCCACTAAAATAATGATCGACCAGTTAAAAATGTTCACTAGAAAATTTTTTCTATGGTAAAATGGAAGCTTCAAAAATTCGTGTCTCCGGATCGGCTGAACCGATTCTAATGAGTAAACATAACCGCTATAGTCCAAGAAACAAACAAACATTTATTGACAATCGGCGAAGAAACAAAACACAACATATACATAACCAAAGACCGAAGTACGTCTCAGACCATTCAAATATAGAAAATATAGGCTTAAGGACTAATTCATTTTTCCCTAAAACCCTGAAACACGTGTAATCTAAAATTTTATTCTCTACAACTTTGTCTTTGGAAGCAACTTTCTCCCTGTTATAGTTCTAGAGATATGGGTCATCCCTCTCAATTCTAGAAGTGGTCATATCCCAGGATTGGGGCAATTCTACCCAAAACCTTGAGAAACGCGTTCTCTAAAATTTTATTCTCTACAACTTTGCCTTTGGAAGCAGCTTTCTACCTCTTATAGTTCTTGAGATATGGATCATAACTCCCAATTCTAGAAGTGGTCATATCCCAGGATTGAGGCATTTTTACCCAAAACCCTGAATCGCGAGTACCCTAAAATTTCATTCTCTATAACTTCGCCTTTGACAGGAAATCTCCATATTGCATAGTTAAGGAAATATAGACGAAAAACTGTATTCGTATATGGCCTAGAATCTCAATTTCGTCCATTCCATTGGTCCCAGTGCCCAGACCCCTGTACCGATTCCCATAAATTTTTTTTCCAGTTTTGCGACATCAAATGCTTTCATTTGACACCAAAATTAGGAATTTCCGAGCTGTACTTGCTGAGATATTTGCAAAAAAGCTTCACCGACACTCGAAAAACCATGTTTTTGGTCACTTCCTCAACCATATCTCTGAACTCATCTTCGAACTTGAATCGTGGGAGGCATGTACCTTTCAGGGAAAAAATGTTTAGGCTGATCGGTTGAACCATTTGGGAAAAAAGTGTAGACGGACAGACGGAAATTTTTTTTATTGCTGATTCGTCATCTCTAGACGATAATAGATGCGTTCCCTCCCCCCCCCCCCCTCCCCCCCCCCTCCCACCTCGAAACGTATAGGACCTTTGTACTTCGTACGGGTCCAAACATAACCAAAGACCCGTACGTATCAAAATAGATGTGGCAAACAGAATAATGTGGCTAAGAGTCTCGAACGTATCTAAATATGCAAATAAGCAAACAATCCAACGTTTTCTGTTCTTTTATAACTGTAAGAGTTTCAAAGATCCATAGAAATTACGCAAGGTAATGTCAAAGGCCCTACCGAAGTACGTCTCAGACCATTCAAATCTAGAAAAGCTTATATCCAAGGACTGAGCACACATGTTCCCTTAAATTTAATTCTCTACAACTTTGACTTTGACAGTAAATCTCCATATTGCATTGTTAAGGAAATATAGACGAAAAACTGTTTTCGTATATGGCCAAGAAACTCAATTTCGTCCATTCCATTGGTCCCAGTGCCCATACCTCTTACTCGATTCTCACAAAAATGTTTTGCCAGTTTTGCGACATCAAATGCTTTCATTTGACTCCAAAATAAGGAATTTCCGTGCTATACTTGCTGAGATATTTGCGAAAAAGTTTCATCGACCCTCGCAAGTTTCATGTCCGGCCTCCACTTCTTCGGCCATATCTCCGGAACAACTTGGCCGATTTTGCTCATCTTCGAACTTGAAACATGAGAGGCATGTACCTTTCAGGGAAAAAAGAAATTTTAGGCTGATCGGTTGAGCCGCTTGGAAAAAAAGAGTGGAGACGGACGGACGGACATTTTTTTTTTTTGCTGATTCGTCATCTCTAGACGATAATAGATGCATCCACCCCCCTCCCACCTCGATTTACCCCATGTTATAATAAAACTGTTTTGTTTGTAGCAAACGTAAAAAGGCACTTTGGCCTAAAACTCTGCGTAGAATCCGGGGAAAATATTTTGGGAAACGTCGCAAGAAGGGGGAGTCAGAAAGTTGCTGTACATATGTTCCTTAGTCTACGAAAACATTTCTTGTGAATTTGTTGGCGTGTAAGACTTGCGTCAGGGCCCCTTACTACCGTGGGGCCATGATAAGATTTATTTATTTAGTAAGTGAAAGTAGATTTATTGATTGATATTATGGAAGAGAGATTGGTGGACTCAGAGCCTATTTTAAGGAATTTAAAATTACCAAAATTAGGTACTACAGCCGACATAAAAAAATCCTCGAAATAATTTAAAAACGATTCACGAATTTCACTTATTCCTTTTGATCAATAAGTGCGTGTCGTATGTTGTTCTCTGAGAGCTGTGGTGAGAGTAAAGTTCAACATAATCAATTTAATGCGAATTTATTATTTTCGTATGGCGATTTCGGCGCCGTGTTGGAGCCGAACCATGTCTGCGACGACAACTGTTGCATTTGCACTATGATATCTCCTTCTCTTCACAAAAAACATTATGGGCGTATAGTAACGTGTGTCATATGTGAGTAAGTAACCTAAGAAAACAATCATCTTTTGGAGTGGATTATAGGCTTAAAAATACCCACCTAAAACTCTACTACATACAATAAGATAAATCAGATAAAATTAATTTTTTTCACCTCATGCAACGAAAAAAAAACGCTCTGGTGTTTGAATGTCGGTGTTACAGTCTTGACTTTGAAGTTGTTATAAAGTTTTCCTTTTCAATCAAAGTTGACTCTGCGTGCTCTGCGTGAATTCGTTCGGACGTAACAATTCGTTGAAAAGAATTATTTTCATTTCGTTTTATTATCTCGCATTGTTATCATGATCGGCTAACGTATATAATGGCAATATTGTCGTCATTTCTGATTAAACAATCGAGTTCATTTTTTCGAGGCAGATTCTTCAGTTCAATGACGGATAAAGTGAGTTATTCGTTTTTTTTTTTTTTTTTAAGAAAATTTCCATTTGTGGCCCAATTTGAATTGCCTACAGAAAATCTGGGCCACTTGAGAAATTGTTCATTTCCAATTGGAAACGATTTTTCTACAGATCAGTCGACCTAATCTCTTTTTCTTCCATTTTTCATGGTAGCGTGGTCTTGTTTTGGGTGTTTACACCAATGATGGAAAAGATGATATTAAATTGACTCCATATGCGAAAAAATACAACGAAAGCACTTCAGGAGAGCTACTCAAGCAGATAAGCATGTAAGTAAATCTTTTCTTCTATTCAAAAAAGTTGCATTGCCCTGCGAAAAGAAAGTTCATTCTCATATGTGAAAGCTATGTTACGCACCTGCATTTTAGTGCATAATTTCGTTGCAAGTTAGGTCATGTCAAATTTTTCCTTGAAAATACCCACGACCTTGATCTACATTCCCTGGAAGAATCGTTTTTCGTGTGACGATAACAATCTAATTGTGAATGATCCTTCAAATAGTATTTTTCTATCTATGGCGATACGTTAAGTCAGTTGAATACGGACGCTTGTTGAGCGCGTCCTTTTTTTTTGCAATAAAAGGAAATTGAACATTGAAAAAATTCATTTAGTTATTTGATCGACTAATTAATTGAAACATTTGGGAAATGATATTTTTCTGCTCATTGCCTTACTCATATTTTTCTTCATCACCTACAAGGAATTCTGATTAGATAAGCTGCATGTCGTAGGTACATTCTCAGATTAAATGAATCATCACCTGGTCTAAAGACCCTTGATCACTTAGGTCCAGGAGCCTCTGTGAGAGACCTCACTACCAATTCAGTCGAATGAACAATTCATGATGAACAAGTTATGCAACATTTCGCTTGAATGAGTTGTGGGTCCTCTGAAGTCATGAAACACAGATCTGCTGATCCTTTGCTTCTTTCCCGTTCATCACGTAAATCCTTCGAACCTACCAGTACCAGGGAGGAACTTGTCGAGGACAATTGGTCCCAGCTTGGTACATCCAGAGGCCTGATCACATGACCACCCAGAGTTCTGAGTCTCAGTTGAGAAAACTTTGGACACTCCGGTTCATGTTCAGCAGTGCATTTGTCCACTTGCAGTCGAGAATTGGTAGGAACTGCTTTGTGTGCCTTGCCCCACCATATTCACACCAACGCTTTATTCCCTCTGAACGCACCCATTCCTTTACAACCTTGTCACATTGTGACTGTGGTATAGGAATGAACGTTTCGCGTCCACATTGAGCAGATGTAGCACCTTCCTTTGCCAGTTCATCCGCTCTCTCACTTCCATCTATTCCAGAGTGCCCCGGCACACGGCACGCGGGGAAGATTTACTCAAGTTATGTATTATGCATTCGCTCTAAAGTTCGACCGTAAGATAATTGCGCCATTAAGAAATTCATGGCGCAATTATATGACGGTCCAACTTTAGAGCGAATGCACCAATACAAAAAACCAAAAACCACTTGGACGGCACTACCTTGCTTCGGCGGCCCTTGAGGACAGACGGACGGACGGACGTTTTTTTATTGCTGATTCGTCATCTAAGGACCATGATCGATGCTGCCCCCCTACTCCCGGGTCGAAGTTGGGGTGGTTAAAAACGTCGTCGTTTATTTATTTATTTATTCTAATGACTTTAAGAAATTAAATTTTTATAATAATTTTGTTCACGAATCACAATTTTTGCAAACGTTTGTCATGTTGATAGGTACTCTTTGGTTTGAATAGGATTTAGACTAGAATCTTCAGATCGCTTAGCCATGAGATGGCGTCGTTGGTTAGTTCGTTCAGCTCGCTGATGTTGCCCGAGAAACGATGAATTTTGCATTGGCTCAAAATGTGCTCCATTGTTTGGACCTCACCGCATGTACACAGTGGTGAGTCGGCGAACTTCCATCGGTGCATTAAAAATGCGCAACAACCTTGGCCGGTACGGAAGACGTAGCCACAATTTCCTTGGTAGTTCCAATCCTTTCACTTCGGATGTGGGATAGGTGATTAATTGTTCATTGATCACGTCTACGCCTTGTCACCATTCTTTCCATCTTGTTTTCTTATCGCCCATGTCGTTTCGTTGTTGATAGAATTTCCAGAAAGGATTTCTCGATTGTAAGCGTGTGGTCGTTGGCGCTGATTCAATGTCCATGAATATAGGAAGGTCGGCGTTCGCTTCAATTTTTGAGCATTCTCTGAGAGCGGCTTCGTGTCGTGTGATTTGAGAAGGTGCTAGATTACTGAGTACGTACAACCATTCCACTTCTGTTGGATCAACTGTTCCGGTGACAATGCGAAGCGCTCTGTTTATTTGAGTGCCAACTTTGTATGTGCGCAGTTCATCCATACGGGTGAGCAGTAGTCTGCTGATGACAGTACCATAGCTTGTGTTGTGATTTTCAACGTTTTTCCTGAGCATCCCCATGTCGTTCCCGCTAGTTTTTGCACGATGTTGACGCGCGGCCTGAGTTTAGTTTTGACTCATTCACAGTTTTGATGGTGTGTGTGTAAGGCTACGATCAAGGTTGTTGCCTAAGTATTGCGGATGAGACCTGTACTGCACCGCCTTTCCGTTCATTTTCAGATCCAGAGTTCGTCTTGCTTCGCGGTTGTTCAGGTGGAAAATACAGTGAACGGTTTTTCCTACGTTTGATTTCAGCCTCCAATCCTTGAAATACTTTCCCATCGTTTCCAAGTCTTCATTCAAAAGGTTCTCCAGTTGTTCGAATGTTTTTGATTGGATGGCCAAGGCATTGTCGTTTACGTAGATGAATTTTCTTGATTGTGTTGTTGGTAGATCCATCGTGTAGGTGCAGTAGAGAAAATTTGAGAGTACTGATCCATGGGGTAACCCGTTGTTCAACACTCATTTGCGACCGGCTTTTCCATTTATTTCGACTTGAAAACTGTGCTCGCTTAGCATGTCCATGATTAGCGTTAACGTTTTTCGGCATGGAATAATTTGGCTCAGTTTGTACATCAGCCCACGTTTCCATACCGTGTCACACGCAGCCGATAGATCTAAAAATACCACCGCGGTTTTGAGTCCCTTTTCAAATCCTAACTCGATGTAGTTGGTGAGCGCGAAGACTTGGTCGCAGCAGCTTCTGTTTTTCCGGAAACCTGCTTGTTCTATCGGAATCGACAGCTCGATGACGTCCCTTATCCATCCCAGCACGACTCTTTCGACGAGCTCAACTCAATAGTAAGATGGGTCGATAGTTTTCGGCAAGCAGTGCATCTTTGTTCGGTTTGACGATGGCTATGACTTTGGCCATTTTCCACGATTTTGGTATTTGTCCAGAGACGTAAAAGTGCATGAAAAACTTGGACAGCCATCTTCTTGCTGCTCGACCTAGATTTTTTAAGAAACTGGGATATATGTCGTCGATTCCGTCGGCTTTTCCAGTTTCGATCTGACCGATGGGTGCGATTATTTCATTGGTTGTGACTGGTGCGGGAAAAGTTGAGTTGGCTGGATTTCTTCTGTAGCTTTGTAAGTATCTTTTGTTTATTTTTCGCTTCACTCCTTTCGAATTTTCTACCAGCTTCGAAGCTATTTGGTCCGGTGTAATTGGGTGAAGTTTTGGCTTTCTCTTCGCTTTTCCGCTTAGTCGGCCTATGAGATTCCAGGCTTTTCGACTTGACTTTGCGAAATCAACCGATTCCATTTTTCTTTCCCAAGTTTCTTTTCTGCTTTTATCAAGAGATTTCAAAAGTTGTTTGCCGGTTTCCATGTTGCCAGATTCGTTGAAAGCGTCGTATAGCCTCTGACTTTCGATGTTCCATCCTGGTACGTAGAAATCTCTGCGTCCTCGGGGAATGGATTTTTTCGCAGCTGATGTGATCAATCCAGTGAATCGGCTGTAATTTGAAGTCACCGATGGAATTCTTTGTATGGTTTTGTCGACTTCTGCGCTGAAAAGTTCCCAGTTGGCTTTTGTGAAATTCCACCTGTTCTTTTTGTTGGCTCTGACCAATGGCAGTTGCAGCCCAATGTGAATTACGACAGGTCGATGCTGGCTGTTCGGGAAGCCTTGCAATATCTTTCGATTGGCTGGGAAAACGTCACCATTTTCGTCTTTAGAGATGAAGCACAGATCTGGTTTGTAGAAACGATTCCATCCGGCGGATTTGAACGTTCTGCGTTGTACAACAACGAAACATTTTCTCTGTTCATCCATTCGAACACTCGTTTCCCGTCTTGATCTTCGTTGTTGTAACCACACGCTGCGTGGTGGCTATTAAAGTCTCCAACGACGATGGTAGGTTTTGTAAGCGGAGTGAAAACGGTGTTATCGAAGTTAGCAGAAGGCGGTTTGTAGACGTTGTGTATTGCTGATCCGTTTAGGCTGATGCTGCAGCAGAAAGTGTTGACTGGTGGAAGTAATTCGACCAAAGGTAGCATGTCGTCTTTAACGTACGTTGCCGTTCCAAATTTTTCGTGGTGTAACGCTGTCACCATCGTCGTGGTAAACGCATAAGACCCCTTTGCGAAGAACTTCGTTTTTGTACGGATCTAAACAACGGTGAACGAAAGCAATTTATTTAAGTTTATAGATGTGTTCTACTAAAAATTAGTTCGCCTCGACAGCATTAAGAAAGTAACCGCATTCAGCAGAAAGTGAACTATAGCTCTTCTACCAATATCCTTTGTCGAACAGACAGGTTTACTAAGGGGTCGCCCTGAAATCTTGTAATTAAAAGAATATTTAACGAGGGGATGGAAATGTCTGACTCAAGTTGCTGGTTTCATGTAGTAAATAGTTTTGAAATTCTTTAAAATTACAAAAAATGCTGAAAGAAACCCATTGGTATTTTAGCGTAACATAGTAGTGTGTGTTAATAATCAATCATTTCTAAAACTTTTGAGATTGTTCTAGAACTTTGTGTAAGTTTCCAGAACTTTCTATACCTTCAGGTCAAAATGAATAGAAACTTTGAACTTCTGCGCACGGTTTCGCGGCGCTATTCATTTTGACCTAAATGTCGTTTCTTAAACTTTCCAAAGTGTCGCTCTCGATACCTGACGCAGAACCTGCCCGCATCACTCGTTTGCTTATACAGCTAAAAGTGGTCGAAGTTAAGTGTATCGAAAATTCTTGAAACTCTTGAAACTGCTTTTAGCAACTCTTGGGTGGTGGATCTGAGAGTGGTGTAAAGTCGTAGTAAGAACAAGCAAATTCTAATAATTTCTGGAAAGCTTTAAAAAGTTCTAGAATGTTCTAGAAAGTTCTAAAAAGTACCAGAACGTTCCAGAAAATTTTATAAAGTTCTAAAAAGTATACGAAAGTTCTGGAAATTTCTGGAAGGTTCTAAAAAGTTCCGGAAAGATCGGGAAACTTCTAGAAGGTTCTAGAAGATTCTAAGATTCTAAGAGTTCTAGAAAGTTCTGGAAAGTACTAGAAAGTTCCGAAAAGTTCTGGAAAGCTCTAGAATGTTCTGTAAAGTTCTAGAATGCTCTGGAAAGTTCTAGAATGCTCAGGAAAGTTCTTGAAAGTTCTAGGAACTTCTAGAAGGTTGTTAAAATTCTAGAAAGCTGTAGAAAATTCTAGAAAGTTTTAGAAAATTCTAGAAAGTTTTAGAAAATTCTAGAAAGTTTTAGAAAATTCTAGAAAGTTCTATAAAGAGCTAGAAATTTCTGTAAATAACTTATGAGAAATTTCGAGAAATTTCCGAAATAATTGAGAAATTTAACTTTACGACGACAGATGACAGACGTAAATATGAGCATAAAAGCGTTACGCACATGTAGGTTACGCTAAAAACGAGATTTTCCTTCTCACTTTCTAACTATTCGAAGATTTCTGCTCTCTCTGGAGTTACTTCGTGCTATTAGAGTATCCCTTCTCCCTCTCGCCTCTTGTGTAAATCACAAGTCATATTGATGATTAGAATAACAATGGTCAGAAAAAAAGGGGAACTGATATTTTGACCGATAGACCGTTAACTGTAATCTATGCTTTTTTTCACTTACTTTCTATGGCTTTGCATGCACCTCGTAGCGTATAATAAAATCAACCAATAATAAAAAGTAGTTTGCTACCAGTGTTGGGAAGTCGGGAATTGTATTTCGACAAAATAAGGGCGTGTGATGACACGAGGAATACAATCCACAACTTCTACAAAATTATTTTAAAAAAAAAATCCAACAATTAACAGTACCCTTTACCCTTCTGACCACTGCGGAAATGAATCATCTAGCGAGGGATATGTTCTTCTCCAAACAAAAAAGAATAAAATTCGATTTTCTGCTGTAGAACTTTCGCATGGGTTAGAGTGTAAATATTTAGACGATTAATGATGTGGTAATTATTTGGAAACAATTTTGTGGGTTTTGTGAAAAACTCTACACTTGTAAAAATAACAGTTTTTTACCCAATTAACCAAATTCTTTCAGAAGCTTTCAAAAGCTTCTTCTCGTTCCACAAAATGCATCCCCTCAAAGACACAGTCCCACAGTGTTAAGCGTTACGAAAGAATACGATTCATTAGCTTTGCTTCCTCTCATAGTAGAAATAAACAAAAACGAATTTTCACTTTTCCATCCACATTTTTATTGTACATTCAGTGAAGACTTAGAAACAATTTAACACTTTAACTTAACGAATGTTGGACTATAGGACTTTGCTGTTGATCTGAAATTAAAAATCTCTAAGAAACTTTTTTTTCTAAATCTTTCAACACTTCCCTCTTGTTCACTAAACACCAAAATTCCGAAATTTTTGAAAATAAAATTTTCTCAACAACGGCATTTTTGTTTCAGATCAACTGCACTGTAAACGCAGATCTCGAAAAAAAGCTAAAAAAAACAGTCCACAATCGAAAGTCCAAAATCATTAAAATAAAATCTAATCTATAAACCGCTCCACCCATCGACAAATCTCCACACATCGTCTCATCATGTCTTCATCATTACGTCCAGCGTCATCACAAAATCGAACCGACGGTGCTAATCGCGAAAGTGGTTCGTCTGCATCAACAAAACGTACCGTCGCATTGAATGGCATCAGTTCAACGGTTGACGATAAAAATGTTGATTTTCTGTGTCCCATTTGCTTTGATTTGATAATCGAAGCGCATATAACACGATGCGGACACACATTTTGTTATCAATGCATCAGCCGGTCCATCGACTCATGTAAACGTTGTCCGAAATGTAATTCGCCATTAATGTCGGCGGAACAAATTTTTCCCAATTATTTGTTGGGTGAAATGATCGCCAAATACAAATTGAAGATACAGGCGAAGGAACACGTTGAAGGCATGGGTACTCTTTCGTCCAGCGATGGATTGAAACAGTTTTTGGCAAACGAGTCGGAGAAATTGACTTTACCAGATGTTAATGTTATGCTCGATATTTTGAAGCAACGGAAGGACCTCCTAGAGTCCGAATCAAATACAGCGCAGAACAAATTATTATATGAATTTCTCAAGCATTTGTTACGACAGAAGGAAGAGCAGAAGGCGCAAATTACACAGGAAATTAAGTTGGTACAAAGTGATCTAAGTGAAGTGCAACAGTTGCTTAAAAATGAGGCCGACGTTGACGAAATTCCAATTAATCAAGAAATTGCTCAAATGTTAGACAAAATGGAGACAAAGAAACCGTTGAGTAAGGACGACGGTTTTAATTCATTTCGATGTGAATCGACGTCGGCAAATTTTGTGTCGCGCAAACGACGAATGCACGCGCATTTTGAAGATTTCGTCAAGTCATATTTCTCGGTGCGCAGCCGTCAGCTGTATGTGGGTGATAATGACCAGCAACAGCATCAATCGAGTGAACAAGATGGAGCAATGAAGACAAGTACAAATCATGGACTGAACGAGTTTCGTGACAATATAGTGAAATTTTCAAAGTACAACACGCTACGACCGCTAGCCACAATGCATTACTCAAATGATTTGCACAATAATTCGACAATTGTATCGACCATTGTCTTCGATAAGGACAACGAATATTTTGCCATCGGTGGCGTTACAAAACGAATTAAAATTTTTGACTATTTGGCTGTTGTCCGAGACACTGTCGACATTCATTATCCCGGCGTGGAGATGATATCGAGCAGTAAAATTTCGTGCATCGCGTGGAATTCCTACCACAAAAACATTTTGGCATCGAGTGACTACGAAGGTGCTGTAAGCATATGGGACGTACACAACGGTACCCGAACAAAGACATTTCACGAACATGAGAAACGTTGCTGGAGCGTTGATTTTAACGATGTTGACACAAGGCTTATAGCATCTGGTTCCGACGATGCTCGTGTGAAACTTTGGTCAATAAATGAAGAGCATTCGATAGCCACACTTGAAGCGAAGGCAAATGTGTGCTGCGTTAAATTCAATCCGAAGAGCTCGTGTCACTTGGCATTTGGTTCTGCTGACCATGATGTTCATTACTACGATCTGAGAAATATGAGCAAAGCTTTGTGTGTGTTTAAAGGACACAAGAAGGCGGTTTCTTACGTGAAATTCCTCAATACAGAAGAAATCATTTCAGCTAGCACCGACAGTCAATTGAAACTGTGGAACGTGAACACACCTCCTCACTGTCTGCGATCATTCGTCGGTCACACGAATGAGAAAAATTTTGTTGGATTAGCCACCGATGGAGACTTCATAGCTTGTGGAAGTGAAGACAATTCGTTGTACATTTATTATAAAGGATTATCGAAACAATTATTTAGTTTTAAGGTTGATGGCGATAAGTCAACAGACTCAGAGAGAGCGAACGATTTAAATGAATTTGTGTCGGCTGTTTGTTGGCGTAAAAAATGTAACGTTGTTGTGGCCGCAAACAGTAGAGGACTCATTAAAGTGCTTGAATTAGTTTGATTTTACAATGGAAACGTGGAAAAAGTGAACATATTCTTCCACGCGAAAATTATTGTTAAAATGACGAAAAAACCTGTGAAGTGTTTTAGAGCAATAGTTTTTTTGTTAGCTTAATGCTAACGTGTAGTGACATACTCTTAAGTTATTTGAATTTTCTTTACTTTTGAACTTTGATTGTTAAGAGGAAAAATAAAAAATCTAAAAGACTAGCAATGTCAACGGTGCTGAATTAGTAGATGTCTTGTTTGTGAATAAATTAGACGAAAGAAGAAAATATTTGCTTTTTAATTATATTCAGATAAACTTGGAGAAACAAATTTGACACTAGGGGAGTATTTTTTTGACATTGACAGATTTCATTTTTATTTTTGAAGAATGAACGGTGAAGCCCGTTGTAAACATATGAAGGGACCCGTACGTATCAGAATATGATAATGAGGATTGTGACAAACAGAGTTGACGAAAAGACTCGAACGTATTTAAGTCAATATTGCCCTAACTCTTAAGTGTATGAAATTACGTCCACATTAAATTGTATTGGAAATTGCCGAGAGGGCAATATTGAAAAACCCGTCCGAAGAAACGGTGTAAAAAAAGCATTCCGAAAGAACAAAATTGACCCCCAAATACACAAAAATGTACATCCCAAAGTTTTCTGAAACATGGGAAAAAACAATTGTTTTGTCTAGGGCCGACCTTAGGACCGACCTAGGGTTTTCAGGAGAGGCCTCGGACAAATACTTACATAGACAAAAATATTTCCCTCCATTTTCTCTACAACTTAGAGAAAAACCATTTTTTTGTATAGGGAAATGCCTCGGACACATACTTCCATAGACAAAAATGTTTCCCTCAATTTTCTCTGCAACATAGCAAAAAAAATTTTTTTTGGTTAGGGCCGAATTTAGAACAGACCTTGAGGCCTTCAGCCCTAAGCACAGGCACCACCGGGTCCAAATTTGTTTTTTAATATAATTCGGTACTCGATTACCTCCCAAATAGAAAAAGAATCAACAAAATCAGTTAGGATTTATCCAACTTATGTAACCAAACACGTTGGGCCCTAGTAGAAACACAGTTTTAGGGTCCTGACTGAGTCCAAGAGTTTCTAATAAAAAACTTTTCTGCCATAAAACGAGATACAGTTTCGATCAAACAAAATTTGAAAATCGGAAGAAATTTACTCGAGTTAAGTACAAAAAACATGTAGAGCATTAGCAGAGACTCGTGCCCTAGCTATGTCCAAGGGCCCAATCTCAAAAAAGTTCCTTCTACAAATAGTAGGGCTTTTATAGACCTGTCGATTAAAAAAACAATAATGAAAATCGGAAAAGATTTACTCGAGTTATGTTCAAAAGACCAAAAACCACTTAAACGGACCGAGCTTGGCGGCCCTTAGGCCGACAGTGCCCAGATTCAAATCCATAAAAGATCTTTTGATTACCTTTCAGGAAAAAAAAGTTTTCGAAAATCGGTTGAGTTTTACGGACGGACGGACGGACAGGACATTTTTTTATTGCTAATTCGTCATCTAAGGACCATGATCGATGCTCCCCCCCCCTCAACTCCCCGGTCGAAATTGGGGTGGTTACAAACGTCGTGGTAAACGCATAAGATCCCTTTTCGAAGAACTTCATTCTTCGTACGGGTCTAAAAACAAAAGTCTTAAGAAAAAATCTCAAACTTTAACAGAGTTTTCGAGCTGTTCCCTTTCCCAAAAGTGGTTCAAGTTAAATGTTTCGACATCTTGTGGGACAAAACAAACGTTTTTCACTTATTTTCGATTAAAAATTTAGCGAATGTAGATTTTGCTTACAAAAAATACAGAAAATTTGTGAATTTTCAAATGAATTGCACTAAATGGACATTTTTTGTACACCAAATCCACCAAATGAACATCTTCACATCGAAAATGTGTGACTTTGGTAACTGAGTAGGCTAGGCCGGCGTGATCAACACCATCAATTGATTTACCCACAACATTTGTAAATTTACATCTTTCCATTTTCCCTTAGTTATGAATTTCTCCACTCAGCAATGTCTTGAAATATTGAAAATCTACGGTTTGTCTTGGAGATGAGCGGGTTGCCCGAATTGTTTTTTTAGTGTTAATGGGTTTCGGATTTCGAAATTTTAATTGGGTCGGGTTCGGTCCGGGCCGGGTTTGGAAACAGTTCGGGTTTCGGGTTTCAAAAAATTTTATCGGGTCGGGTTCGGTCCGGGTCGGGTTGTTGTATCATTTTATTCAGGTCCCGATCCTTTATTGACTTTTTATATTTTACAAAACTCGTCTAAATTTTATCATCTTACATTACACGAATTTTGTTTTAGTCTAAGGTCCGTGAAGAATGCAGACTTCGGGCCTTGAAATAATTTTTGTTTCGAAGTAATTTGGGTTGTGAGTTTCGAAAAACTTGAGTGTCTGGTTCGGTCCGGGTCAGGTTTTGAAACAGTTCGGGTTTCGAAAAATTTTATCGGGTCGGGTCCGGGTCGGGTTTCGAAAAATGGTCGACCCGCTCATCTCTAGTTTGTCTACAGTCAACAAAACTAACAGAACTGCGAAATTTTTCTTTTACTCTGTTTTGTGAGTTTTGTCGTTTCGTAAGTATTTACCATGTATTTGCGAGAAAAAGAGAGAAACAAACGAAACACAAAACGTGAAGTTCTGTTAATTTTGCTGACTTTATGACAAACGCATTGAATGAATTTGTAAAGTGGGGAAAGTGTAGTGAAGTGGTGAATTGAGTCTGTTGGGAGCAAAACCCGGTCTATTCCAACTGTCAAAGTGACGTTTTAAACGTCAGGGAAAAAAATCGAAATATCCAAAACCCAAGGGGGTACCGACTACAAAAATTCTCAAAGAAATCACGAAAAATAAAAAATATCACGAAAAATCAAAAAAATCACGAAAAATCTCAGAAAATAGTCGAATGCACAATACTGTTGTAAAATTGGGTAAGACCAAATTTTACGGCGCAACAATGTGGGTGTTTGATATTTTCGTTAAAAAGAGTAACGATGCGCGACTTCGTTGTCGACGAAGTATGTTTAGACCCGTATGAAGAACGAAGTTCTTCGAAGAGGGGTCTTATGCGTTTACCAAGACGTTTGCAACCAGTCGGCTTGAGAGGGGTAGGGGGGAGCATCGATCATAGTCCTTAGAAGACGAATCTGCAAAAAAAAATGTCCGTTTGTCCATCATCACGATAACTCGAGTAAAACTTGACCGATTTTAAATTTTTTTTTCTGAAACCTAATCGAAAAAGTGGTTATGGGATTGTTTTTGGGCATTTTCGGTCCAAGTGCCGCCGAGGTGGGGCCGCTTAAGTGGTTTTGGGTCTTTTGTACATAACTCGAGTAAATATTTTCTTCTTTTCATAAAATTTTTAGTTTATGCCCTTGGACTTAGCTAGGGCTCTAAGAACGTGCCGTCGAGTCGGGACCTCCATGTTTTTCATGTATAAACCGGCTAAATTACATCCAATTTTCATGATTCTTTTTTTATTTGAGAAGTAAGCGAATGCCAAACCTTTCTCAAGACAAAAGTTGGGTCTACTAGGGCTATGTTGTAGAGAAAATCGAAGCGAATATTTTTGCCCATGGAAGTTAGTGTCCGAGGCCTCTGCTCAAGGCCCTAGGTCGGTTCTCGTAATTTTAACACATGAGTCAAACGAAGAAAAAATCGATGTAAAATAGATCACAAAAAATCTCTTTTCGTGCATCTCTTGTATAGAACATTACATTATGAACTGAAGGTGCATTCAGAGACCCTGTTTCGTCCTATGAGGTTTTTCTATAGCCAAAGATCTCAAGCTATTTTTTTTTATTGAAAAAAGTGGAAAATTAGGTTGGAACATTGTTATTTTCACTCTAACATTGTACTAATTCATTAATGTTTCCATAAAATGACTTTTGTTGGCGGTCAAATCTTTGTGTTTCGTATCGAGATTTAATTCGAGTTTTTTTCATTTTTATTGAAAACGAAATGGTGGCTTTAGTGAACAAACGTTTTGCCTAGAATTGAGTAATGTTATCCTACAGCCAGAATAAAACCGTTTCGAATAACTTGCGACTTTCAAGCAAATAAAAGCAGAAGATCTTCGAATAAACTGCAGGGAGGATACTGCGGAAGATTTTTTTCCTTTCTTTCTTCTACAATTCGAAATATCCACTACAGCCAAAAATTACTCGATTCGAACAGTAAACCGAAACTAACGAGGACCTCCAACAACGGCCACACAGAATGTTAAATTATGCAATCGAAGTGCAGTGCACTTAGTATTCATTTATAAAATCTTAGTTCACACATTTTCTGTAAAAACATTTTTATGTATATGGAATACGTCGCGTCGTATATATCTACTGTAGAATCCACTTTACAGTAAAGCAAGCGAACTTTCAGCCTCTCGATACAAAAAAATATTTATGCAACACAAAATGTATGAAGGTATCTCAGTTCACGGTTTCACAAACTAGGTTCTTGACTTTGTCTAGATCATTTAGTCCACGTAGAAGAGAGATACTATTTTACAGTTCTTATAGCATAAAATACTATTATTCAAACATCTTTAGTCATTCCTTAATAAATCCTTTAACCGAGAAGACGTGCTTGGATTCAAAAAATTCTCTCAAAATTTTAAGTAGTAAATAAAATTTATATCCCCATGAAACTAAGCGAGAAACGGTAAAAAACGCTACAAAATAACATTTGACTCACTCTCCTAATTGACCGACAGTCTCTAGATTCTCTCCTCATTCTTCTCCATATTGTTTACAGCTTTGAGATATGCATTACGCCAAATTACAAAAACTCCACTTGGACTGTACGTGAAAGTAGATTTTCTTATCAACTTTGAACGACTACTACAACTCAAAAAAGGACATTATTGTGAACCGAACCGTTGCAATTCTAGCAGTTTTGCTTCGGGAAGTCCATAGCTTTCATTTGACACCACACTGACATCATTTGACCAAATATTCACCAAAACGTGTTCCCGGTGGTGAAAAATTTGTGTATTTCCTTTGGTAGTCGATTTGAGCAATCCCTGACTTTCATTTGACAATCAATTGACCGTAATGAGGACGAGATATAATCGTGAAAAATTATAATTATCAAAAGACTTACTTTGAGCACTCACAGCTCAGTCGGATGACATCCGATAAAAATTGTTCTTTAACAACTTTTTTCCAAACACGTTTATCTCAAATTCTCAACTAACTCACCACGACCCATTAAAATATTGCAGATTCATACCTGCGAACGTATTTCTTTCTATCCCACTCTTATACGATGACTACGCCTTTCCAGAAGGATGGCATGGGCTTCAATTTGTTTATTAGAACTGCGATATCTCATTCTACGTAGTGAGGCGTATGCGAACAAAGCGCCACCAATCAACGTTTTGTCGTTTCTCTGATTTAATGATGAATTTGACTTACAAACACTGATATTATTATTTTTCGACACATTTCTGAAACTGGAATAAATCACAAAAAAATCGAAAAAATTACAAATCACCAAAGGATCAAAAAATCACCAAAAAATCAAAAAAAAGTCACAAAAAATCAAAAAATCGCAAGAAATCTTAATCAATTTTGGAGTCGCGGTACCCCTTGCCAAAACCTATTTATTTTTCCTCAATTCTATTTGGGTTATAGAATTGAGGAAAAATTAAGAGTGAATTTGCGAATTCTTCAACCAGGTTGTATGAAGCTCAAATACATCATCTCTTCGATTCTCCTAAATTTGGTGTTAACCGAATCTGTGGACTATCCTGAAAAAATCGTAAAAATTTTTTTTTTTCAAAAAATTTTGTTCGGCCGGCAGAGGTGGTCTGCATCGGGGTCGCTGAGAACACGTTTTTTCAATATCTTTCCGAAGACTAACTGTATTTGGCTGAAAATTACACAGTGTTTAGATTTATAAAATATAGATAATAATAAATCTATTAAATATAATATAAAAACTTAAAAATATCACGTGGTATGGGGCGCTGGAGCGGTCAAAAGGTAAAAAACGCGCTGTTTTTGGAGGACTCTAGAGGGTGCTAACAGCAGCGACCAATAAAACCTAATAATATGGTGAGAAGCGTAATGATTCTAAGTTTCAGAAACATCATAGAGACCTTCTGGTTCGAACTGTTTGTGGTATTGATAGTCATCTTTGTGAAAACTTGAAATTCGAGAGTGTTTCTCTAAATCTACCTCTCACATAACCAACTAGATTTTTATGAAATTATTTTTGCCGAAAAGTCACTTCAAATACATTTCTAACGATACTCTACTCGAAAAAATCGGTTCAAAATTGAATTTTTGCTGACTTTTTGAATGAGAGGAATCACAGCTGCTCACCGCTGCAGTAGATTTTTTGCAAGGGTTTAAAGCAATAGTGTATGCTCGTCGTAGGTATTTTCTACGCAGCAGTTCCGATTTTTATCTCGTAGAGAAAATAACTGACTATCAACGACATTCTTTTATAATTTTTAAATGCCCACACATTTTTTTAAAAACTCTTGTCAAAGTCAAAAATTCCGGAAAATGAGGTTCGTCGCTCAACGCGTCTTTGCTCCAAAAAACTCTACCAAGCGACGAACCTCCAGAAAGTCGGTCAACTTTGACCGAGCTTAACAAAGGCATTTAAAAATTATAAAGGAATGTCGTTGATAGCCAGTTATTTTCTCTACAAGAGAAAACTAGGAACTCCTGTGTATAAAATATTTACGACGAGCAGACACTCCTACCGTAAACCCTTACAAAAAAACCACTGTGGCTGAGAGTAGTCGAAATTACATTCAACTCAAAATGGAGCCAAAAATCCAATTTTTCACTAATTTTTTCGACCCGGGTACCGTTTGAAAGGCATTTTAAGTGGATTTTATTTCAAGTGTTCTTACAAATTGTTACGCTTTCCGAACAGCTTTGAGTTCTTGTAAAAGCTTGCAAAAGATAAATACAAATTTACTGCGCTAGCGGTTCCCGCCAAGAACTACGGAAGTTACGATCGAAAAAGTCGTCAAAAACGTATTTTTTTAAAGGTCGCAGGAACGTTTTTGTTTATTTGCGATTTACAAACGGGGATTACTTTTCAAGATATAAATCTCAAAAAACTTAAGATTGTCTGCTCCAAATGACAAATACATAGAATGTGCTATTTTCGTTAAGAAATGCCTTAAGGAAAAAAATCTTAGAGAATGTCGCGGAAAAAAGTTAAAATAGCGACAAAATTGAACGAAAGATTCTCACCGATTGTTTTGCTTAATTTTGATTTTTTTCGACGAAGTTCGTTGAAAATCCTCTCCGATTTTCTCTAGGTTTTTTTCCTTATGACAGCAGCGGTGGTCTGCCCTACAACGCATAAAAAACCTAGCGACGTTATCAGATGAGAGATTTTCATATATTTTCTCTCACAAAATCTCGTCGCTAAGTTTTTTGCGTTGTAAGGCAGTGGTATAGGGGTTTATTTTTGGAGGAATGAGAGAGAAAATTGTTAATTTCTCTAATTATTTGGAGAATTAAAAATCTGATTATCAAGACTAAAGATAGAAGAAACGCACATTTTCTTCAGTAAGGTAAATCAAATTTCAAATTTCAAATTTTTTACGATCTTTCGGATTTTGTACGGTAATTATGAAGATACTGATGAACAATTAACTTTTTATAGCGTAGTCTAAGCAATGGAAACAAACTTCTGAACTAGACTATCGTGTCAAAAAATTGATTTCCTTCACTAGCAGTTTATACATCAATTCTTCAATCTTTCTTTTATTCGAAATCAGAAGTTGTCATTTTTATTGCGCCGTACTTTAATAATTTCTCTCAGTACTCTCTCAATTTTATCTCTCGATACATTGACACAATTGACAAAAATATTATTTTACAGAGGCGGCCCAATTAAGGGCGGCTCGTCACGCATATTTTGGGGCGTAGGTCCATTTCCGGCAGTTGCTGTTGCTGGTCTCGGTGACGCGTCATCTTGGAGCGAATTAGATGAGATCAATGGAATTAAAGAAAATGTTCGCGTTGCCGCTGCTGGTAAAAATTTCTTCGGAATTTCCACTAAAAGCATTGGTAACAAGAAAATTCGTTCCTTTTTCAGCTGGTGCCAAAGCTTTACTTTCGGAAAAAGTAACTAACATTTTTGTTGAAGACTTAAATTGCGCTCAGAGTGCTGCGGAGGGTGCAGTCTTGGGAGTTTTTAAATACCAAGGGCAAAAGTCCCAAGCAAAGCGCGCACCAACTCCATCCGTCTCCCTAGCCGAAGGTGCAAGTGGTGCAAATGAATGGAATACTGGATTCATTTTAGCAAACGCACAGAATTGGAGTCGCACGTTAATGGACACACCAGCTAATTTAATGACTCCGACGATTTTTGCTCAAAATGTCAAGGAGAAATTGAATCCGTTAGGCGTTGCTATTGACGCGCATAATCGTGAATGGGCTGAACAACAAGGCATGGGCTCATACTTGTCGGTTGCTCGGGGTAGTGCAGAGCCGCCAGTATTTTTGGAAATAACATACAATGGCTCTTCGAGCGATCAGAAACCAGTTTGCCTTATAGGTAAAGGAATAACTTTTGACAGTGGCGGCATTTCTTTGAAGCCTGCATCAAAAATGGACGAAATGAGAGGGGATATGGGCGGTGCAGCCGTCGTTGCAGGAACCATTGCTGCGTTAGCTGAACTTAAGGTGTGTGTTGTGCCGAATGTTGATTTTCATTTATGCAATCGCCAAATAAAAAAAAAATTATTTTTTCATTCATATTACTTCCAGGTGCCAGTCAATGTCAAAGGACTTCTTCCACTTACTGAGAACATGCCGAGTGGTACTGCCACCAAGCCAGGTGACGTTGTTTTCGCCATGAACGGAAAAAGTATCTGCGTCAACAATACTGACGCAGAGGGGCGTTTGGTTCTCTGTGATGCCCTCTGCTATTCCGAAAAATTCAATCCAAAATATATTTTGGATATTGCCACATTAACCGGTGCCATAAAAGTTGCTTTAGGTGATTGCGTTGCCGGGGCATTCTGTAATCGAAATGAACTTTGGTCTCATTTACATCGTGCCGGTAGTGAAACAGGCGACAGGATGTGGCGTATGCCTTTGTTTAAACATTATACGACCCAGATGACAGGTTCCTAATTTTCTGTTTGTTTGTTTCGCCGTTATTTTAACTTTTTCCTTGTCTTTAGATCAAAATTCGTATGATTTGAATAATATTGGTAGTGCCGGAGCCGGATCATGTACAGCGGCAGCATTTTTGCGTGAATTCGTGCCGAAAGATACACCATGGATACATGTTGATATGGCTGGTGTTATGGGTAATTGCACCGACCAAACGTACACTGGATCGAAAGGAATGACTGGTAGACCGATGCGAACACTTTTCGAATTTGTGTGTCTAGAGGCTGGTCTCCACCAATAATAATTTGCATCAAACCAAAAAAAAAAAAAAAAAATAGAAATTTAGTTTTTTGTTATTAGCATTTCTCCGTTCTGGAAGCATTTTCATTATTAATTAGTTTGCCTTTTCAATTCACTTCATATACCTACACATTGAAATAAAAATTTTGAAGTTTTAGCATTTGTTTTCTTTGTCACAAAAGATGGCTACTTTTACTCATTTGGATACGAGATATCAAATAACTTCCCTGTATGGATCAAGCGCCTATTTCACATGCTAACCAAAAAACAGCTGAGGGCGCCCCTAGTTTCAACTGTTCCGTCGGTGACAAAACACTTGGTCACATCCTATTGATGTGGACACTCCCTTGACTTTGATTATTAAGGTTTGTCATACATGATCTAAGCGAATTGTAAATACAGTTAGCAAATTATAATTAAGGCATGAAATTCTCAACCAACTAGTTAGCAGATGAGGCGCTCACACGAGCCAATTGGTCAAGCAAACAAATTTAATATTTAACACCACATTAATTTATGAAGTCAGGTGCGTTCGCTCTTTAATAATCTAGACACCAAACTGAATGGTAGTCACGTTGATTCAATTTCATATAAAAAATTGAACAATCGAACATCGTTTGTAGTGATTTCTATTTGAGGAGTAATCGAAAGCCTAACTGTATTCAAAACAAAATTTTCTTCCGAAGTTTTTGTACCTTCTCCACAGAAAAATCATTTTTCTATGCAGTTCGGCTCTGGAACCCCTAATATTTTTTGAACTTTGTATGGGTGCAATTTGGTCTTCATATCAAATCAGTCCCTTGCGATGTAAGCGGTTCACCTCCTTAGTAAAGTGAAGTTAAGTCCTGATCCGGTTTCATCATATGACGAAGCAGTCCGTAAGTCCGCTTCCAAAATTATTCTTATCATCAGAGCCGATGCTTTTGCTGATAAGACGCAAACATTTGTTTGAATAGAATGTTAGCTTGCGGCCAAAGTTTTATTCTTAAAAAAATTTGCACCACTTTTTTTAAAACAAAATTACGTTGTGTTAAAAAAATTGCGTCACAAATGCTTTCGAAGAATTTTTTTTGTTGTGATATCAGTAGTTTGGTAAGTTTTGTAAGGCGAGCTCTGCGACCTATGCTTCCATGGACAAAAATGATCTGAGACCTTCTGGCAATTGCTGACAGCTTCTTGACAATTGCTGAGTACTGTCTGAGACTTTCTGACACTTACTGACAATGTTTTGACACTTGCTGACAACTTTCTGACACTCGATGACAACTTTTTGAGACTTTCTGACGCTTGAAGCCAACTTTCTGAGGCTTGTTGACAACTTTCTAAAACTGTCTGACAATTTGTGGTAATTTTCTGAGACTGACTGACACTTACTGACAACTTTCTGACACTTTCTGACACTTTCTGACAGGTTTTTGAGACTTTCTGACACTTGCTAACAACTTTCAGGCACTTGCTGACAACTTTCTGACACTTGCTGACAACTTTCTGACACTTGCTGACAACTCTCTGAGACTTTCTTACAACTTTCTGAAACTTGTTGACAACTTTAGACTGTCTGACACTTGCTGACAACTTTTTAGGACTTACTGACAACTTTCTAAGACTTGCTGACAACTTGTTGACACTTGCTGATAACTTTCTGAGAATGTCTGCCACTTGCTGACATTTTTTTCAGAATTTCTGACACTTTCCCGAAGAAACCAACTGTCTAGGTATTCTAATTAGGGAGATAGCAAAAAAATCCAAAATTGCGCCACTGCGACAGCTGCAGCCATTTTCTTAGGATCCCAAAAGATTCTCCTCACCACTATATATGACTTTATGACCATATTTGACCATATGACTTTTCAAAAAATTCACTCTGACATCTGGAAGCCATTTTCCTCACCAATTTCTATAACTTTCCCGAAGAAACCAACTGTCTAGGTACTCTAATTTAGAAAATAGCAAAAAATCCTAGATGGCGTCACTTTAACAGCCGGCAGGTATTGTCATCCCGGAGGTAAAATTCGAAAATCCAAAGAAGCATAACTGCATAAAAGCATAAAGAATTCTCTTGATCAAACTCTACAATTTTGCAGAAGACACCAACTTCCTAAGTATTGTCATTCCGATATTCCGAAACTAAAATTCGAAAACAAAGAAAAAAACAAATTTCTTGCTTAGAAAAATCCAAGATGGCGCCACTTTGACTGCTGGCAGACATTTTGTCAAGATCCCAAAAAATTCTCCTGATCCTGAAGATTCTCATAAACCGCTTTTCCAAGAAAAACCTTGAAAAATCGTGGCATCTGGAAAAGTGGTCAATTTTGATTGTTTATTAGGTAATGCTCGGAGTTTTCTAATTTCCGGAGTGATAATACCTAGAGAGTTGGTTTCTTAGGAAAAGTTATCATGGGCGCGCGATAGCGATGCACCCGTGACGCAAGTCCCCATACAAACAAAAAATTCGTAAATTAATAATTAATATATACAGCTAAGTTTTGACTTCC
>CM055403.1:140054485-140078635 GCA_029228625.1 Pseudolycoriella hygida | reverse complement strand
CCCCCGGAAAATATTTTTCCTGGATTCTACGGAAAATTCTAAGGCGAAGTGTCTTTCCACTCATTAAAATCGGTTCGGTGGATCCGAAGATACGACCTTTAGAAAATGATCATTTCCTATACAAAAAGTGCTGTTTCATAGAAGCAAAAGTTCATTTTCGTCCATGGAAGGCGCTTCGGTTTGGCGCCGGCGGCGGCTCAAAAAAAAACTTTTGATATGTTGTAGAGGAAGTTGAGGGGATCATTTTCGCCAATGTAAGCACTAGTCGCCGCGCTTCGGTTCGGCGGCATGGCAGCGACGGCTCAAAATAATGCAAAACATTACAATCACAACGAAAACCCTTTTTAAAAGGGAAACGTGACGCAAGTCCTCGTCCCTTCTTCCAAAACAACTGATATCAATTTGGGTGACGCTTGCAGCTTCGGAACGCACAAAATTCTTTTGAAATATTTTCACTTTTGATGAAAAAAATGCGTCACAAATGCCGGACCCCCCAGTGTTATAGTTTTTCTGTTCTTTCAGCTTTCACAATGCAAAAATTTGACATTATGGTATTGTATCGTAACGATATTGTTTGCTGATTGAACAATATTGTAACAAATATCGTTTGGTTTGACAGATTGGTTTGCATGTTCTTCTAATTTTTCAAGAAATCATAGTGTCAGGCTCGTTGGGCGCGTTCTATCCCAGCGACGTACGAGCTGCCGCTTATAATTTCTCTGTAAAAAATGTGTTATGTCAAAAAAGTTGACATATGTATCATTCTTTTACATAACAATGTTCTCTATATAAACGATATAAACAAAATAAGCTTTATTCCCAAATTATACACGATGTCTCACCTAAGCCTTCTCCTTCGAATCAACCCAACATTAACGGTGAAACATTATTCCAAGTTTGCGATAGTATCAACGAACCTAACTACGAAGGTAGAAGGGAAAACGGAAACACAAAATCCAACGAATGTTTACGCACAGCGTATCAAAGACGAAAACCTTAAACCTGACCCACATCAAGAAAGTGTCATCAATGCCCTTCAGTCACTTTATGAACAAGTGAACAATTATAAGCCAATGCCATCTGTATCGAGATCGCCTTCATCGTTGTTCAAATGGTTTGCAAAGCAAAATGATAACAGCAGTCAAATTGTCGCTCCAAAAGGATTGTATATTCACGGTTCTGTTGGAGGGGGGAAAACGACATTGATGGACTTGTTTTACGATTGTTGCGATAATGTTCGTTGTTACATTTTCGAAAATTTTGCAACTTTAAACAGAGCATTTCTTCCAGATGGAGAAGCGAAAGAGAGTTCACTTCAATTCGTTTATGACTAAGGTGCATGCTAAAATTCATGAAGTTAAGCAACAAGAAGCCCGCGAAAGTGATTTTACCAGCAGAAAGCAAAAGCCCTTTGATCCCACCAAGCCAGTAGCAGATGATATTGCCAGCAATTCATGGCTCATATGCTTTGACGAATTTCAGGTTACTTTCCAATGTAGATATATTGATATGTAAAAGATAACGTTCTTCTTAAGGTGACAGACATAGCCGATGCAATGATCCTAAAACGGTTATTTACACATTTGTTTAATCAAGGCATAGTAATGGTAGCAACAAGTAATAGAGCACCAGACGAATTATACAAAAATGGTTTGCAGAGATCTAATTTTCTTCCGTTCATTGATATACTGAAACAACGTTGCAATGTGATATCGCTGGACAGTGGTGTTGACTATCGCCGTATGGCTGCCAAAGGAGATGGAAATAATTATTACGTGTAAGCTTTAATTTTTTAAGGGGAAAAGCTAAAAACCAGAGTTGTATTAGTCCTCGGTGATTTACGTTTCCTTGTGCGAAAAATCGTTGATATTTGACTTTGGTGATATCGGCATAATTACTTTCGTAACTCGTAACGATTTTCGAAAAAATTTTGAACCTTAACACTCACCAGCGTCCTAAAACTAGGGCCCAACGTGTTTTTTGGACCCGTACGAAGGGAGGGGGGATGCATCTATTTTCGTCTAGAGATGACGAATCAGCAATAAAAAAATGTCCGTCTGTCTGTCCGTCCGTCTCCACTTTTGTTCCAAACGGCTCAACCGATCAGCTCAAACTTTTTTCCCCTGAAAGGTACATGCCTCCCATGATTCAAGTTCGAAGATGAGTAAAATCGGCCAAGTAGTTCCGGAGATATGGTCGAACGAGTGGAGGTCGGACATGAAATTTTCGAGGGTCGATGAAACTTTTTCGCAAACATCTCAGCAAGTATAGCACGGGAACTCCTCATTTTGGTGTCAAATGAAAGCATTTGATGTCACAAAACAGGAAGAAATTTTTGTGGGTTAGGGGTCTGGGACCAATGGAATGGACGAAATTTAGTAGAAAACAGTTTTTCGTCTATATTTCCTTAACTTTGCAATATGAAGATTTTTTGTGAAACGCAAAGCTGTAGAGAATTAAGTTTAAGCGAACACGTGTTTCAGGGTTTTGAGAAAATATGACCCAATCGTGGTATATGGCCACTTCCATAATTGGGCAAGTCCATAATTGGGCAAGATGACCCGAATCTCCAGAACTATGAGAGGTAGAAAGTTGCTTCTAAAGGTAAAGTTGTAAAGAATAAAATTTTAGAGAACACGTGTTTCAGAGTTTTAGGGGAAAATGGCTTAGTCCTTGGATATAAGCTTTTCTAGACTTGAATGTTCTGAGATGTACTTCGGTAGGGCCTTTGACATTGACATTGAGTAATTTCTATGGATCTTTGAAATTCTTACAGTTATAAAAGAACAGAAAACGTTGGATTGTTTGCTTGTTTGTATATTTAGATACGTTCGAGTCTCTTTGCCACATGTATTCTGTTTGCCACATCTATTCTGATACGTATGGGTCGTACGGGTTTAAATTTATCACAAAATTTTTTTCCCAGAAAGATCATTGAAACATGAATTTGACCAAAATCGGTTAAGAACTTTTGAAGTTACGGTCGAAAAAGTGGTGAAAAACGTGTTTTTTGAAAGTTGGTGATACTTTCTGACTTATATCTCTGCAAAATTTGCACGGATATCGCTCATAAAAGTTATATGAACCTCCGAAAGTCGTTAAAATTAATTTAGTGAAAAACGATTGATTGGTTCGGACTGTAAGGTCTTCAGTGTGGGAACACGTACCTAGACGTTATTTGGTGTTTTAAGTGAATACTCCTTTAATGATTAGGTTTTTTGTGCAGTGTTGTAGAGAAAAAAGAGGCGAACTTTTCTGGTTATGGAAGTATCGGTCAGAGGCCTCTACTTGGATGCTAGGCTGGTCTTAAAGTTGCCACGGCGCCCTCTCAAACATTTTTTTTGCTATTTTGTGGAGTAAATTGGGAGGATTTTTTTGGGATATTATATTCGACCGATAGAAAAATTCAATTTTACCGATAAAAAATAATAATGTACCGATAGCCATGTTTGCCAGTACCGATAAAAATATTCAAAAGTGCCGATGTAAATGCTATAGAATCTGAGTGTACATAAATGTATTTTCGTTCACTTTTATTAAAAAGTTACCAGTTTGTATGGAAAACAATGCTTGCGTTCACCAAGCAAATTCACAATGTTTACAAAGTAGATGTGCTGTAATGTAAGGAACGGTATGTTTTGTCTCAATTTTAAAAGACCATGTAGTAAGAGTAAAAAGGATGTAAATAACGTTACTTACATTACATACCGTTGGAATGAGCCACATCTACTTTGTAAAATTTGGGAATTTGCTTGCGTTCACCTTTTTTTTCATACAAACTGGTAACTTTTTTATAAAAGTGAACGAAAATACATGCGTGTACACTCAGTTTCTATAGCATTTACATTATTTACAACGGTAGAATGGTTCGTGGAATGAGCCACTTGCCTTCTTCAATTTACCCTTAACAATAGCCCACTGTATTTTGATTGTCCGAAGTTTGTAGAAGCTTCACAAAACTAAGTGTTGTTAGGTCGGTTGTCGGCATCGAAATTTCAGAGTGTAAGCGCAATAATCCGTAGTTTATCATAGTAGATTTTGATAAGCTTTTCTTACTCCTAAATTCGAACCTATTGCACGACAATGAAATTTGAATTTTCTTCTTGCTTTTATTCTAACAAATTCGTTAATTTCTCGTTTATCTTTTCTAGTATATCTGATGGAGATTCGGAAGCTCAAATGGAAAGAGCTTTTAAAATTTTATGTTCTCAAGAAACTGACACTGTGAGACCTAGAACTATAACACATTTGTAAGTATATGAATTTCAACAAAGTCAAACACAAACTGAAATTGCTTCATTTGAATAGAGGACGAGATTTAACTTTTGAAAAAACTTGTGGGCAAGTTTTATTTAGTACATTCGATGAGCTGTGTAACCGAGTAAGTTCGTTCGAAACATTTTCTTTATCAACAAATTAAAAGAATAAGTTGTTTTCTTCAATATAGCCTTTAGGTGGTAGCGACTACTTACAAATTGCTCAGTATTTCCATACGGTGCTGATATCAGCCATTCCACAGCTAAATCTTAAAACCAAATCACAAGCTAGACGATTTATCACAATGATTGATACTCTCTATGACAACAGAGTGAGAGTAAGTTTGATTTTATTTCAATATTCCAATAGGAATACTATGTAATTTATGTAAACGCTATTGAATTCCGGTGTACACCAAATGTAGTTTCACTCACTCAATATGAATCACAACAAAAACCTCTTAAAAGGTAGAGTGTGACGCAGTCTGTAAGTTCGCTTCCAAAATTAATGATATCGCTTGAGGTGACGCTTACGCTGAAAATACGCAAAAAATGACGATGCAAAAAAACTTTTTAAAATTCAAATGTTTGAAATTGCGTCATAAATGCCAGAGCCAACGACGAAATAATTTTTCTGTACTTTCAGTTTTTACATAGCAAAAATCTGACCTTATTGATGCCTGACTTTTGAGAAAAATTGTTTACTGAATTAAAAATTAATTTTTCAAATTCTTCTAGAAGGTACCCAAGTAACTTTATTAACTTAGTTTTTTAGAAAATTTTGCATGTGAAAACTGAAAAAGTGGAAAAATTAATACATTGATGGCTCTGACATTTGTGACGCAATTTCAAACATTTGAATTTTCTTTAAAAAGTATTTTTTGCTTCGTCATTTTTTGCGTATTTTCAGCGTAAGCGACACCTCAAGCGATATCAATAATTTTGGAAGCGGACTTACGGACTGCGTCACACTCTACCTTTTAAAAGGTTTTTGTTGTGATATCAGTCGTTTTGGAAGTTTTCAGTTGTTATAACTAAAATTCACGTAAAAAATTTTCTATTTTTTGAAAAAATTGTTATTCAAAAAAATTTTTCCCAGAAAAGAAAATTTTCTTACTAAAAAAATTCTCCGAATCACAATTCTTCTCAGCAAAAACTCACATTTTTTGTTTCGAACAACCTGTGTCTCTGAAAACATGTTCCGAAAAAAATTTCTTCCCCTAACAAAAAGTTGTTCCAAAAATACCAATTTCTTCCAACCAAAAGTTTTCCCGAAATATTTTTCTACAACAAATAATTTTTCTTAAAAAATTTCTCGAAAAACGTTTGCTCAGAGTATATCTAAGAAAAAAAATTCTCCAAAAAAATTTCTCAAGAAATATTCTCTCCAAAAAAATTTTTTCTTAAAAAAATTTCTACGAAAAAAAATTTTTCTCCAAAAAATTTTTCTCCAAAAAAATTTTTCTCCAACACCTTCGGCTACCATCGGAACACTTCGTATCACCTTCGGCTACCTTCGGAATACTTTATGGCACCTTCGCCTGAATTCAGAACACTTCGTGTCGCCTTCGGAACACTTCGTATCACCTTCGGCTGCCTTCGGCTGCCTTCGGCTGCCTTCGGAACACTTCGTGTCTCTTTCAGCTGCCTTCGGAACACTCCGTGTCACTTTCGGCTACCTTCGGAACACATCGTGTCACGTTCGGCTACCTTGGGAACACTTCGTGTCGCCTTCAGCTACCATCGGAACCTTCGACTACCTTCGGAACACTTCGCGTCACCTTCGGCTACCTTCGGAACACTTCGTGTCACCTCCGGCTTCCTTCGGAACACTTCGTGTCACCAATTCTTCTCACTGATTCATATAACTTTCCTGAAGAAATCAACTAATAATTAGCAAAAAAAGTTTCCTTTCAACTTGCATACGTTCAAGAAAACATTGATGTTTTTGTCGTTATTCATGGAACTACGCCTTAAATGAGTTTTTCGAAAAGATTTGCGAAAAGATCGCAATTAAAAAAGAAAATTCTTCTCCAAAGCATTTGTAGTCGGGGCGCAAGCTTATTTCACTATAAAAAAACATTTTCATTTTTAAATAATTTATCGTTACCGAGCCCTGCATCGAACCAGGGGGGTTCAAATTCTGGCAAAAAAAAATTTTTTAAATCGACGAACGCTATTATACAGCATTTGTGGGGTCAGGCCTTTCGAAAAAAAAAATAAAAGTTCAAATTCGACCCACCTTAACATTTAACCAGTTGATCCAAAAGCATTCTCAAAAATTAATTCGAGTGTTAAAGGCAGTCTCTGCTCTGTTCTCAGGTCGTCATATCAGCAGAAGTTCCTCTGGATAAGTTATTTTGTTCAAAAAGGGAAAACATGGACTTAACTGACGATGAACGAAAATTGATGGATGACTTAAACATAACGCCGGTAAGTAATTACATTTCTTAAACTCCTCATATCACTAAAAACGTATCTAATGTAGGAAACTGCTACTTCAAATGTTTTTACTGGTGAGGAAGAAGCTTTCGCCTTTGATCGTACGGTGTCGCGCTTAGCTGAAATGCAGGGCAAAGATTATTGGAGTTTGTGGGAGAATCGACGATAAATTTTTTTGCAGTGTACTTACTTTGAATTAATTTTTGTTACATAGTGAAAAATAGCAAAACGTTTTTCTAATATTGTTGAAATCTAAGATCTAAGAAGATCTTAAATTCCAGTTTTTTCAGTTGTTAAATTTATTTATTTTCCGATGAATTATTTTGTTTACCGTTATAGAGACTAATAAAAGAAATCTTGAAATGCAGAGGGGTGATTTAAAAATTAAACGATGCTGAAATCGAGTTTTAAGAAGCGAACGGATTCAACATCCACACTTTAAGTGCGGAGTAGCGTCAGCTTAAGTCAAAGTATGTGAAGTTTCTTAAAATGTTAAGCAACAAAAAATGATGTGCACGGCAGGCTTAGACATCATGAAATTTCGCATACTAAGACATAAGTCGACGTCGGCTATTTTTCCGGCTACGTCCGACTACCTCTAGACCTCCCTGCACCGCTTCCGATTTTTGTGACCTACCAACTAAAATCTCATTCTTCACTTTCTATGCTCGCTTCACCCTCGAACCGCCTCACAGCATTACTTCGGGGAGGTGCTGTGCTTTCGCACGTACTCTCTTAGATCAACTGGCAGTCTTCTTTGATCGTCTCTCCATGCACTTTGCAGCTTTCCCATTATTTTCCAACTACATTATCCGCTACTTTCCACACCTCCTCATCGCGGAACATCTCTGATATTATATCTTCGGCATTTACCTCTGACCTACTCACCGTCATCAGCTCACTTCGCTCTTGTTCGAAGTGGGGACAGACAAATAATACATCTCCGCAGTCTCTTCTTCGCTCTCGCATGTTGTGCACAAAGATGACTCCGCAAATCCAAACCTGTGCAGGTATTTCCTCAAGCACCCGTGGCCCGACAGAAACTGTGTCAGTTGGAAGTTAACCTCTCCATGTTTCCTCTGTACCCATGTCGCTATGGTCAAAGTCTATCTCTCTTGTCTGCCACTGTCTCGGTGATTCGGCTCTTAACCGCGTCCTAACTGTTTTGGTAGTTTGACCCTCCCTTCTCTTCGTTCCATAGCGTTCACTGTCTTCCGACAGCGGTCTGCATATGGGCATCGTCCGGGCTATGACACATACCGCTTCTAAGGATATCGTTCGGTATGCGCTTGCTACTTTTATGCTTGCCAGCCTTTGGGCTCTATTAAGCCTCCTCCGGTTCCTCTTCGCACCTGTATCCACGAGTTGCCCCTTAGCGCAATATCGATAGGGTGACGCTTGCTAGGAGCATCGTTTTGCTGCTGCGCGGTCCAAAGCCGTTTGTCATTATTCTGGCCAGTGCTGTGGTGGCTTTCATTGCCTTTCCGAACGTGTAGTTCACATGGGTATTAAACTTTCTGCGGTCGTCCAGAATAACCCAAGGTACTTTGTGGATGTGATTTCTTCCCCGTCGATGTTCATTACGATCCGCTCAGTTTTTTGCAGTTATGCAGAGATTATACGGTTTTCTGGTGGGCCAGCTTCAGTTTTGCCGTTGTCATCCAGTTTTTGACAGTTTCCAGCGCCTCCATCGTAGCTACCTCCATCTACATATTCGACGTTCCTGACACCGTTATGATCAAGTCGTTGGCAAAAGCAATCCTCTTAGCGCATATTGACAGTTTCAGCCGCAGCGCTGTGTCATATAATACATTCCACAGCGTTGGTCCTAATATGGATCACTGTGGTACTCCAGCTGTGATGTCAACTGTCTTTTTCCCTTCAGTAGTATCGTACGTTAGCACTCGTCCCTCGAAATAGCTTTTCAGCATCCTGCAGAGGTATTCGGGGACTCTCATGGCATGCAACGCATCCAGCTTGCGCTACTAAAGGCATTTCTGACATCAATCGTCGTTACAGCACAGATGCGGTTACCCCGTATTCTTTGTTTCCGCGCCTTGTCGGCAGCCACTGCAACTTTTTTAATGGCCTCAATCGCCGATCTCCTTTTTCGAAATCCGAATTGTTCGTCTGACAGTCCTTGCTCGCCCTCTGTGTATTCTCTTAGTCTATTCAGAATCGCGGCTTCCAGCATTTTTCCCAATCCATCCAACAAGCATATAGGTCTAAATGATGATGGCTTGTCTGGCGGTGTCCTTGGTTTTGGTATTAGGACCAATTTATCTGAGCATGTTAGGCTTCGCGCATGCTGCTGTCTACTGGCGCCTTGTTATTCTTTGACTTTTGTGCAGCCATCTGGATCTCTTCTGCAGTGATGGACCGTTATTGTGTGTCTTCCGATTTATGGTCATAAGGAGCTTGCGGCCATTGATATGTTCGTGTTGTGGGAAGAGTTCTCTCACTATGGCACCTAGCCTCTCCGGGCACTTTTCGTTTGATGTACCTTTCATCATCGTCATTTCTGTTCTGAACACTGAACACACGCTCTTGTTTGAGGCCCCTTGCATCCTACTTCTGTCTTAAAACAAGTCGCTCGCCAGAGTCTTTTCTCGTCGTTCCACCAAAATGCCGGTTTTCGTCCATTCCTCGGCTCCATTCTTCTTGGCATCGGCGCGTCACATGCATTCACCATTTCTTTCGTCAATTCTTCTGCCGATTTCTCTTCGTGGTCGTCTTTTGATTGGAGATATTCTTTGAAAACTTCTTGATCAAAATTTCCCGTCCTCCATCTTCGCTCCTTTCTCTTGTCGCCTCCGTACTCTCTTTCACAGTGTACCTCAACGCCTGGTGATTGCTGTGTGTGTAACTTTCGTCCACTCTCCAGTTCAGACTTAATACTAGTACTGGACTGCAGAATGTCACGTCAATAATCGGCTCTCACCCATTCTTGCGGAATGTAGTTGCGTTTCCCACGTTTGTCAGAACCACATTCAATCTAGCTAGCGCTTCTTGTAAACTAAGGCCTCTATCATTTGTAAATCTTCTGCCCCACTAAACTGCCCATGCGTTAAAGTCATAGGAGGGTTTAGTCATTGGGTTTAGTCCCGTTAGTTCTCCTTTGAGTAAGTCTAACATTCGTTCAAACTACACAATCGTCCATCTTGGTGGTGCATAGCAGCTGGCAATATACACTCCGTCAATTTTCGCTATCACGAATCCTTCGTGGCTGTCTGATACAACTTCTTGTATGGGATACTTGCCCGTCGTGACTATTGCAGCCATCCCGGCTCTGTCAGCAGCACAGTTTGTATTAATTCGGTAGGGTTCTGCAATAATTGCTACGTCGCAATTTTTGTTCCGCTGAGGCTTGCCAAAGAAGTTGTTGTGTTGTCACAATGATTAAGATTTATTCGGATCACTTACATTCTTGTCCTGTCTTAGATTTAAGCGCCTGTTTAAAGACTGGGCACCTCGCTCCACCAGTCACGTGGTCAGTTTCTGACGTGCACAGTGGGCATCTTGGCGGGTTCGTACACAATCTCCTGCTAGGTGATTTTCTCCCCCACACACCTCACTGCATCTAGATGCACCTCACACCTCACAGCGGTGATTGGAATTTGACTATACCCATTTCAATGGTTTCTTAGTAAGTAGGTTCTACCACAATTTCCCTAGTGAAATTATGATTCAAAATGAAACTAAAAATCGCTTTTCATATATGCAACTTGTTTGCAACGCATAACAGTGCAAAACAGAAGAAGAAGTTATCACGTTCTAAGTTTGCTGTCACAATAAAGAAACAGTTTACCGACTAATTAACTTGGCCATTGAATTATCCAAATTCCGAATAAAATTCAATTTCTAAAATGGCGTCATCAAAGGTATACGTGGTCACAGGATCCAATAAAGGTCAGTTCATGCAAGGAAGAGTCACCGTTAACACTAACAGCAAAGATCCTTTTTAAAAGGTATTGGTCTTGCCATTGTTCGTGCTCTTTGCAAACAAAACGATGGAGTCGTATATTTAACAGCAAGAGACGAAAACAGAGGTCTGCAGTCTGTGGAGCTGCTGAAAAAGGTAGTTCGAAGAAAAAAAAAATAAATTTGTGTTTGTTTCACAAATATTGTTGCAACAATCATATTGTATTGGGAGCAATCATATTACTTTTGAAATTATCGTATTCCGTTTTTCACAAATATGGTTGATTCAAACGTTAAAAATATTAAAAATGTTTACCTTACCGCTGCCACGGGGCGTGTAGGGGGGGGGGGGAGGGTGGAGAAGAAGAAAGAGGAAGATAGATAGAGACCTATTTAATTATTGAGAGTTTATTGATTGTCTCAATAATAGGAAGGATTGAATCCAAGCTTTCACAAGTTGGACATTGATGACAACAAGAGCATTGCTGAATTCAGAGATTTCTTAAAAACAACTCACGGAGGGCTGGACGTTCTAGTCAATAATGCTGCAATAGCGTACAAAGTCAATACTACTGAACCATTTTCAGAGCAAGCAGAAGTTACGTGTCGCATTAACTTTTTTGCAACAATGAATTGTTGTAACGAATTGTTTCCGTTGTTGAGGCCTCATGCTAGGGTTGTGAACGTATCGAGTTCTTGCGGTGAATTAATGTTGTCTGTTTTTCATCCATGGAAGTCATAACGGTTTTTCTGTAGGTTTCCTTAAAAGAATCAACGGAAAGGAACCAGAATCATTGGAATTACAGAAGAGATTTGCTAACCCCAATTTGGCTACCGACGAATTGATTTCGTTGGTAAATGACTTTGTGCAGTAAGTTTTTCTTATCCAAATACATCAAAGTACTGAACCACATTTATTGTGAAGGTCCGCAAAAGAAAATACGCACTCGTCAAAGGGATGGCCGAACAGCGCTTATGTGGTGTCGAAAGTAAGTGTGTCAGCTCTTACAAGAATTCAGCAAAGAGAAATTGATCAAACCAGACCGAATGACGACATTTTGGTGAATCACGTTCATCCAGGGTATGTCGACACTGACATGACGAGTCACAAAGGGCCTTTAACAATTGACCAAGGAGCCGAGGCTCCAACGTGGCTTGCGATACTACCAGCTAATAATGCGGCAAACCCCAAGGGACAATATGTTTGGAATAATAAGGCGATTGTTGATTGGGTAAACGGCCCAACTCCCTCTTCTGTGTAATTTTTAAACGGAGAGCCCAATACCTAAATCAGCGAAATCATGTGTTGATGCCTCTTAAGTGAGTCGCCAAAGATTTTTTTGTAAAAAAATTGTTTTTCTTCGAATACAAAAAATCCAATCTTATTGTTGAAAAGTTTTTGATATTCCCACTATTTGGAAAGACGTTTAGTGGAATTGGGATGACGACAGCTCCTATCTCCACTTTCACGTGACTTCAACTACCGAAAAAAATGGTTCTCTAGGAAACTGGGGATAATTTTTACATCAGTCAATCAAGGAAGGGTAAGGAAAGAACATGAATGTGGAAATAGACGTGACAAATGGGCCGTTACAAGGTAAACGGCGTTTGAATCTTTGGCCGGATTACTTGCAAGAATTAGAACAAAAGCTAACTAAGCGGGATTCGGTTGGCCTTAGGAACCTAAATGACGTCCTAAAAGTCCCCCTGGATATTTTGCGAGTGACTCGAGAAAATCGTTGCTCAACGAAATTTCAATTTTCCAACTTTTTTCACAAAAATTTATTGTTTCCTTATTATACACATCCCAACGTTTTCAAAAATGTGTCACAAAATAGTTATTTACGTAACTAGGAAAAATATAATGTTTTTGACGAGTGTGAGGTTTGTAGCCCCGTCGAAGCCATGGGCTGCAATCGCACTTATTAAAATCATATTTTTCCGAGCTTCGTACAATATTCCTTATTCCGAGGGTTTGGAAAACTGCTTTCAAATAGGACGGAAAACAGTAGTTTTCCGTCCTAGGAATGTAAAAAATTAGGAAGTACCCGAGAAATTAAAATTTCATGTAAAAATTGACCACTGCGAAGACTTGTTTTGCCTTTATACCGCTATTCCCAAAGTAGGTATCTCTAAATTGTTGATCTTAGTATAACTGTATAACTGTCCATCATAAATGAAAATTTTTCTCGCATATCGGAAATTTCCTTACACAGACGGTGAAAAATTTCTACGATACCAAAATTTATAGGTAAAGCTGATGAAGAAAGAGACAATAGAAAATTTGAATACCTGGTTCTGAACTGATTAATCTGATCACTCTGATCACTATCTTGTGGTGTCAACACTGCGATCACATCTTGCCCGGTTTCATAATGGCCAACAAGAAACTGTGACGCGTTTTGCAGTGGACAAAGTAAGAGATCCACAGATAGCAGCGACATATGACTTCAATACCTGGTTTGATGCTGATGTACAGAACGGAAAAACACTGCGCGATTAAGAAAGGAAACATCAAGAACAAGAGAACAGAAAGTGACTGCAGATGCGAGGTAGAAAGAACTGAGGAGGAGGACGTTTGCACCGGCGCGGCGCAAGAAGAGAGAGCTCGAAGATAGGACGCTACTTCAGTTAGAGAGATTGTGTAGCGCAAATGAGGCACGCAACGATCAAAGGAAAGGATTCAACCCCCGAATAATCGTATGCAAAGCAGTAAACTAAAGCTCCAACTTCCATCAGGTTTTTTGACATTTTTCGGTTATTCTCGACATGAGTGAGGTCATCCAATAGGGCTTCCTAGGTTTATGGGATTCTAGTGAATTCCTGTGAATTTCTCTAACAATTTTCAACTTTAGAATTTTTGTTGGCTAAACATTTTTTGATAAATTTCTTTTTTACCAATATTTTTAGAGTATAAGGAAATATGTTTGTAGTGAGATAAACTCACAAATGTACTGATATCCGCACAAAAACCCAATTAGGGTGAGGGTGTGACGCAAATCTTTATGTCTGCTTACAAAAGTTCTGATATCAGAGGAGCGTGACGCATTAAGCATCCTAGGCAAAACGATTTTCTTCCAGTTACAAAAGTGCTGAAAGAATTGGCGCTCGTTTTGTTCGTTAAATTTAAACTGGGCGATCCAGCGTTGACAGATTTTACATATATTTAGTATCAAATCAACGACATGTACATGTACAATCCACAGAGGTCGTTGTTCTTGAATTAAATATTGTATGCCGTGTTTATGCAAGAATCTTACAACTTTCTTTTAATTTGTTTGTCCTTATTTCATTTCATGTTGCGTATAATCACAGATTATCACGTTACAGATTACTATCCCTTGCGTAATTAAGGGCATAAAATACGTTAAGGGAATATATTTCAGTATTTTTTCTTCGATTAATTTTGTAGAGAATATTTTTGTCCTGCAACTTGGAGCACCTTGGCGTTTCTTCACAATTTCATGAATTTTCTTGGCGTTTCTTCTCATTTCGACGACTTTTCTTTGCGTCAAGAAAAATCTCCAAAGTGAGAAGAAACGCCGTTTTGGCGATCAGACTGGCGTTTCTTCACGGTTATTTCGAAAGTGGCAAGTAAGTTTCAGAATACTATCGTTTTCGTCAGTGTGGTGTTTACGATAATGTGTTTAGCCAATATAGCAGCCTCCTGGGTGTCTTCTCATCGCCGCAGTTTTTTATTATATTTTAAGCGTAGAAAAGTCATTACATTGTGACGCATTTTTTTAATAGAATGTGAAAATCTTTCAAAAGGATTTTTTGCGTTTCGAAGCTTTAAGCGTTACACCAACTGATATCAGTTGTTTTGGAAGAAGAAACAAAGACTTTCCATTTTAAAGGATTTTTGTTCTCATATCAGTAGTTTTGGAAGCAATTGGAACCGAATTACCGAAAAGTATCAAAACACCTGATGGAAGTTAAAAAGTGCTAGAGAAATCCAAAAGAATCCACAGGAATTCCATAAACCTTCAAGCGTGCTGAATTTACCGCAATTGTCGTTGCGTCCCAGGCTACGCATTGTGCTTTTGAACATCGGACCAACGTAATGCCGTCGACACGTTTTTTATCAGTCATCGACACTTTGGTTCAAATTTAAACCAAAAAATTTTGGTTTATCATTAAACTATACAATTTTAGTGAATAATTGAACCATAAACAAATTAGTGCAAAATTAAACCAAAAAAATGGTATAAAATTAAACCAAGAAAAAACTGGTGCAAGGTTGAACCAAAAAAAAAAAAATAGGATATCGTAACACCATATTAAAATGGTATATCCTTTAACCAATTTAAATTGGTTTCAAATAATACTGAAATATTTTCCAGTCATCTTATTGACTTAAAAAAAAGGTGGTTTTACAATTTACTAAAAATCGAATACTATATTTGACCATGAATTTTCGTAGTGAAACAGTATACCATGCAGGCCTCTGATTAGTGAGTTATTTTCGTAAGCCTTCAAAAGTTAAGAAAAATCAAAAAAGAAAATTTGTTACAAGGTCTGTACAACAAGTTCAAAAACAACGTTCGTTCGTCGCAGTCACCGAAAGCACTTTGGTATTATATGTATATCAATGTGAACATGGGCAGTCTCGAAAATTTCGATCCGAAGTCTGCTATTGAACATTGGATGAGTCTACATCATCGAAGACCGAAAGCCAGTGGTAGGGTTAAGGAACAAGAATGGTTTTACGGTGTGTTCGACGCAAGTGAAAGCGGACGAAAAAGAAAAAAAAAACAACTTTATTCTAGGACATAATCACAACAAAAACCTTTTTAAAGGTAGAGTGTGACGCAGTCCGTAAGTCCGCTTCCAAAATTAATGATATCGCTTGAGGTGACGCTATCGCAGATAATACGCAGAATTTCGTTTGAATGGAACCTTGTGTTAAAAGTTTTGATTTCCTGAAAAAATTAGAGCGCTTTCTTTGAAACAAAATTACGTTTTGTTAAAAAAAATTGCGTCACAAATGCCGGACCCACCAGCGGAATAATTTTTCAATACTTTCAGTTTTTGAAAGTAGTTTTTTTTTAGATAATTTGGAGGGGAAGGGGGGCGAGGGGAAAAAACTCAAAACTTCGCCTATATATGGCTCCTTGTCCCAAAGGTTTTTGTATGGAGGTTTTTGGGTTTGTGGACGTTTTTTTTGGGGTGTGGGGACTGCGTCACGCTCTCCGCTACCGCTCCGAGCATGATTCCAATTGTAAAAATGACAAAAACAAATAAAATATCACGTTTGTTTGATTAAATATGAAAAATTTAGCAACTCTCTATTGACTATTTGGATCCCGTTGCCCCCTAGGGGGCACCCCCTATTCACTACCTCTTTATCACAACAGATACTCGATACAGATGGCACGTAAGCAATGTGATGTGATTTACATAATTTTTTTTATACCAGGGGGCTGCCACCCCCTGGACCCCTGCTAATTTTTAGTCTGCGGCGCTTTCCCTGCCTACGACGCTTTCACGTTAGCCCCGCCGTAACAATCACCGGATTATCGTCTCATCAATCCCGTCAAAATTCCCGATCCAAATCTTGTCACAAATCCCGTTTTTTTCACCCAGAGTCTGCATACCATCGTCTGCCATCTTGTTGCTCTACCCGACCCACTACACTCCCAACCCAACAACTTTTTCTTTGACACCAAACATCTAACATCAACCAAAAAAATTTTTTTTTTTTTGCTTTTTAGGTAAAAAGCGTTACACACACAAACAAACAAACATCTCATCGTTATAATATGTTTATTAATAAATAAATTTACAACTTTAGTAAAAATTCATAAATTTACCAACTTTCACAAAATTTCACAAATTTCACAAATTTCACTAAATTTCACAAATTTCACAAAAAAGTTTCCGAATAATAGGCTTTGATGTCTTGGAGAGATTCAAAGAACATTTCGATACATTGTTCAACGGGGATGATGATTTGACTGATGATAGCAATGTTTCCTTTCTTGACGATGACGGTCGTATCGTAGCAGCGCCAACAATAGAAGGAGTCATAGCAGCAATTACCTCACTCAAGAACAACAATAATATACCAGCAGAACTGCTGAAGACGGGTGTGGGGAACTGTCTGAAGTAATGTTTGATTTAGTAAAACGAATATGGAACACGGAAGAGTTGCCTGACGAGTGGCTAGAGAGCGCCATTTTACCTCTACACAAGAAAGGTGATAAAACCGAATGCGAAAACTACCGTGGAATGGCATGGCTGAACACGGCTTACAAAGTTTTTGTTCGAGTGCTATTCGAAAGACTAAATCCGCTGGCTGAGAGTGTCATCGGGATTATCAAGGCGGATTCAGACGAGATTGCTCAACAACTGACCAAATATTCACACTTCGTCTGATTCTGCAGAGAGTTTCAAGTCCTAAGGTACCATCTTTTCATCTACTTCAAACAATCTTACGATAGGACCAAGCGTATGGACCAAGCGCACCAGATGTCGAAGACCGAGCCGAATTCAGTAGCCAATCAACAGGGAGACAAAATACGCATTGGAGAGTTCAATCTCGAGATAGTGGATGAGTTCATTTATCTTGGAGCGCTGACACGGTCAGATGGACGCAACTCACCTGAAATTCACAGACGTATCACGGCGGCAAGCAGATGCTATTTTGGTCTAATTAAACAGTTACGATCAAAGTTGATATCAAAGAAAATGAAGTGCCATATTTACAAAACGCTTATTCGACCAGTATTGATCCATTGATATTGATGCGAATCTTGGACGATGAAGAAAAGTGATGAAAAGTTGCTCCTAACGTTTGAGCGCAAGGTACTCCGCACCATATTTCGAGCGATGCGCGAGGGGGAGAGGTGGCGACGGCGATATAACTTTGAATTGGAACGTGATAACGTAAGAAGGGCGAAAAAAACAGTTCGCATTCGAATCATACAAAACAAAAAAATTCTTCTGCGCTAATAGCCCATACTCGTGACAACATTTATACATAAAACCTATGAAGGCGAATTCAAATGTTTTGAAATTTTTCTGTGTGATAAGTTTCGTTAAGTTGTTCAAATCTCCCCTATCATAAAAGCTTATAATAAATAAATTCAGGTTTATCTCACGAAAAGTAGGAAAAAACACAAAGACGCTGTAAATATTTTGAAGCGATTCTTGTGTAAAGTAGCAATTTGTCAATTTAATTCGTTTTTACAACAAAACTTGTTGAGTCAAACGGTGTAAAATTGACAATATTTGATTAAAGGAAACGTTTTGTGACGAAAAGTGTTGATAAGCTGTCAACAACTTTCGAGTTTGAGTTTTAATGAAAAATATTGGGCCTACGAAATTGACTACGAAATAGTACATTACATCACAAGGAGCTAAAACGTTGCATTTCGAGCCGGGTGGTGAAAAGGTCAGAGGGCGGGAGAATTCTCTACATCGAATGCTAAAAAAGGGATCCGACGAACTTCCAATGATCTACCATTTAGGAAAGCCAACGTTCAATTGAAGGAAACGAAAAAATCACTACAAGGAATAACAAACAAATTATTTAGAATTTAAATTTTGTATTTTAATTGAATGGATTTTATCCAAAGCATTGAAGAATGTTAAAATTTGCCAAAGATTAATAATGTTCCACAAAAGCCGATGACATTTTCCTCAAAAACATTTAGTTGAACACAAGAAGACATATTGCGTCGAATTACATTGTAAAATTTTGTGTAAAATCATACTCTATAGTGGGAATAACGGTTTGAACGAATTTTAAGAAAATAATCAAATACATGTGAACTCCCAATTCCCCACCACCGTCTTCCACTGTTTGGATGATTTTCTTCATAATATCAGCGTGTCTGAAATTGGGAATTTCGTTTTTTGGTTCAGTCAGACTGTAAGAAAATTTTGATTAACTTACTTGCATGGATGAACGGATGCCATATAAAAGTCAGAAGGTAAATGCGGTTGAGATTCCATTGTAACAGTTTTTTTGGCATGATCTTGACTGACATCCTCATACATTTCTTCTACTGTTAATGGCTTTCGATTTTCGTCATATCCCACAAACCAAAGGCGTGGCGTTTGGTAATATTTGTCGTACGTTATGTGCAAATCATAGGTCCTCGTATGGACAACAGAATCTCCATCACCTTCAATGTTTTGTTTCTTTTCCGGTATGCTAGTTTTTCGAGTAATCGTTGCTGTGGCCTGTGTGAACAATTTACAATTCAGTTATTTGCCGTGTTAACTAGTGGAAGAAAAGATAGACTCACCGGATCCACCATCTCCAACATTCCACTCTCTTCAAATTCTTCCATATCAGCTGCCTCTCCGTCATCATCGTCTTCGTCTTCATTGTTACTATCAATAACATCAGGACTGTTGTCATTCTCAGCACTCAAATCATCGATCTGAAATATAAAAGCGTAACTCGAATAGGAAAAGAACAACAAATTTTTCGTCGCTACTTTGCTGTTGTCCAACGTCATTTCGCAAATTTTATCATCGAGTTCCGTTGATGCTGTACCGTCAAAATGATGCGTTTCCACCCAACCGTCATCGTCACCACCATCTTCGACGATTGTCTCCTCGCCGACGTATTCCATTTGCTTACACCTTCTGTAGCAAGCTACATTTCTTGTTATCAAAAATTGTTTATCTAAAAGACAATTAAGAAATATTAAGCACAAAGAAATCGATTTAGCTCTTTAACCTTTAGGCATGTACGATTTACTCTTGGATTCATCACCAGCAGCCCACTGTGGATGATAAATTTTGTTTAGGGAATGTCCATCAGGAAAAGGCTGTCCTCACCGGGCTAGTGCCATGCACACCGTCTGAGAACAGCCAGTTACATAAAAGACAAGGCGTTCGGTATTTCTTAGCATCTTAGAACTCAGATGAAACATCACTAAATATAAAAACAAATAAATAAGAAACTGAAGTGGTAGATTCTTCACATGTCAATTAGACATCGAAAGATTTACCGTTATGGAAACTAATAAAAGAAACACTGAAATGCAAGGGGGATCTAGGAATTATACGATACTAAAATCGAATTTTTGGTTTAAACAACCTATCAAGAAGCAAAAAGTTTCAACACAAACGCTCTAGAGACTCAAACTTCCGGGCGTAATTTACGCCTTTTAGCGGCGTCGACTTATGTCAAAGTATGTGAAATTTCATGAAATTTTATAATTGTGTGTGTGTCATGAAATTTCGCATACTCTGACATAAGCCGACGTCGCTAAAAAGGCGTAAATTACGCCTGGAAGTTTGAGTCTCTAGAGTCTTCGAAGGCTTGGCGAAAAATTCATTCTTCGATATTTTTACATTAGCCAAAGGCCATTTTCATGATTTTAAGTCTTTTACAATTTCAAATTTTTTTGATGTCGAGAATTAAAATCTTTGAAGGAATGGCGAATCAAACTCAAAGCGCAAAAAAAAGATCGCTATCGCTGGAAACCATAAAGTGCATAAATAATGCGCACGCTTCCCATATACACTAAGTGCAGTTTTTTGAATTAAGCCTATCCTCTCAATAGATCTCGAACGTCTTTTAGTCTTTTATGGACAACCTGAGATCCAGGATTTAGCAAATACAGCACTTACCTGCCACGTTGGACAATGATGAACCAAATGTTCCCCAGCAGCAACAAATTCCTCGGGAGTTAAAACACCAGTTTCACGAAACTTAGACTCCTGAAAATAAATTTGTAGTTAATAACTTTGGATAGTTAGATAGGGTAGCACTTGATTGCATATGGAGTGTAGTAGTCCGGGTCATATGCCATATACCCGGCGAACTTTTCAAGGACGACGGCAACGCGCTATGTATGGAGATGCTCATCACGCGAATATGGAATGTCGAGGAGTTACCGGAAGAGTGGAAGACCAGCACACTTTGCCCTATACACAAAAAAGGACACAAAATAGAGTGTAGCAATTTTCGAGGAATCGCTCTGCTGAATATTGCTTACAAGATATTTGCAAATATTCTTTACCAGCGCCTTCATCCATACATGAAAAACTCTGTATGTGAATACTAAGGTGGTTTTCGTGTAGGTCGCTCAACATCGGACCAGCTGTTTAATATCAGATAGATATTGGAGAAGTGTAAAGAGTACAACATTGAAACACACCATCTGTTCGTTGACTTCAAAGCAGCCAATGACAGAATTAGAAGAAGTAAGCTATGGAGAGTCATGGAGGAGTTATGAATCTCGCTAACGAAGCTGACACTGAACGGAGCTAATAGCCGAGTAAAGATTGGTAACCAACTGTCAACGATTTTCGACACAGAGGAAGGCCTTCGTCAAGGAGATCCTCTAACGACGCTGCTTTTTAATCTGACACTTGAAGCAGCTGTGCGCACCATGGACATAGACTCCAGTGGCACCATTTACACTAAGTCCAGTCAATTCCTAGGTTTCGCAGATGACCTGGACATACTTGGACGAAATATGGAAGCTGTTAAAGAAAAATTTATGGCCTTGGAGAGGAAAGGTACCAACCTTGGGTTGAAAGTTAATGACGAAAAAACGAAACATATGATCATCCCGCCTTCGAATCGACACCATGAGGAAACCGTAACGATCGAAAAACACACATTCAAAATGGTCAACAAATTCGTATACCTTGGATCGGAGCTGAACACTAATGACGAAATTAAGAGATGAGTAATTCTGGGCAACCGTAGTTACTGCAGAATCTTAAAATCCAAGTCAGTAAGCCGACCGTCAGACCGGTAGTTACGTATGGTTCGGAGTCGTGGTGGTTGACATAAAAAGACGAACAATCGCTGCACACGTTCGAAAGAAAAGTACTGCGGACAATATTTGCACCAGTCTTTGACCAAAGACAGAACCGATGGTTTTAATAGTTGAACAGTTGATGCAAGACTGCACTGTTGTTAAGGACTATCGGATTAAAGAGTCGTATGGGCTCTGCCCATATATGAATGATCACTTGCAGTTCCTCATTGATCACAAGAACAAACTCTGAAAATTCAAAGGAAATATGCACAACGCGGTTCTCTATAACAAAGTTACGGCTAGTAACCATGTTTTGCATGAATTCATGGATTATTACAAAAACCAATATTTTGAAAAACTATTCTCAGAATCTTCGAGCCCGAAGAAAACGTGGCTTGATATAAATACACTTCTGGGTAAGCAGAGTGGTAAATCTAAATTAATGATTTAATTGTTGACGGAGCATCATGTTCTAATGTTTTTAATGCCTATTATGCTGATGTGGGTCCTAATTTGTCCAGAAATATCCCTGTGAATGGCACTGGGATGAATGTGCGTTCCATTTGTTCGAATTCAATTTTCATGAATGCAGTGACTGCTGTAGATATCGAGAGGGAAATCTTATCACTTGATGATAAAAAATGGCCCGGGTATGATGGTGTCTCCTGTTCTTCGCTTAAATGCTGTGCAAGCTGCATTTCCCCTTTTCTGAGTAAAATTTATAATTGCTCCTTGTTGACTGGAGTCTACCCTGACCTGTTAAAGATCGCTAGGGTTGTCCCAATCTTCAAGTCTGGAAATTCTTTCGACGTTGCCAATTACAGGCCTACTTCAATCTTATCAGTGATAAATAAAGTTTTTGAAAAACTTATTTATCGCTTTGTGGTAGATTTTTTGGAACTGAATGATTTTTTTACGGTCGACAATATGGCTTTCGAGAAAAATCTGGTACGCATACCCCGTTATACGAGCTTGTGGTAAAGGCCTTCGACGCTGTGGACCACAGTTTAACGTTGAATAAACTCGCCGGGATACCCAACGATCTGATGAAGAGTTATCTAACATCTCGGAAGCAAGTTGTTTGTGTCAATGGGCAAGAAAGTGATATGCTCAGTATAATTTACGGGGTCTGTCAAGGCAGTACGCTAGGTCCCCTGTTATTTTTGATTTTTGTTAATGATTTTCATAACCTTCCTCTTAAATCAAAGCCAATCCTATTTGCTGATGACACTAGTTTTTTCACTGTTTCGTTATGCATGTCCTCCAATGTTAGCAATATTAAGCGCTATCTGAATGTGGTCCTTAGATATTTTAATGAAAATAAACTGACGCTAAACATCGAAAAATGTAAAGTGATCCATTTCAGATCTTTCAGGAACACAAATACTCCGCTACCTGAATTTGTCTTTAAGAGTGAATTTGCCAATACTTCCACCAATCGAAATACATCACATCTTCGATCCCCCCATATTGGGTCTATCGATTCCTTGGACTGTCCTGAGAAAATCGTAGAACAAAATTTTTTTTTATGAAAAAACGTTTTGGGCTGTAGAGATCTGAGAAAATACCTCTGCACCAAAGTCGCCGAAAACGTTTTTCTGCAATATGCCATCAACAAATTATCAGATAAAAGTGAAATTGGTCAAATTTGCTTAGATTTTAAAGACAATTTTTTTAAAATTCCAAACGCGCCGAAAAACCTCCGCCATAAGCGCCCAAAAAATTTGTTCTACGATTTTCTCAGGACAGTCCAAGAAATCGACAGACCCAATTTGGGGGTATCGGAGATGAGATGTATTTGACCTCCATACAACTTGGTCGAAGTATTGGTAAATTCACTCTTAATGGGACTGTCGTTCCAACCGTCAACTCTGTTAAGTTCCTAGGAGTGGTCATTGCCATGAATGCATTAATTGGAATGAACATGTCACTAAATTGTGTAACACAGTTTCGAGCCAAATTGGCGTCATTAAGAGGCTTAGCGCTATACTACCAGTGGGAATACTGAAAAAACTTTATTTCTCATTAGTGCACAGTAGGTCAACCTCTTGCATTGGTGTGTGGGGTGATGCTAACAGAACGTTGATAGATAAACTTGAATTGCTGTAGAGGAGGTCATTGAAGATTGTGCACAGGGTCTCACGCAGGTACCCGACAAACCTGTTATACACCAAACTTTGCCCGACTATTTTATCAGTTTCCAACTCGTATACATTTTCGGTGTGTAAATTTGTATATCAATCCGTCAACGAACTTTGTCATCACAATATAAAATTTGTTAGGGCATCACATGAAATGAAATGATACAATAGTCTCGACGGAGGGTATACAAAACCAACATTTCTGTTTTCGTTGCTTCATTATTGATTTTACAAAAGACATTGCTCTCGTATCTCTTAACAGCACACTACAACCATAGATATGATGATATGATAATGATGTTATAGCTCGTCAATACGATGAAGCAAAGAAGCTGGTGCAGACCTTGAATGCAAAGCTGAAGTGTGCATATGATACCGAGCGATTGGAAGCTGCCTCCGGGGATGCAAGAAAGACATGGAATCTTTACAAAGAGATACTGTTCAACCGTTATAAGAGCAAACATGAAACAAGTGTCACGATTGGAGGAATTCCACTTGATAGCTCTACTGCCTCCTGTGACAAGATAAATAAGTACTTTTGCACTGCCGGTGAAAACCTTGCGTCAACCATAATTGGCGTACATGGGTACGATATGCAAGACATTGACGATTTGTATCCCGAGCACTCGAACAACAACTGGGCGTTTCGTCACA
>CM055403.1:140004750-140050635 GCA_029228625.1 Pseudolycoriella hygida | reverse complement strand
AATGAGATACTTGGAGTTTTTTCCACTTATTCTAATGCAATTTTTGGCTTGCCGACAGTTTGATAGGGTGTCCCAATGTTTGTTGAATTTCCCATCCCGAAGTTCTGTTATCGCCTTCTTGATGTATGAAGTAGGGATGCCTACTATTGGTTCTGCTCCGATAGGGTTGCTAAGCTCTCCTTTCCTCGCAAGCTCATCTGCCTTTTCATTACCTTCAATGTTCGAGTGTGATGGTACCCACAATAGGTCAACCCTGTTTCTTGTGGCAAGCTCGTTTAGTGTTTCCCAGCATTCTAGTGTTAGTGCAGAGCTAAATTTTGTCGCTGATAGAGCTAGACATGAAAATCTCAACCAACTAATTCAACGCCTTTATGCACTAACCAGCTTTTACCATTGTTCTTCAATGGAAAAGGTGATTGCTGCATAAGGTCGTAGAATTAGCAGCTGAAGCGCTCAGACAAACCAATAAGAAAAGAAATTTACTATTTAACTTTACATTAATTTATGTAGTCAGGTGCATTCGCTCTTTAATAAATTAGAAACCAAAGTGAAGGGTAGTGAAGTCAATTCAATTTCAAATAAAAAATTGAACAATCGAACGTCGTTTGCAGTGATTTCTATTTGAGAAGTAATCGAAATCCTAACTGTATTCAAATCAAAATTTTTTTCCCGATGCCTGTAACACTAGCCAACAAAGTTTTTGTACCTGCTCTACAGAAAAAAAAAATCACATTTTTTTGACAAGGTCATTTTTCTATACAGTTTGGCTCTGGAAAGCCTAAAATTTTTTGAACTTTGTGTAGGTGCAATTTGGTCTCCAAATCACTCCCTTGCGATGTAAAGGGTTCTTCCTATGGATAGAATGGCCACATTGCCTCCTTAGTAAACTAAAGTTAAGTCCTGATCCGGTTTCTTCATATGACGAAGCATTCATAATTGTGATTGTAAGCTAAATTTGTGGAACAAAGAGGATTTTATTGATATTAGTTAAATTAATTTATCACACCAAAAAATTACGTCACAAATGCCAGACCCACTAGCATAATAATTTTTCAACACTTTCAGTTTTCACACGCAAAAATTTAAATTTATGTGAAGCAATCTTCGCAAAAAGAAAGAAGAGTTAGATTTCTGCAGTTTAAAAACTGAATGTACAGAAAAATTATTTAGCCGTGGGGTCTGGCATTTGTGACGCAAATTTTTGAACACAACGTAATTTTGTTTTAAAAAAAGTGATGCAATTTTTTTTAGGAATAAAACTTTGACCGCAAGCTAACATTCTATTCAAACAAACGTTTGCGCCTTATCAGCGAACGCGTCACCTCTAACGATACCAATAATTTTGAAAGTGGACTTACTTACTGCATTACACCTTACCTTCGAAGAAGTTTTCTGATGACAAATTTTTGACACTTGCTGACAACTTTCTGACACTTGTTGGCAACTTTCCGACACTTCTTAATAACTTTTTGAGACTTTCTGACACTTGCTGACAACTTTCTGAAACTGTCTGACCATTTGTGACTAACTGACACTTACTGACAACTTTCTGACACTTGCTGACAAATTTTCTAGACTTTCTATCACTTGCTGACAACTTTCTGAGACTTTCTGAAACTTGCTGACAACTTTTTAAGACTTACTAAAAACTTTCTAAGACCTGCTGACAACTTTCTAAGACTTTCTGACAACTTTTTGACACTTGCTGACAACTTTCTTAGAATTTCTGAGGGATCGTCCATTAAAGGCGTCCACTTTTTTTCCGCATTTTTCAGGGTCGGTCCATCCCCTGTCCAAATGCGTACGTTTTTTCAATTTTACCGTCCCCCCTGAATTAGGCCGTCCAAAAAAAGAAGTAAAAATTGCAAAAAAAATATTTTTCAAGGAGTGAATTGACCAAAAAAGTTTCAACTTATTCTTAAATTTAACAAAACATAGTTAAATCTTCAACTCAGAACTCCTACCACAGAATGTTCTTAGCCTTTTCAATGGAAAATATGTGGACATTTTTGGACATTGTTTTCGAGTAATAAAAAAATAAAAATGTCTGAATCTGTTATCTGATAAATTGGTTCAAGTTAACAATGAACAAATTATATGTAAGTTATCGGTTTTGAATACCCGCTGGTGCTTCTTTATTTTTAACAGAAACTTAAAAGGACGTCCAAATTCTGTAAATGTCTGTCCGAATCTGTCCGTATTTTGAAAAAGTCGGTCCGTCCATAAATTTGGACATCTTTAATGGACGATCCCTGACCAAATTAGGCTGCTACTACGTAGTTTTTTTAGAAAATAATTTAGAAGGGCAGGGGAAAAAACTCAAAAGTTAGTGTATATATGGTGACTTGTCCCCAATGTTTTTGTATGGTGTTTTTTGAGTTTGTGGACTTCTTTTTTGCGGTGTGGAAGCTGCGTCACGCCCTCCGCTACCGCTGCGGGCATGATCACATAAAAATGCCTTACTTTCGACTGGTTACAAACGTTGTGATGTGCACATAAATATAATTACATCAGCGTACAATTACTTCCACTTATTTTTAAACTGTTATTCAACATCAATATATTTATCAGAATTCCGTTGTTCGCACAATGGAATTTTATAACTTGCGAATAATACCACAAAAATAAATGATAAAGATTGTAACCAAAACTCGGATTGGTATCTAAAGACACACCAACGCGGACACACGGACGCGGACACACGGACGCGGACACACAGACGCGGGCACACGGACGCGGATACACGGACGCGGACACACGGACAAAATCGACCCTAATTCGGCCGTAAGACCCTGACTAACGTAAAGGGAATATTTCCCTCCATTTTCTCTACAATATAGCGAAAAATCTTTTTTTTTGTCTAGGGCAGACCTTAGAACCGACCTAGAGCCATAAGGAAATGCCTCGGACACATACTTCTATAGACAAAAATGTTTTTTGGTTAGGGCCGACCTTAGGACAGACTTGAAGCCTATTTCAGCCCTAAGCACAGGCACCGGATCAAAATTTGTTTTTGAATATAATTCGGTACTCGATTACCTCTCAAATAGACAAAGAACCAACAAAATCAGTTAGGAATTATCCAACTTATGTAAGCGAACACGTCGGGCCCTAGTAGAAAATCAGTTGTAGGGTTCTGACTGAGTGCAAGGGTTTCTAATGAAAAAATTTTCTGCCATAAAACGGGGGACAGTCCTAGACCTTTCGATCAAACACAATTTGAAAATCGGAAGAGATTTACTCGAGTTAAGTACAAAAAACATGTAGAGGGCTAGCAGAGACTCGTTTTTAGTGCCCTAGCTATATCATTAGACCCAATCTCAAATAAGTTTCTTCTACGAATAGTAGGGCTTTCATAGACCTGTCGATTAAAAAAACAACTATGAAAACCGGAAAAAATTTACTCGAGTTATGTACATAAAACAAGTATGGCCCTAGCATAAACTGGGTTTTAGTGCCCTAGATAAGTCCAAGGACCCAAATTTAAAAATGTTTCTTGCACAAATTGTCGGCCATGGAAAGATTTACTCGAGTTGTGTACAAAATATCAAAAACTACGTCAGTCCTCGGGCCGACATAAAAGATATTTCGATTACTTTTCAGAGAAAAAAAGTTTTTGAAGATTTATCATGGCCCCACGGTCTGGCATTTGTAACGCAATTTTTTGAACTCAACGTAATTTTGTTTACAAATTTTTTTTGCGAATCGAAGCTTAATGCGTTACCCCCCTCCGATTTCAGAACTTTTGTAACTGGAAGAAAATAGTTTTACCTAAGATAATTAATGCGTCACACTTTTCTGATTTCACAGCTTTTGTAAGCAGACATAAAGACTTGCGTCACACCTCCTCTGTAAGAGGTTTTTTTGCGAATTCAAGTTATCGCGGTGACGGACGGACGGACATTTTTTTTATTGCTGATTCGTCATCTAAGGACCATGATCGATGCTCCGCCCCCCTTCGAAATTGGGGTGGTTACAAACGTCGTGGTGAACGCATAAGACCCTTTTTCGAAGAACTTCGTTCTTCGTACGGGTCTAAAAATTTCGTTGTAAGTCAGTACACCACGCGGCAACATATTCGATTTCGTAAGAACTGTGAACCGACCGACGACGCGTTGGCCGGGAATCTGTGCTAGTAATCACTATTTGCACCGTACGAAAAGTAACATCAACCAAAGATCAGCACGACTAAATTTCCAAATTTTATAAAAGAGTTTCATTTTCTTTTAAGAAATGTTCTTTAACCAACAAACAACTTTCCATGTTTATATATCCCTCGGTATCAACTTCGTCGTCGTCTGACGTTCAACTGTGTAGGGAAATAAATCTAAATTTTTGGCACGAACCATTGCAATACACTTAAACATTCAATCACGAATCTTCCTATTCTATACAAGCAAACCGTTGAGCAATAGAGCATATCCCCAGATAAATTGTCGTATATTATTTAGGTTGACAAATCCTTTCGGAATTTTACATTTAATTCGGTTGTGAATTACAAAGAGTGAACCCTTTGTATTCATAACGAACGACTGTATGGAAAAATCAAAATCAAAAATATGTTTTACTGAAATAACTCTCAAATCGGATCGAAATCATAGCCGAAAATGTCAAACTCCCTCATATTCTTGATGGCTATCAACAACTAAACGGTTCGGTGTTCGTCCCCTTAGGAAAGTGAGATACCATTGTAATATGAGGAAAATATAAAATGTCTCACAATGTATCGGTCAGACATGCATTATTTTGATGGCTCTGACATAAAACGACCACTAACAGAACATATCCTCAAGCAATATTCAACAATATGCCAACCAAACATCCATAATAATAAATTATTCAATGGATATTAACAATTTTCATTTGTATGTTTGCGAAGAGAAATGTTATATCAAAAATATTTTCTAGTTCAAATTTCTATAGAATCGAATGGACTGTATTTTACGGAAAAACAAAGATCTATCTCGACATTCATTTAATAGACAGAAAAATGTCAAACCCATATCATGTGGGAATACCCATCTTGATTTTAGCATTATGGATTGTATTCAGCGTCGGATGATACAAGTTGTTGTATTGTACTACACTATACAGCACGCACATACCGCAAAATATTTTTATTGATATCGAATTTATATACACGGCACTAGTTACACAACTATAAGTGTTTTGTGTATAAAGTAAAGTTTATAAAGGAAATGCTTCGGGTTGCTTGTACAATGAAAACCTTATCATGGAAAACGATGCAGAAGCCCAATGGCAAGGGACGATAGTTCTTTAAACCTTTGCGAAACTTACGTCCAGAGCCGAGAGCGAGAACTGTGGCCAATTTTCATAAAATTTGTCTGTTACTATTTTTGCCAAACAAGTTGAGAAAGAGTGATGGGTGAACGATTGGAAATGTTCATAGTTCTTTATTTTCAATGTTTATGGAGTGAATGTCGATGTGGTATTTAAATATACAATCAATGGCTTTGATTTTTATGTTTCCACTATTTGTATCTTCTTTAGACCCGTACGAAGTATACGGGACTAATGCGTTTACCGGGACGTTTGTAGATGAAATCTGTAAAAGAATCTTGTCCGTCTGTCCGCCAACGAAATAATTCTATGATTTCCCTGGAAGATAATCGAGATAAAGGTCGAAGATGAGCAAAATCAGTTAATCATCATCATCAAACTTATAGACCATTATGTACCTTCTTTATGACACAACCCTAGGAAGGTGTACCACCCCCTCCATGTCCTCCTATCGCCCGCTAAGGAGACGATTTGCTCGCACACAGAACTTCTAAATCCGACATAATTAGATCTATAAACCTTTTCCTTGGTCTACCCCTTGACCTAACCACCGGGACCTGTGTAATACACTGAGTGGGCATCTAAAGATCAATTTTGGTAGCCTGTCATTATCCATTAGGAAGGGTATTTTTCAGGGTCGGGCCTTTGCCCCTGACTAGCCCTTGTCTTCTCTTCCACTGACGAGACTGACTTCCAAATGTGATTATTACACTACTCCTTCCGATTAACCTTCGATATACTCCTAAGGTCCCTCATATCAGAAACCTCCGGGTCATGAAGGAGATATTCGCCGTCCACCCAACTCTCACGACCATACAAAATTGTCAGACTGAAAGTTGACCTGTGGATAGCTAACTTTGTTTCGCTACTCAATTCCTTTTGGTTGAACACATGTGACCTCAACTGACTGGCTACCGTGTTTCCCATTTTCCTTATTTCCCCAAATTCCTTAACTAGCTTGCCATCCTCTGAAAAAATGTTTCTTAATTCAGATACTTGCTCCAACTCCTCCACATATAAACTGCAAGCTATCTACTTCCAAGATAAACCTTAGTTTGTGAACAAACACACATACACCCGCACACACATTATCAAAAATAAAGGCTTCAAAATAAAAGTTTTACAAAAGCCTTCTAGTCAAGTATAGTAATTGAATTCATTTTCATTCGGTGAGGACGGGCAAAGTTCGCATTTAAAATTTCGATGAGCTGACCGATTTCACGTTATATGGGTGTCGTTCCTATTACCGAACCCTTTTTTCTCTGAGTTATCTCGAAAAGTTATGCCAGACAGAAATGAATGAATATACGTAGAAAACATAACCAAAGACCCGTACTCATCAGAAAACACTCGAACGTATCTAAATATACAAATAAGCAAACAATCCAACGTTTTCTGTTCTTTTATAACTGTAAGAATTTCAAAGAAGTTACCCAAGGTAATGTCAAAGGCCCTACCGAAGTATGTCTCAGACCATTCAAATCTATAAAAGCTTATGTCCAAGGACTGAGCCATTTTCCCCTAAAACCCTGAAACACGTGTTCAGCACGTGATCCCTAAAATTTTATTCTCTACAACTTTGTCTTTAGAAGCAACTTTCTAATTTCCATAGTTCTAGAGATAAAGGTCGTCCCTCCCAATTCTAGAAGTGGTAATATTTCAGGATTGGGCCGTTTTTCCCTAAAACACTGAAACACGTGTTCTCTAAAATTTTATTCTATATAACTTTCCCTTTGACAGTAAATCTTCATATTTTATAGTTGAGCAGAGATAGACCCTCGAAAGTGTTTTTCGATCATATCTCCGGAACCACTTGACCGATTTTGCTCATCTTTGAACTTGAATGTTTTTTCAAACTATAAATATCTCCGCAAAATAAAAGGTAAAGATTGCTCTTTGAGTTGTGTTTCACAAACTGATGGTGTGTACTTTGCTACAATTTTTCTGAAAATCTCCGAAACATCCAGCAATTCTAATTCGTTGATGCAGGGATCGATCTTTCATCTAGTTCACGGATGTACTGGATCTTGAATATGAAGTACGCAGCCTTCAGAAAGTTGCAGCAAATGAAGGAGTGTTGTAGGGTAAGGGAGGTGACAGTCTTTTGTTTTGATCTTTGCAAGTAATATTCAACGTGAAGTTAGCTACAACTGCGACTGAAGCTAACATTATTGCAAGAAAATCAGCTGATTTTTGAACTATTCAATGAAGTTTGCTGATTTTGGTAAATTCATGAATGAAACCGGTTAATTATTTTGTAATGAAGTTAGCTTTGGAAACGTTCATAGGAATATATTTCCCAATTCAACACCAGGATGCGTACTTTGTCATGATTCAACGGCACATAGTAGGCCTACTGGTGTGAAAAATTGAAGCAAATCATTGTGATAATAACAGCGGCTGTCTAATTGAAAATTAGTACATTGTAAAGCTTTGGTCAAAGTGATATGCAACAATCTTTGACAGAATCTCCTTCCTTTTTCATGATTCAATGGAACGTAGTATCAATTTAAAAGTTTACAAATTTCTAAAAAAAACCATCACATTTAGTTGAAAACAGAAATACGCAATTTTAGAAAAAATTAAAAGAAAACTTATGCAAGGGACAGAATAGATGTGGCAAACAGAGTTGATGTTACGAAAAAGACCCCCAAACAGACAAAAATTTTCATCTCAATTTTTTCTACAACATAGCAAAAAACCATTTTTTGTCTAGGGCCGACTTTAGGACCAACCTAGGGTCCTCAGTAGAGGCCTCGGACAAATACTTACATAGACAAAAATATTTCCCTCCATTTTCTCTACAACATAGTGAAAAAATATTTTTTTGTCTAGGGCAGACCTTATGACCGACATAGGGCCATAAGGAAATGCCTCGGACACATACTTCCATAGACAAAAATGTTTCCCTCAATTTGCTCTGCAACATAGCAAAAAAAAAATTTGTTTGGTTAGAGCCGACCTTAGGACAGACCTGAGGCCCACTTTAGCCCTAAGCACAGGCACCGGGTCCAAATTTGTTTTTGAATATAATTCGGTACTCGATTACATCTCCAATAGAAAAAGAATCAACAAAATTAGTTAGGATTTCTCCAACTTATGTAAGCAAACACGTTGGGCCCTAGTAGAAACTCAGTTTTAGGTTCCTGACTGAGTCCAAGGGTTTCTAATCAAAAACATAGATGCGGCAAACAGAGTTGATGTTACGAAAAGACTGGAACGTATTTAATATATAATATTGCGTTCACATTAGAGTGTATTGGAAATTGCCCGTTGGGCAATATTGAAAAACCCGTCCGAAGTAACGGTGTAAAAAAATTCTCCGAACGCACAAAATTGACCTCCAAATAGAGAAAAATGTTCTCCTCAATTTTGTCTACAAAATAGCAAAAAACTATTTTTGGGCTAGGGCCGACCTTAGTACTGACCTAGGGCCTTAAATAGAGGCCTCGGATACATACTTCCATAGACAAAAATGTTTCTGCAACATAGCAAAAAACATTTTTTTATGTTAGGGCCGACCTTATGACCGACATGAGGCCCACTTGAGGCCTAAGCACAGGCAGCAAGCATAAATTGTCGGCCGTGCAGAGATCTTTCAAACAAAAAAGGTTTTTGAAAATCGGAAGAGATTTAGTCCAGTTATGTACAAAAAACACGTAGGGCCCTAACAAAGACTCTTTTTTAGTGCCCTAACTAAGTCCAAAGACCCAATTCGAAAAATGTTTCTTCCACAAATTGTCGGTCATGCCCAGGTCTTTATGAAAATCAGAAAATATTTACTCGAGTTATGTGCAAAATACCAAAAACCACTTAAACGGCCCTAGCTTGGCGACCCTTGGGTTGACAGTGCCCAGATTCAATCCCATAAAAGATATGTCGATTACGTTTCAGGGAAAAAAGTTTTTGAAAATCGGTTGAGTTTTACTCAAGTTATCGCGGTGACGGACGGACGGACATTTTTTTTTATTGTTGATTCGTCATCTAAGGACCATGATCGATGCTACTCCCGGGTCGAACTTGGGGTGGTTACAAACGTCGTGGTAAATGCATAAGACCCCTTTTCGAAGAACTTCGTTCTTCGTACGGGTCCAAACAACTTCAGGTGTGTAAGGCGTATCTTCATTGTACTGTTGAAGCCATTCAAAAATTCGCCATGCTGAAAAATTCTGTTCTAAAAAAACAAAGTTGAGAGTTCACATTTTTGTAACGTGCTCTTATGAATTTGATCAAAAAAGAATCGAAAGAAACATATATTGACAAATATTTGACGTTTGAAATGTCATTTTGACAGTTGTAATAGACCCACATTTTGATCCAAACAGACCGAAATCACTTTTGGAAGTAACGAATTTCAACCCGATGCGATTAGTCCCTTATTGACCTCGTAATAAATTCAATCAGCAATTCAATCAGGTCGAGGCGAAACAAAAGCCCGGGACAATATCCTTTTGCAGGTGCAATATTATGATTTTGTGCCATCGGGATTTTCCCGTTTTGATTTAGGAGTTAAGTCAGTTAAGTTAATCTGATAACACAAAACCTGAAGCAGACAAAAACCTGAACTGTTGTGGAAACTTTTTGAATAAATTGCTACCTGACATTGAACCGGAAACGTATTATTCGTTGTAGTACGGACATATATCATGTTCAGGTCAGGTCAGGATAGTCTGAATACTGTTATAATTCTCTCATAGGAATCGTATCAAAACAAATGCACGTAAAATCCGCTTATAGTCACAAATATATTAGCCTCCAATTATCTTCCAATGGAGGCAAATGCAACAATTTGATTTGATTTGAAACAATTTGGTTTTATCTCTCTAAGGGGTGAAAACGAAGCATTTTATCATATATAGCTATGAACACGATCTGTATTTATGCGCAAATATTTCATTTTCATTGTGAGTAACAATGAAAATATTTTTTCATAGTTTCGTCGTTTTTTTTATTGGAAACAGATTTTTTTCCTCTAAGTGCACATCCCAAAAAAGTGCCCAAATATAGAAGGTGAGTTCCTTTCAGAGTTTATCGATGCTGATAAATTTAACTCGTCGATAAACTTGACGTCTAGCTAAATTTAACAGCAAAATTAAATTTAATTTTCTTATTTGACGGGAGGAAAACCGAATTAACTTCAGTATATTCAAACTTACACAAAAGCGAAACGTGAAATTTTAGTCATAAAATCAATTTTATTTACAAATAAACCATCAAATTATCATATCACAAACTTCCTAAAATCACACTGAGAAGCAAATTTCAAACTTCGTGCGTTGTTTATCTCGATAAACTTACCAAAAAACTAGCTCCGAGGCTACAATAAATTTATCAGCATTTATCCGGTTAAATTTAATTCTGAGTACGTTTGATGCGATTTAGCAGTTTATCGAAAAATTAAATTTAACCAACTCGTTAAACTCTGAAGGGAACTCACCTAGAGAATTCTTTTGCCAAATATTATTCCCTGGCTATTAGCGTGTAATAGTAGATTATGCACCGCTGTCCAGGATGCTTTATTTTGACGATTTGGAGGTTATTTCCCGAGCCGAAGGCGTGGGAAATAATCCAAATTGTCAAAATAAACCATCCTGGACAGCGGTGCATATATAGTTTTATCTATCGACAGCAATATACCGAGTTAAACGTTTTTGCCCTAGGGTAATAAGTACGAGATTATTGCTCTAGATAGATAAAATCGTCTATTTTAACATGAGTTTTTTCACCAGAAAAGCCTTTCGCAATTGTGAAATACGGTGAATAATTACAGGGATTCCCGAGTATACATGTAGAAGTAGATAAACCATATCATATTGCCCACTCACTGTAACCCAGAGATTCTTCACAAATCTTAAGACACTTTCCATTTCCAATTTTATGTGTGCGTCAACGAAACGCCCGATTTTATTAAGTTAAACTGAGGTTTATTCATGAAATTGGAAACAATTTCTAATATTCCCAAGAGAAGATGCTGCCAACCGCTTTCAATACACAATAAAAACTGAAAACTTTCGTAAAATAAATGAAGTAACCGCATCGCACGTTATATTTTGTGATGACAACAAATTTTCGTTTTTTTACACACATTTCCAAACAATTTTATCTCTATTTAACAGCTCTTCTCCCGAACATATTATACCATTGATGACAACATAAAACCACTTTATATTTTAACATTTAAGCGGCTTCGTGGACGTGTTGCCATTGAAAATTGTTCACTTAACTATATCAGAATGTGCATGATGGATTGTGTTGTTCCTGGGGCGACAGGGGTGTAACTTCTCACTAAACTCCAGCAGCTGCGTTTGTAGTTTTTTTTTCAATTCGTTGTATGATGCTTTTAGCTTCTTTTTTGGATCCGTCAATTCATAATCAAGTATTTCTTGTACGAGACGAAAGCACGCCGTAAATAAAATAGTCAATATAGTCTAAGGATCGAACTAAGGATTTAATTACAAATTATTACTAAAAAGCGTTTTTCACTTAATTTGGTTCACCTTTGAAATGAATTGGTATGTGTATCGCAGAGAAATAGTAGTAAACAAGAACTTCTGACTGAAGACGTTTTAAAACCAGATTCCCGGCTGACACTAACATTAACTTAATTTACATTGTGCTATGACGGTTTTAACTACGTGTTAACACAGTGGTAAATATATATCAACACTGCGTTAATTATGTGTCAAGAATTTTAATAGAATTCTTATTACTACGTCGGCTCTGTTTTATTGAATACTGCGTCACTTACTGGAAGCGAGATTCTACCCGCACTAACAGTGCCAGTAACCGCCGTCCTACTGCACTGGAGGGATATTCTTCCCAACACGCATGTGCCAGCACGTTACTATTTGTGAAAAACACTGCGTTTGTGAGTGAAAACACACGCTATAATATTTTCGACAGTGTGCGTCAACACGGTGTTATATATGCGTTAACACTGTGTTAACTACGCGTCAACACCATGTTAACTACGCGTCAACACCATGCTAACTACGCGTCAACACCGTGTTAACTACACGTCAATACCTTGTTAACTACGCGTCAACGCCGTGCTAGCTACGCGTAAACACCGTGCTAACTACGCGTCGACACCGTGTTAACTACGCGTCAACATCTTTCTAACTACGCGTCAACATCGTGCTAACTACGCGTCAACACCGTGCTAACTACGCGTCAACACCGTGCTAACTACGCGTCAACACCATGTTTGTTAAATATATCGAATTTCATAGTGCAAAGACAGTTCATATGGACATAATGTTTAGGGCCTGCATTTCTATTACGTGTCGTAGATGTAACCAGCTTACATATTAAATTTCTTCTTGTTTTATTTGTCAATGGACGAAGACGTGTTTTTTATTTCACTGCTCAAGAACATCAAAATCTAACAGTGTTAACTACGCATCACCAACGTGTTAACTACGCGTCAACACCGCTTCAACTATGCGTTGATACGGTGTTAACTATGCGTTCACATGGTGTAAACTATGCGTTCACACGGTGTTAACTATGCGTTAACACGGCACTAACTATGCGTTAAAAAGACTAATACGACATTAAGTATGCTTAAAACTGTGTTGGGTATGTGTTACCACGATGTTAAGTATATGTTAACACGGTGGTAAGTATGCGTAAACACGGTGTTAAGTATGCGAAAACACGGTATTAAGTATGCGTTAACACTGTTTTAACGTGTACTCACTCGGTAAGTTGATTTACACAGTGTGCGATGCGATAGGTAAATGGTTCATAACGTACGTGTAGTCAGAGTAGTCGATAAATCTTATGCGACGTGTTTGTTTTGATATAGTAAAAGTTTGTGATTCTCAAATTTCTTAAATTTGTGGTATTTTACGGAAACGATTGTCCTGCCTATGACATTACTCAATTCTCGGCAAAACATGTGTTCCCTAAAGCCGCCTATAAGTTCTCAATAAAGATGAAAAACTTGAATTAAATCTCGATACTAAACAAAAATTTAACCGACAACTAAAGTCATTTCATAGAAACATGAATGAATTGGCACGCGGCAACTTTGATTCGTTCGTAGAGTGAACATAACAAAATTTGAAACTTGAATTGATTTTTATGAAATAAGATGTTTTGTAGATTTCAACTTACCTTGTGGGTTACACGTTAAAACATAGTACAGAGGAACACTGTTTATGAGTAATATTACAAGTGTGCGTTACGGTAACTCGCCCCTCCGGGGCTCGTTACCGTAAACATCGCACACCTGTAATATTACTCATAACAGTGTTCCTCTGTAATATACTATTAAGTATGTGTGAACACTGTGCTAAGTGTTCGTTAACACGGTGCTAAGTATGCGTTAACATGGTGCTAAGTGGAAGAGAGATTCTACCAGCACTAACAGTGCCAGTAACCGTCGTCCTACTGTACTGGATGGATATTCTCTCCAACAGGCATGTGATAACTATGCGTTAACACGGTGTTAACTATGCGTTAACACGATGTTAACTATGCGTTAACACGATGTTAACTATGCGTTAACACGATGTTAACTATGCGTTTACACTGTGTTAACTATTAGTTAACTCGGTATTAACTATGCGTTAGCACGGTGTCAACTATGCGTTGACACGGTGTCAACTATGCGTTGACACGGTGTCAACTATGCGTTGACACGGTGTCAACTATGCGTTGACACGGTGTCAACTATGCGTTGACACGGTGTCAACTATGCGTTGACACGGTGTCAACTATGCGTTGACACGGTGTCAACTATGCGTCGACACGGTGTCAACTATGCGTTGACACGGTGTCAACTATGCGTCGACACGGTGTCAACTATGCGTCGACACGGTGTCAACTATGCGTTGACACGGTGTCAACTATGCGTTGACACGGTGTCAACTATGCGTTGACACGGTGTCAACTATGCGTTGACACGGTGTCAACTATGCGTTGACACGGTGTCAACTATGCGTTGACACGGTGTCAACTATGCGTTGACACGGTGTCAACTATGAGTTGACACTGTGTCAACTTTGCGTTAACACGGTGTCAACTATGCGTTAACGTGGTGCTAACTATGCGTTAACACGGTGTTAACTATGCGTTAACACGGTGTTAACTATGCGTTAACACGGTGTTAACTATGCGTTAACACGGTGTTAACTATGCGCTAACAGTGTGTTGACTATGCGTTAACACTGTGTTAACTATGCGTTAACACGATGTTAACTACGCGTCTACATAGTGTTAACTACACGTTTTTTTATAAGGGTGAGGAAATCTTCATAGACCCGGTCTTTCTGAACCAAGGTAGTGTTGGATTCCATTCTTTAATGACCTACCAACTAAAACCTCCTTCCTTAGTCTTCGTGCTCTCTTCTCCCCGAAACCGCCTCACAGCATTACTTCGGGGAGGAGCTGTGCTTTCGCACCTACTCTCTTAGATCAACTGCCAGTCTTCTTTGATCGTCTCTCCATGCAATTTGCAGCTTCGTCATTATTTTCGCAACTACATTATCTGCCACTATCCACACCTCCTCAACTCCTCATCGCGGCACATCTCCGATATTATGTTTTCGGCACTTACATCTGGCCTACTCACAGTCAACAGCTCTCCTCGTTCTTGTTCGAAGCGGGGGCAGACGAATAACACGTGCTCCGCAGTCTCTTCCTGCCTATCGCATGTCGTGCAGAAAGGTGACTCCGTGAATCCAAACCTGTGCAGGTACTTCCTGAAGCATCCGTGACCAGACAGAAACTGTGTCAGGTGGAAATTAACCTCTCCATGTTTTCTCTGTACCCATGTCGTTATTTTTGGTATGAGTCTATGGGTCCACCTTCCCTTGTCCGAGGAGTCCCACTCTTGCTGCCACTGTCTCAGTGATTCGGCTCTTAATTTCGTCCTAACTGTTTTGGTAGTTTGACCCTCCATTCTCTTCTTTCTATGACATTCACTGTCTTCTGTCAGCGTTATGCATATGGGCATCGTCCCGGCTATAACACATACCGCTTCTAAGGATATTGTTCGATATGCGCTTGCTACTCTTATGCTTGCCAGCCTCTGGGCTCTATTAAGCCTTCTCCGATTCCTCTTCGTATCTAGCGCCTGTATCCACGCTGGTGCCCCGTAGCGCAATATCGATAGGGGACACTTGCAAGGAGCCTCCTTTTGCTGCTGCGCGGTCCAAAGCCGTTTGGCATTATTCTGGCCAATGCTGCGGTGGCTTTCATTGCCTTTTCGCACGTGTAGTCCACATGGCTATTAAAATTTCTGCGGTCGTCCAGCACAACTCCAAGGTATTTTAATTGGCGAGTGGATGTGATTTCTTCCCCGTCAATGTTCAAAATGATTCGTTCGGTTTTTCTGCAGTTACTTACTAGCATGATCTCAGTTTTTTGGTGGGCCAACCTCAGCCCCGCCGTTGTCATCCAGTCTTCGACAGTTTCTAGCGTCTCCATCGTAACCACCTCCACCTCCATCTTCGACGTTCCGGATACCGTGAGGATCCAGTCGTCGGCAAAAGCAATCGTCTTAGCACATCTTGGCAGTTTCAGCCTCAGCGCTGTGTCATACATAACATTCCACAGCGTTGGTCCTAATATGGATCCCTGTGGTACTCCAGCTGTGATGTCGACTGTCTTTTTCCCTTCATTAGTATCGTACGTTAGTACTCGTCGCTCGAAATAGCTTTTCAGTATCCTACAGAGGTAATCGGGGACTCTCATGACATGTAGCGCCTTGGCTATCTCTATCCAGCTTGCGCTATTAAAGGCATTTCTAACGTCTATCGTCGTTATAGCACAGAAGCGGTTACCCCGTATTTTTTGCTTCCGCGCCTTGTCGGTGGTCTCTATGACTTTTTTAATGGCCTCAATCGCCGATCTCCCTTTTCGAAATCCGAATTGTTCGTCCGACAGTCCGTGCTCGCCCTCCGTGTGTTTTCTTAGTCTATTCAGGATCGCGGTTTCCAGCATTTTTCCCAACCCATCCAACAAGCATATAGGTCTATATGATGATGGCTTGTCTGGCGGTTTCCCTGGTTTTGGTATTAAGACCAGCTTCTGTTTCTTCCATATTTGAGGAAAATATCCGTCGTCGAGGCACTTCTGCATTGTCAATCTGAGCATGTTAGGCTTTGCGCATGCTGCTGTCTTCAGAGCTATATTGGGGATTCCATCTGGTCCTGGCGCTTTGTTATTTTTTGGCTTTTGTGCAGCCATCTGGATCTCTTCTACAGTGATCGACCGTTCAAGTCTGTCTTCCGCTTCATCGTCATAAGGAGTTTGCGGCCATGTGATCTGTTCGTGCTGTGGGAAGAGCTCTCTCACTATGACACCTAGCCTATCCGGGCACTTTTCTTTTGGCCCCAATGTACCTTTCATCATCGTCATTACTGTTCTGAACACTTTGCCCCACGGGTTCGTGTCTGCCTCTTGGCACAGTTTCTTCCAACAATCCCTCTTACTCGCCCGGATTGCTCGCTTCAGTGCTAGTTTTGCATTACGATGTTCTTCGGACCTCTCTATTCTAACATTCTCGTTTCTGGCCCTTTGCATCCTCCTTCTTGTCTTAAAACAAGTTGTTCGCAAAAGTCTTATTTCGTCGTTCCACCAAAATGCCGGTTTTCGCCCATTCCTCGGTTCCATCCTTCTTGGCATCGCCGCGTCACATGCATTCACCATTTCTTTCGTCAATTTTTCTGCAGATTTCTCTTCGTGATCGTCTTTTGATTGGAGATATTCCTTAAAAACTTCTTGATCGAAATTTCCGGTTCTCCATCTTCGCTCTCCTCTATGAGTCATCTGTCTTGTTGCCTCTGTACACTTTTTCACGGTGTACCTCAATGCCTGGTGATCGCTGTGTGTGTAACTTTCGTCGACTCTCCAGTTCAGACTTGGAACTAGTACTGGACTGCAGAATGTCACGTCAATAATCGACTCTCGCCCATTCTTGCGGAATGTAGTTGCATTTCCCACGTTTGCCAGAACCACATTTAATCTAGCTAGCGCTTCTTGCAGACTGAAGCCTCTATCATTTGTGAATCTACTACCCCACTCAACTGCCCATGCGTTAAAATCACCTCCAATATGAACTGGGTTGAGTCCCGTCAGTTCTCCTGTGAGTAAATCTAACATTCGTTCAAACTGCAGAATCGTCCATCTTGGTGGTGCATAGCAGCTGGCAATATACACTCCATCAATTTTCGCTATCACGAATCCTTCGTGAGCGTCTGATACAACTTCTTGTATGGGGTACTTGCCCGTTGTCACTATTGCGGCCATCTCGGCTCTGTCAGCAGCCCATTTACCGTTGTTTCTATATACACGGTACGGTTCTGAAATAATCGCTACGTCACATTTTTGTTCCGCTGAGGCTTGCCACAGAAGTTGTTGTGCCATGTCACAATGATTTAGATTTATTTGTATCACTTCCATTCTTGTCCTGTTTTAGATTTACGCGCCTGTTTAAAGACTGGACATCTCGCTCCACCAGTCACGTGGTCATTTTCTGACGTACACAGCAGACATTTCGGCGGGTTCGTGCAATCTTTGGCTAGGTGGTTCTCTCCCCCACATCTCCTGCACAGGTTGGATCTATCCTCTCCCCTACAATTCCTTGCCTGGTGTCCAAAATTCATGCACTTGAAGCACCTTTCTAACTGCTGGGTTACCCTTATCGGGCATACGGTCCAGCCCACCTTTACCTTTCCGATTTTCAAAATCTTTATTGCTGCGTCCACCGGGAGTTTTGTTTCCGCCGTTTGGAGTTCGTCTCTCGCTTTCCTTATACGGATCGTCATTGACTCTATCTCGTCATTTATATTACCTTGCTCTTTCAGAGTTTTTCGAAGGTCTTCGCTTGTCGTGATCTCGTCCATATATCTACATTCGATCGTGGCCATGTTGGACACCGCTCTCACTTTTGCTGACTCGCCCAGTGATCTCTTGACTAGATCTTGATAATCCGCACTTTTAATCTCTGGGCCCTTCTTAAGTTCAAACAACATTTCACCCTTCTGCATTCGTCTTATTCTCGAGACGTTTTCGCCTAGGTCCTTAAGAGTTTGGTCGTCCTTTATTTTTTTGAGGATTTCAGCGTACGTTGTTCCTTTTTCCGCCGCCACTATCAGAGCATCAGCCTTCGGTCTCAGTCTTTTAAGCTTCGGCTTCTCTTTTTTTTCTCCTTCTTTTTGTTTCTCACCTCTCTCCACTCATTAAGACTAGGCTTCGGTGTTTGTGTATCTGGTCTTCTTGTGGTCCTTTCGTTATTTTTCTTGTCTTTTTTGCTCCTTTTCGCCGCGTTTGTTGCTGTGGGCGTAACCTCCGGCGTTTGTTTTCTCTTTGAGGAGAGTGGGGTAGCTAGCACTTCGGCATCTCCGTCTGTTTTCTCCTTCTTGTCAGCTGTTTTCCGTTTCACATCATTTAAGCAGGCCCTAATATTGACCACCATCCTCTTTATGTCCTTATGCACGTTATTCTTATCTTGAATAAATTCATGCAACTCTTTCACCATTCTTTTGGCTTGCTCCAATTTTGTCATCTTCGATTCGCCGGTATCGCTGGTCTGAAGCGCATTTGTTCTTTCCTCGCTTGTTCTCACGGGCGACCTCGTTATCTTCGCGCTTCTTGCGAACACGTCGTATATTTTAACCTCCGATTGATTTATCCGCTGATCCTCTGATTTTGTCTGCTGATTTTTGCTGTCATTCTTATTCATTTCTTCCATTTTGTTGAGTCCCCCCTCCAAACCGCTATCTCCATCTCGTAGTGTAGTTACCTTCCTGATCCCATGGTTACCTATGCAAGCAGTGAGGCCATGCTAGGGTTGATACGATCCTTCATGGGGCACCGTATTCAGAGCCAGATCGGTATTAGTCAGGAATGTTCATCTGAGCCTACACCTCCTATTTTCACAGGACGAGCTTTCGAACGTACTTGGAGGCCTGTCAAGGTTTTACCGGGACGGGGGCAACCATGGTATTAGCCCACTAGCCGTTTCGTGAAAGTGTCACCCTTCCTTAGTAAGGTAGTGGAATACAATAGTTGTCAGCCCTTGCCTACTCATCACAACCATTTAACCAAATTCATTGTCCGTGTTCGATGCTTTGCTAGTATGCCATAATTAAGACCTCACTGGCGTTGGCCTTAATGTGCCCGTAGCACTCCATCCGTGTTTGTTGTTGGTTGATGGTAGTCCATCTGACTAGGACTGTGCATGCTGCCGTTGTCTGTGTGTGTGTGTGTGTGTGTGTGTGTGAAAATCGGTTATCTCTCAAAGCATATATAGACGATACCACAATCTCAAGTTTTGTGTATTGCCATTCTTGACCTGACTGTTTTTCATTAGAACGATCCTCCATTCGATCAACTCATACCTAACCAGATTACTTATACTTCAGTTAGAAATTCGATTCCCCAGACACCGGTTGACAAAATTGAAAAATTTCGCGAAAAGAACATGACAAACGGATTGCACAACTTTAGAATCATTGATATTAGTAGCGATGATTCGTTGACGGAGTGTACAACCAATGGTGGTAATGCACCGAAAGAAGATGCTGTGAATGGCAGCCATACGGTAGATATGATTTTAGCGTCACTCAATCAACCGAAAGGAAGGAAATCCATTCCTACGTTTCTGCTATACGATGAGCTGGGTCTACAGCTGTTCGACGAGATAACGCGATTGGAGGAGTATTATCTGACTAATGCCGAACGCACCATTCTGCTGGAACATGCAGATGAACTGGCAAGTAGAGTGAATGATCGGACGATAATCGTTGAATTGGGTTCCGGGTAAGTTTCATGCGATTCAAACTTCATTTGACGTCTTCTGATATCATCATGAAACAACAATTTGAACTTCCAGGTCACTCACTAAGACACAGTTGATCCCAAGAGCCATGGAATGCCATAAGAAATTTGTGACTTATTACGCTTTGGATTTGAATAGGAACGAATTAGAACGATCTCTATCGTCGCTTGGCGATCAATTCAATTACGTTAAATTGATAGGATTATTGGGGACATACGAACAGGCGATTCCGTGGCTCAAACAACACTTTTGCGGCGTTTCGTCGGAAGCTGTTTGCAGCCCGGTGATTTCGTTGTCATCGGTTTCGATCGTCGTAACGATCCGTCTACTGTGCTTAAAGCCTACAACGACGAACAGGGTATAACGAACAAATTTATTTTGAACGGTTTGAGCCATGTTAACAAAATACTCGACGAACCAATTTTCAATATGGACGATTTTTTATATCATTCAACGTACCAAGAGAATTATGGCCGTCACGTTGCCCATTTCCGTGCAAAGAGACCTTTGAATTTGGAGTATCATAAGTGTAACACAAGTACAATCAAAATTCCGGTGGACCAGGGAGAATTGATACATTTAGAATTCTCACACAAATATAATGTTTCCGAGATCGGTCTCATATTGGAGGCAGCCGACTTGGATTTAGTGCAGACGTGGTCAGACTCAAAGTTCCTTTACCGGTTAGTTCTGTCGCGACACCATCCACATTCAACCACAATTTGGCGATGACATTATCGATGAATATTTTCCACACGACACTGACGAATATGAATTTTCAGACTGTTCAACGTGTAAAACGAAAACTGATGTGTAGATCGCTAGATAGTGTAGATAGTTGAAGGATGTGAGTTCGTGTCTCGCCCGTGAACATCAAAAATTTTTAATTCAAATCCAATTGCAAAATGTAATTTCTAAAATTTATCTAAAAAATAAATAAATAATTCGTCGCGGAATATAGCGTAACAATTAGAGAATACTTGTACACTATCCTTGAATTGGATTCTCCTATGCTTGCAGTGCATTCTGTGTCAATGGGTTTATAGTTTTGAAAAATATATCGATATGATGTATACTAATTAACACAAACACAATTTAATGGAGATAGAAATACAAATAATGAGTGAACACACACCCACGTGTTGTACCAACGGTTCAAAATTGGATTTGAAATGAAAATGTCCACGGTAGCTCAGTGGTAGAACATCAGCCCGGCAAGTTGAAGGATGTGAGTTCGTGTCTCACCCGTGAGCATCAAAAATTTTTAATTCAACTCCAATTGCAAAATGTAATTTCTAAAATTTATCTAAAAAATAAATAAATAAATCTCTTCCAATTTTCAAAAACTTTCTTTTGTTTGAAAGATCTCGGCACGGCCGACAATTTATAGAAGAATTTTTGCCTGTGCTTAGGGCTCAAGTGGGCCTCATGTCGGTCCTAAGGTCGGCCCTAACATAAAAAAATGTTTTTGCTATGTTGCAGAGCAAATTGAGGGAAACATTTTTGTCTATGGAAGTATGTATCCGTGGCCTCTATTTAAGGCCCTAGGTCAGTACTAAGGTCGGCCCTAGCCCAAAAATAGTTCTTTTTTCTATGTTGTAGACAAAATTGAGGAGAACATTTTTCTCTATTTGGAGGTCAATTTTGTGCGTTCGGAGAATTTTTTTACACCGTTACTTCGTACGGGTTTTTCAAAATTGCCCTACGGGCAATTTTCAATACAGTCTAATGTGAACGCAATATTTACTTAAATACGTTCTAGTCTTTTCGTAACATCAACTCTGTTTCCGTATCTATTCTGATACGTACGGGTATCTTCTATGTTTTTATTTTCATTTTGAGTCTTTTACTTCTCTTGGAGTCTGTTTTTAGAGCTTACATTCTACAAAAAAGTACAGATTGGTGTGATAACTACACTTACACTTTGATTTGTTAGTAGTATGAATGTAGTACGAATAGTAGGAATACGTAGCTACTTGTAAATTGATTGATGAGTGGAATTATATGACATTTGAACAACGAGTTCTTTTCGCAAATAAGAATTTTTTCGTATAATTTATTTACTAATGGTTAAACCTCCTCTTGTGTCAGATATTCCTCATTATGGAAACATATAACTTATTCCAAAGGTGAAATATTTTAAAGAAGAAGAAGAAAAATTACCTTGAGGTGTGTATGTGCGTCTGATATGAAAATTCGTCATTTTGTCACGTAGCACTACACGCATCAAAAGCAATGGAATGTGGGAGCGATAAAACGTGGCGTGCTCGGTGAATTGAGTAAGATTGATGCCAGTGAAGCCATATGTAGAGGCTTTTAAGGCCCAATAATGGTCAAGTGAAAATGTAACGAAACTAAACTATTGGCGATGGCTAGGAATCGTATAATGCAACAGGTATTTTCCAACATTTTTTCCCAATAACTTTACGTATTAAACTGTAGGCATATTTTTTAGTTGACCAAATTGAAATTTCTTCCGTATTTCAATTTGGGGGTACAATATGCTAAATAAACACATGAAACTTTATTAGCGAAATTTCTGTAATTTTTGAGATTTTCCAAAAGGTTCATGTTACATAATTCGCAACATTCATTCACATCCTCATGTATTTTGACTTACAGTCTATTCAAAATCAAATTGTTTTTGTCTTTCTAGCCTGTGATTCGCATTTTCAAACGATGGATGGATTAACACCATAGCAGAGAAAACTGGGTGTTTTGAGGATTTTTGCAGTCAGCAAGGGCTGTAGGTAATGCCCGTTGCTGCCGTTTACTTACATCAATTCTGGCGGATGCATTGGCTATTATAACAGAAACGAATGTAACGTTCTGTAAGGCCAATAAAATTATGTCTTTCTCAATGATTTCTGCTATTTTTTTGTTGAAAAAAGGCTACTTTTCTCAGGTTGATTGCTGTGCTGTACAAATATATTGTCTTGTGAAAATTATTTCAAATCTTTGGGATTTTGAAAGGATTTTTTTGAAAAAGGTACAGGTTATAAAAATCCTTCCCAATTCCTTAAGATCGACGTAACAACAGAAAATGTGAAATTAGGGTAATGATGTTGGTTGAGTATTCATCTAAGGCTCTAAATTCCTTGAGAGAGAAATTAAGAGAGGGATAATGCTCGGAACAGGTCATGTCTGACCTATTTTATTTCAGGTTGACCTGAACTTGAAGTCAACTCAGTCAACCTGAACCTAATTTTTCAAATATCAAAACCTCATTGCTGTTAGCGTAAGCTTTGCTTGTCCTGCACTTCAAATACTATAGTGAGGTTTTTGGGCTAGATGCCGACTCAATGGATTTCTTGAACAAAGTCTTTAAGAGGCAATCTGCGAATTCTTCGACCAATTTGAAAACAACCCATCTCCGAATTTCGTTTTCCATGGCTTATTTGATTCCTTGGACCTGTAGGAGAAATTCGTAGAAGAACATTTGTCTCGAAAAAATGTAGCTATAGCAGTGGAACTTCTGAGAAAATGGTCTGCACTGGATAGTCGAAAATCGTTTTTCATCAATAACTTCAAGAAGATCGAATGCATTCGTCTGAAACTTTTCAGGTTAGTAGCACTCATAGAGACGAATGTTTTGAGTATCCGCTTGCCCGGAAGTTATGAGTGTGTAGGGTGGTATAACTATTTTTAGAAGTCGATTTAAAAAAAACTCCAACGCTGTTCACATCAATGATCTATATTGCTGTCAAGACCATGTTCCGTAGTATCTAAACCATATAGAGTTGACATAACCAGCGCTGGAGTCAGTCAGATTTTGTCAAAAAGTAAAACTGACCACCAACGGGAAGATTTTTCGAGTGCAGCCTGGGAAAACGGTTCACAACGAAGCAAAGGATTTTAGGCCAATTAGTCTCACGTCCTTTCTCCTTAAGCTAGTTGAAAGACTACTGGATTTCTACGTAAGAGGCGAGGTTCTCAAAACTTTTTCTTTGCACGCAAACCAACATGCCTATCAGATGGGCAAATCCACAGATACTACAATGCATCAGCTGACTCACAAAATAGAAAGTACGCTTAAAAATGGCGAAGTGGCCCTGAATTGCTTCATGGACATTGAAGGTTCTTTTGACAATACAGAATTTGAAGTTATTACTGATGCTGTCAAAGAAAGGCAGATGGACAGTGCGGCGGTAAAGTGGATAATCAAATTGCTTAGCAGTAAAACAGCTGAGGCAGTAGTCTGCGGAACTAAAATGAGTACAGTAGTCACTAGAGGCTGCTCACAAGGAGGGATTTTATCTCCAATCTTATGGTGCATGGTCATAGACTCACTCTTAGTGAAGTTGAATGATACGGGTTTTCTCACTCAAGGCTATTCTGATGACGTTTCCACGATCATTGGTGGTTTCTCTGTGAACACTATTGGTGATCTTATGAGAACAGCGCTAAAAGTCGTGGAAAGATGGTGTCAAGAAAGGAACTTAAAAGTAAATCCGGGAAAAACCAAAATGATTCTGTTGAGAAAGACCAAAGCTGTAGAATCTCAATTAGGGGATTTCGCACTATTCGGCACGATCCTCACGATGAGAGCTATGGTGAAGTATCTAGGGGTCATATATGATAACAGAATGACTTGGATATTGCACATGGAAGAAAAATTGAACAAAGCCACTGGGATTTTCTGGATGTGCAGAAATGCCTTTGGCAGAACTTGGGGACTGTCGCCTAAAGCGATATGGTGAATATACACAGCCGTGGTCAGACCGATTCTTTGTCATTGATGTATGGTATGGTGGCCCAGAATTGAGGTTGACACAGCCAACAAGAGGTTGGATAACCTGCAGAGATTGGCTGGGCTATGTATCACTGGGGCGAAAAATACCACCGCCACAAAGTTGCTAGAAGCTCTACTCTTTCTTCCACCGTTAGATCTTTACATAAAATCTATGGCTTTCAGATCTGCTTGTAATGTGAGTTATAACGGCTGTTGGCCTACTAAATCAGAGTTAGGCCACGCCACTATCTGCAGACTTATCAAAGATGATATCCTTCAAATGCCAAGCGATCAGTGCCGACCAGAACTCTGGTTAGATGATAAGTTCACATGCACCATTCCGGAAAAAGGGAATGGTTGTGAGAAAATAGGGCCTACCAACCCACAGGGGAACTGGTTTGCTATACGGATGGCTCCAAACGGGATGGTTTCACTGGGGCAAGTTTCTTCTGTGAATTTCCTCTTCTAGAGGCTAGTATTTTCACAGGCCGACTAGCATCAGTCCACCAAGCCGAGCTATTTGCCATTTCGGAACGCTGCGAAACAGACGCCATAAAAAGGGCATCAGGTAAAGACATCTATATCTGTACAGACAGCCAATCGGCCATTGAGGCAATAAGCTCCCCGATAGTATGCTCCAAGACGGTGCGTGAATGTAAAACAATTCTCAACGAAATTAGTCACTCAAACACGGTCACTATCTTTTGGGTTCCTAGCCACGAAGGAACTCCTGGGAATGAAAAAGCAGACATGCTGGCAGGGAAGAGTTTCATTGGACCAGAGCCACACTTTGGTATATCTAAAACTATGAAGAAAAGTATAATAAACCAATGGCTGATGGTGCTAAACACACGAAAATATTCTGTCCTATCCTGTCCAAAGACTTCAGAAGAGACTTCTAAACTTTGACAGACCAAATATCAAAAAAACGGTTGAAGTCACAAATCATTGTGGACTCAACAAGTATCTTTGCGATATAGGTATCAAGGAAAGTCCGAAGTGTCTATGTGGGGCCTATTTTCGGGAATTCGAATTCCCGAAAATTCCCGAAAATTCCTGAAAATTCCCGAAAATTCTCAAAAGTTACTGATTTTTTTTCTGAACTGATGACTAAGTACTGGTAGCGTAAAGCAAGCTTATTTTAAGAACACTTCTCATAATTGAAGAACATTTCTAAAAACTACTGAAAATGACCAAGAATTACCAAATAATAAATTCGGCAATTTTATTTTTTTTTGTTAATTTTTAAAAAATTTCTTCAATTCCCATTAATTTCATTTATGGCTTAAAAAATCTGTACGTGTGTATATACTTCTGTATGCGAAAAAAGGCGCGAAATTAAAGAAATTTGAAAAATTTGATGTTGTCTGTTTTTTTGATACATCCGCCTCGTCGCAGCACTATCAAATTCTGCGTCCGTCGCCATATTTACATTAACATATAGATAACATATAGTCAAACTTGTTCGGTCAATTGCTTTTAGTTTCTTATATTCATCTGTATAAATCAGTGCAAGAAGTGAAGAAAGATGACATGAAGTATAAATGACCGAATGGGCCTCGCCGCAACAACTCGAGCCAAAGCTACTTTCATGATGGGGAGATCTTCGGGTACAAGCGTGCATATTTCCTGTCCAGCAAGCAGGTCTGCAGCACGTCGATATTCAAGGAAGAACTTCGCTTCATCGCGATCAGGTACAATTGTTGTGTGACATAGTTGAAACCGCAGGTGTTATTTCAAGCAGAACTTCCAGGGCCTTTTGTAATTCAATGTCGTAATCAAGTCATTCAATTGAGAAAGCAATGCATCAATGATGGACTTTCGCACGAGTTGACATTCGATTAGATCGTCCTTGATTCTCTAATAACTTATGTCCGTAAAAATGTTTTCCATCATTCCTGACTTCAACGTTCGCTAGAAACAGTTCTTCCCAACCGTTACCAGGTGAATTCATTGCGTTTCGCAAGATGTTCGCTTTATCGGTTGAATATTCAGAATACTGATAGTGCTACTTTCGAACTTTTTTTGAACTTTCTTCAAGTGCGTCAATACATCAGTAATGAAAGCAAGAAAATACAGTTGTTTTTTCAAGTGGTTAGAGGAAGCTTCAGTAAAAGTTCAGAAGGTGCAATTTCGTCTGCAAAAAGTGTGTATCCGTGGTATCCAGTATACCGGGAAGTGTTTGGATCGAAAATTCGGATACCTGGAAATCGAGACGAGCTGGAAGAAATTTTTGGGAAGCGATAAAAAAATATTGAAGGAAAGAGTAAACGGTGAATGATTTGAAAATGGGGAATGTGCTAATGATCTTATATTACCTGACGATGGGAAATTCCAAAGACGATGGGAAATGAATTGAATTGGGAAATATGTGCGAATAGTCCTTATATGGCTATTCGCAATATGTGCGAATAGACTTTATTTCAATATTCGCACATTGTTTGAATAGACTTTATTTCACTATTCGCACATTAGATGAATAGCATCTACACATATTTTATTTCTGTCGACGTTGTTATTCATAAAAAATGTCAAATTTTGCAAGAAAAATACCAAGGTACGCCTGGCAACAGTTGAATTTTAAATAGCATGATAAAGGGTTGAAAGCAAGTGTTCTGTTCCTAGACCTGAGTAAGGCGTTTTATTGTGGGGACCATGCCTTTATGCTGTACAAGCTTGAACAGGCTGGATTCAGTAGCGTTTGAAAGAAAAAATAAATGGTGCACCGCAAGGAAGTGTCCTTGGGCACTCCTTCTTACTTATGTTTATAAACGAACTAAATTCTCCTAAAGGAATGAATTCTCTCATTTCTCTCTTCATGGATGACTCGGGAGTTGTCTGCTTAAGCTGTAGTTACGCTAATATTGAAGATATTGAAGAACTGAACCATGACATCGGGATTGCGAATGACTTCATACAAATTAATAGGCTCAGAGACGAAAGTGCTGCATTTCATTTCTAGATATTTATTAGATATTACGACACCTCATTTATTTAACAGTCAACTAACCACTATTTGACCAATAAACAGCCCCTAATCTTAAAAAAGTTAGGCTTTTTCGTAACGAACAATTTTAGCGGTTAATCGTTACTAGCGAAAGAAATGCAATCTAAGCGTATCTAATAACCAGCGTCGCGTCGCTAATAACCAGCGTTGTGTCGCTAACCAAACCTTGCACATATCTAAACGAATAATTTACAAGCAATGTGCAAACAAATATTAATGTATATGTGTGTAATCGCGTTGTCCTCCAACAACCGTCCTAGAGAAAACTAAGTCTTGTGTAAATCCGAAATCGACTAGTCTTTCAAATTATTTGTTTGTATGTTTTCTTCAAGATTTTGCAAAGAGCCTTCCTCTCTCTGTGGAAGCAATTGTAACAATACAACAATTTTGATTTCGTCTTTTTAAAATTGTTGATCGTTACCACCACCACCGTGACCTTTTTCAAATATTGATTTTTTATATCTCAAAGTCTAGTTAAACACTGAGACAATGACAATGTTCCAAAGTATTAATTCGTGTACTACTTAATGTTTCCTCGAAATTCCATTCACAGACATTTTCAATCTCTTGTCCAATAACACATTTGAATATTTTTTGACCCGTACGGAGTATGAGGAGCTTTTGCGTTTGCCACGAGATTTGTGACCAATCGAATTTTGATATAAGAGTTTCTCCGAGATGTGTCCATATTTTGATGCAACAAAATTTTATCCGGATTTAAAATGAGAAAAACGCAAAAAACGGTAAAGAGCTTTCCAAGTTACGGTTGAAAAAGTGGTCAAAAACGTGATTTTTGGAGGGTTGGTGAAACTTTGTGGCTTATATTTCTGTGAAATAGGCAAGGAACTCTTTCACGTTCAACAAAAAAAATTGGTTCATACTGCAGGATCCATAGTGGACATAACTCGCGCTACTCGACTGTAGAAATCAGTAAATTATGAGTTTTGTTTTGCTAAATAAAGCTGTGGAGAAAATTAAAGGGAACATTTTTGGCCATGGAAGTATGTTTTAGGATGGGATTATTTACACCGTACAGAGCACATTTTATCGATGTCGTTTTATATTTAGTGTACATTCTTACTTTACTTACTATTCCGGCGCTACAGCCACAATGGTCCATGGCCTGATCGAGAATCTGGTTGCAACGTATCCCATCGCTCGCTACACTTTGCCAACTTCTTATTTCCAGCGACCAAAGATCTGATTCGACGCCATCTATCCATCGCGTTTTCGGGGAATTTCGCACACTTGTTAACGTGTGCGAAGCTCACCGCGCTAGGAGGGAATTTCGCACAGTGTGAACTTCTCCCCTTGGAAGGAGTTTCGCACAATATGACCGTTATGTTCGAGGTATGTAGAAGTGGTGTGCGAAAAATAAATTCGGTCTGCGAACTGTAGACTTGGTGTGCGAACTGTAGACTTGGTGTGCGAACTGTAGACTTGGTGTGCGAACTGTAGATTTGATGTGCGAACTGTAGATTTGGTGTGCGAACTATGTATTTTGGTGTGCGAACTGTAGACTTGGTGTGTGAATTGAAGATTTGGTGTGCGAACTATAGATTTGGTGTGCAAACTATGTATTTGGTGTGCGAACTGTAGCTTTGGTGTGCGAACTGTAGCTTTGGTGTGCGAACTGTAGCTTTGGTGTGCGAACTGTGAACTTGGTGTGCTAACTATGTACTTGGTGTGCGCACTGTGAACTTGGTGTGCGAACTGAAGATTTGGTGTTCGAACTAAATATTTGATGTGCGAACTATAGGTTTGGTGTGCGACACGGAGGGAAATTTCGCATCCGGCGTGACGATTTAACGAAAAACTCGCAGACTCTTTTTTCTCAACTATTTCTTCAAAATAAGTTCAAAACAGCTCTTAAACCGCTTTAATTCTTCCTTTTACAAAATTTGTGTGAAGAAATGTAGGACCAAGTACATAGTTCGCACACGAAGTTCACAGTTCGCACACCAAATACATAGATCGCACACCAAATCTTCAGTTCGCACACTAAGTCTACAGTTTGCACACCAAATACATAGTGTGCACATCAAGTTCACAGTTCGCACACCAAATCTACAGTTCGCACATCAAATCTACAATTCGAACACCATGTCTATTCACATATAATTTATTTTGTGCGAAAGTCACCGTCTACGAAGGGAACTTCGAACTGTGCGAATTTCCCTGCACACTTCATTATCCATAGTGTGCGAAATTACCCGTACTCGTGAAAAACGTTTCGTTAATATGAACTTTTCTGCACATTGAAGGTACACTAATTCAAACTTGCATCCAAAAAGTGTGATTTTGCTAACTGGATCAAGAATAGTAATTTATGTAACAAGTTGCGGCGACTTCGCTGCGAAAAGGGATTTTTTTCAATTGAAAACACAATGATACCTCATCATCGGTAACGGGGAAGTTCGCGCCAGCGAGATTCACAATAGAACATTTTCCTTATACGAAATGTCATATTGTGAATGACGCTGGCGCGAAGTTCCACATTCCTAGCAGCCCCTCCATCATACATTTCAACACTTTGAACCAAATTTCGTATGAAGATCAAAAGGTCACAGATATACAGATATGGAAATTGTGATCTTATCGTATTGATCGATGACTCCACAGCCGAGTGGTTAGAAGCGTTCATTGATAAACTAAACACGTTTGTGATCTTGGGGTTTCAAACTTTAGTTGGACTCGAAGGGGAAATAAACATGAATTTCGTTCACATCTGGTTTTTTTTTGTTTTAGTTTTTTTTTCAGTTTTCCTTTGGCCTTTTCCAGATTTTTTAGCTTTTTTTAGTTTTCGATCTCTTCGAACCTAGTTTTTGTTGATCGACCACTCGGTTGGAACAAGTGTTTTAATAACGTTTAAAGGAATAAGAGGAATAAAAGGTAAGGAATAAAAATAGTAACTTGCTACGCTAGTGAAAGCAATCATGAAATATTTCACTTTTCGCATAAAACTTCATCATATTCTAAACATTACTTGAAACGTTAGTTTCGGCTTCCGAGGGATTCGTACGGGTCGGCGTAACATATGTTTTTTTGTTCATTCGACGGAAGCCCTAGAGTGTCTTCAATCAATACACTACACGCATCCAAAGGCTTCATTTAACATTCGTCATTTTACTCAAATTGTTCTGTGTATTGTAATTTTTATTCCATCAAAAAATTTGATACAAAACCTAAGATATTAACTTAAGGTTATGCTTCGTAATCCTGTTAAATAAATTTTATTTTATTTTAAAAAAATGAAAACAAGTCAGTAGGTACAATTGGTAGAAAGAGTCTCATTCGTGTGGACGCGCTTGCCCTGCTTTGTTAGTCGTTCGATGTAAAAAAGAAACGTTTGTTCGGTGCTTAGAAATCTTTGAGCGAATTGTGATTGTTTAAATTATTGCATAATGGAATGCTGTATGTCAGAGGAAGCAAAGGAACAGAAACGAATTAATCAGGAAATTGAAAAGCAGTTGAAAAAGGATAAAAGTAATGCTAGGAGGTAAACGTTTCGGAACAAAATATCTATTTTGGGGAGGGCGCGTAAAAAAAAGCTCTAAACTGTGTTTCTGACTCAAACATCCTTGAGACGAATGTCATTGCTTCTACCTTAAGAGTAGCTCAAGATGCTAACTACTCGAGACGCTTTGCTTTAAATTTTGTCAAACTATATTTTCTAAAAAGATCACAGAATTCTATTAGATTTTTGCAAAAGTTTAAGTGATTTGAGTTTTTTTGTGACATTTTTATTGTGTGAATGATATCGCAAATTCGTCGTTTACATTTTTATAGAAAAAGCCATCCATAATTTTTATGAGAGATAGCTTAAGAGTGATTTTGCGAAAACTTCGAACGATTTCGTACACTTTTGGGAAGTAAGTGCATGTCAGGGGGCGATAAAAATGGTATTTTGGCTATAACTCGTGTAAAACGAAATGAAATCTAATGAAATTTTGTGGGATGGTAAGCCCCAATGATACAAAGGTTTTTCATCATTGGATTCCTTGGAGCCTTCCCTCACTCCTGAGTTATTAATAATTTTAGGTGAAAACTTCTGGAACGCTGAGTATGGGGTGTTCTAGTATACTACCCCTACTATAAGACCTGCAAAGACTTCTCCGATTTAAGGCTGTTGCACCGGTCTGGAACAACTTTTGTAAGAAAGGTCAGATTTTGACACTTTTTCTTTACTATTTTCAGCTGTAGAAGTCTGTATAACTGCCCTGAAACATGATCTGCGTCTGGATATGCGAAAACGAGCTGTTCACAAGTGACGGTGTACTCTACGGAAGGGGGGAATGGTTACCAACGAAAGTGTGAAGATGTTGAGTTTTATATGGAAATTTAGAACGTTTTGAACAATTTTTCTATGTGAAAGTGGTGGGGGGGGGGATTCTACTGTACTGTACTGGTTCATTTTTGTTTTCGTAGTGTGTGAGCAGGGTAAACAATAGTGCTGAACAATAGTAGTCTTTTGTTCAAAGCTCCAACTATAAACACTACAACGAAAGAAACTCAAGAAACAAATTACATGAAAACTACATGTGGAAGAATGAACATGAATTCAAATGGCTAATGAGTCGAGGGTGCCGCTTTTTAATTTTAATTTTGGATCAGGTAATTGCGTCCGAAAAGTTAATTTTATTTGTCTCTTGCCCTAATAAAATTGTCACTTACCTTTACATTTATGAACGTCAGATTTATACCAAAATTAAATATTTGTGGGGGTTCATTCACAAATGACGTCACACACTGTGTTATAGAATTTTTACCCCCCCCCCCTACTTTCACATAGAAAAAGTGTTCAAAACGTTCTAAATTTCCATATAAAACTCAACATCTTCACGCTTTCATCCCACCCCTCCCCCTTCCGTAGAGTACACCGTCACTTGTGAACTAAGGTGGGTCGAAAAAAAAAGTTTTTTTTTATCAAATCGCCCACGTCGGAAATGTGTTCAGGACCACCTCAGGAACATTTCGTGGAAGAACTTTCTTTTTTTAAATGCATTAACGAATTTCACGTTTTGGGAGAGATGGCTCTATTTTACCATATTTGAAGACCAACATTTATCATGGTTATGAGTTTGGCTAGGTAGATTTGCGTTCCCGAATTTGATTTTTTGTTAGAAACGTTTTTACAATGTGAACAGCTCCTTTTCGCATATCCAGATGCAGATCATGTTTCAGAGCAGTAATACAGACTTCTTCAGCTGAAAATAGTCAAGAAAAGTGTCAAAAACTGACCTTTCTTACAAAAGTTGTTCCAGACCAGTGCAACAGCCTTAAACCGGGGAAGTCTTACATGGTCTTATAGTGGGGGTAGTATACTAGAACATCCCATACTCAGTTTTTCGGTTCATCGCTGCTTCAAGCAGTAAAGCGTCCCCGAAGTTTTCACCTAAAATGACTAATAACTCAGGAGTGGGGGAAGGCTCCAAGAAATCCAATGATGAAAAACCTTTTATCATTGAGGCTTACCCATATTCTTCATACTTCATATGATTTCATTTCGTTTTACACGAGCTATAGCCAAAAAACCATTTTTACTGACTGATTTTATGTTCTAAATTTTACTGATGGTCAAGATTACATTAGCTCTATAAAAAAAATTCAAATACTTAGAGACCTACCGTAGAACAATTTTTTGCTTAAAATAGTGTGGTTTATCGATAAAAAATACGAAAACGTCTTTTCGGAGACATTATTTTTCATCACTCTCAAAAAATTTTCGAAAAAGTATGGGAAAACATGGTTTTTTTAATAGTCGACTATGGGGAAGGATCTAACTGAAAGCTGAGGAAGTGTTTTTTGAACTACTTTTAGGTCCCAAAACTCAGATCAGAAATCATTTTGTGGGTACCTTTTCATGAAACTTTTGAGGAGGAGTGTGCTTACAACAGAATGTATCTTCGAGGCGAACTATACCAGTTGTTAGAGGACCTCGTACACTGGCCACTGACAATAAATGTTGACGGACATTAACACCCGGTGCGGAATTTTTGCAAATTAACGCCCGGGGAATTATCTCCCGAGAGGACATTTTCCTTATATAATTATTCACCTCATACAAATTAGTATTTTTCTTGTACAAATCAATTTTTCTTATACCAATTGGATATTTCCCTTACACGAATTGGCCAGTTTCCTTATACAAATTGAAATTTTTCTTGTATAAATCAGTTATCCGGGCGTTAATTCCCAAAAATTCTGCTCCAGGCGTTCATTCCCAAAAATTCTGCTCCAGGCGTTAATTCCCAAAAATAAAAATTCTGTTCCGGGCGTTAATTTATGTCGCCCACATACTGCCAGTGGCAATAAATTTACCCATTGTACCACAGAAAAATTCTGTTATAAATTCTTGACACTAGGAGCATCAATTAAGCTATCACTCACTCATTCGCGGATGACTTCTTCCGAAATTGCATGAGGTTTCTACATATCTGAATTAAGGCCGAATATAGAACGACTCCCTTTTCTCAAGTGGCGTCATCCATGCTTTCATAGCTGAATACGGACAAACATAAAACTAATGACACAATCTAATCAAAATAGCAACCTCCCATCCCGTACGTGATTTATTTTACAGCTTAAAGGATGTCACGCTAAAATTTTACTTTACTGGGAGTTTGGATCCACCTATCACGCTAAAATGTATGAAACTTCTAAAAAAATGTTTGGACTGTCACGTTAGTTCTCTCCCAATGAGCATGACATCCTTTACGAACGAAGTTCTTCGAAGAGGGGTCTATTGCGTTCACCACGACGGCGACGTTTGTACCCAGTCGATTTCCGACCCGAGAGTAGGGGGGAGCATCGAGCATGGTCCTTAGATGGCGAATCAGCAATAAAAACATATGAAGGGACCCGTACGTATCAGAATAGATGCGGCAAACAGAGTTGATGTTACGAAAAGACTCGAACGTTTCTAAGTAAATGTTGCCTTAACTCTTAAGTATGTGCAATTACGTCCTCATTGATAGATTGTAAATTGCCGAAATGGCATTATTGACAAAACCGTACGAAGAAATGGCGCAAAAAATCTTCCCAACCCCTTAGAAGCCATTCAAATAGTGAATTTTGGTGATTTCTGATGTTCATATCTTTCATTCAAAACCTTGACGAGCGATTTCTAATCTGATTTCGCAGTGATATAAGTGAAAAAGTTCCACTAACCTTCAAAAAACCACGTTTTCGACCGTAACTTTTAAAGTTTTCAACCGATTTTGCCCAAATTCAATCCCGTTATCAATTTACTGGTTATCTTTCAGGAAAAAAAAATTAAAATCGGATAAGATTTACCCGATTTATGTAGAAAAAACACATTGGACCCTAGTAGAGACTAAATTTTAGGGCCCTGGCTGAGTCCAAAAGCCCAAAATCAAAAAAAGTTTTTCCATAAGTTGTGAGGCATGCTCAGGCCTTTCAAACAAAAAAAAAGTTTTTGAAAATCGAAAAAGATTTACTCGAGTTATGTACAAAAGACCAAAAACCACTTAAACGGCCCCTAATCCCAAAAAAGATTTTTCAACTACATTTCAGGAAAAAAAAGTTTTTGAAAATCGGTTTACTCGAGTTATCGTGTTGAAGGACGAGCTAGGGCCGTTTAAGTGATTTTTGGTCTTTCGTACATAACTCAAGTAAGTCTTTTCCGATTTTCATAAAAAATTTTGTATGTGAAAGATCTGGGTATGGCCGACAATTTATGGAAGAAACGTTTTTGAATTTGAGTCCTTAAACTTAGCTAGGGCAATAAATACGAGTCTCTGCTAGGGCCCTACGTGTTTTTTGAACTTAACTCGAATAAATCTATTTCGATTTTCAAAAAAAAATTTTAATCGAAAGGTATAGGAATGTCTCACATTTTATAGAATAACATTTTTTGATTGGAAGCCCTTGGACTCAGCCAGGTCCCCAAAACTCAGTTTCTACTAGGACCCAACGTGTTTGTTTGTTGATTCTTTTTCTATTTGAGAGGTAACCGAACACCGAATTATATTCAAAAACAAATTTGGGCCCGGTGCCTGTGCTTAGGGCTCAAGTGGGCCTCAAATTTTCTTTTGCTATGTGCAGAGAATATTGAGGGAAACATTTTTGTCTATGGGAGTCTATGGAAGTATGTGCCAACGCCTCTACTTAGGGCCCTAGGTGGGTCCTGAGGTCGGCGGCCCTTGACAAACAAAAATTGTTTTTTCTATGTTGTAGAGAAAATTGAGGTAAAGATTTTTGTCTATTTGGTGTTCAATATTGTGCTTTCGGAAGGGTATTTTTACACCGTTGCTTCGGGCTTCTCGCCAATTTCCAATACAATTTAATGTGAACGTAACTTCATACACATAAGAATTAAGGCAATATTTACTTAAGAGTAATATCGTGAAATCTTCGAACAGTCTCGGAACAAGGGTCGTCAGAATTGGTCGAGTCATATCTCATTTTTTTCGTTGCACTTTTGTGACGAAAGTAATTTTTCACTTTTGCAATAAAATGTCTCGTCTTGGAGATAGAGCTCGTTGAGTAGGGTCGTGCAAGGAAGTGCTGAAAATCGTTTTTAGCTATAACTCGAACGAAGTTGATTCGAATCAAAAAATTTTTTGGCACGATTTTAGGTCTTGAAACGACAAAAATTTTGACTATATACTTGACTAGGTAGGAGTTGATGGTCGGCTGTTATTAGCCGATATAGGCGAAAAAATAGGCAATTTTCGGAAGTCTCTGGCCAGTTGCAATAGAAAGATTCTGAGACATGTCATATACCGTTGGAAAGCCTACCATATGTACTACTTATGCAAAAACTTCCTTGGAAAAGTTCTATTGCTGCGGACGGCAGCCATTTTAATGAAAGTCTGACAAAAAAATGACGAATTTTTATCACGTCTATATGGCTTTGACCTAGTAAAACTTGCCAAATTTCAAAATCTCTTTTTCCTCCGAAATTTAACCGAAAAAATGAGTTACAAATAAGAACAACCAATATTTATTCACTCAAAAAGTGTTTTGGTTTTACTAACCTTCAAGAAAGTAGGACGACACGCATTCGCTAATTGTGTCGTTCTCGTTTATGATATGTCTTCACTTACTTATTACGGTCAACCCATGGGCCCATCCCGCAAGACTATCCTCAGTTACGTCAGAAATAAGCACCACCAACTTGTCCTGCCTTGAATCTGTGAATCTAAGCTTGTTCAAGGATCAAATACCAACTGTTCCGTCAGTTCTCGACTCCACGTGCCCTATGCCAGAACACAATCGATCTATCTTAGTTTCAGTCGTCCTCTATTCCTTCGACCTACTGGCTCGTAAGTTCAACATAATGAGCGATTCCCATGCATTGTTGGGATTTACATTTCTTCTGAAATTTCTTTACAAATCATGAAACGTAATGGAATGTAATAGCTACGTATGGGGTGTCAGCATGCATGCAGAGTGCAGAGCTAAAATATAAGTCTCATTTAGACACACCAAACCACTATTCTTTACAAATTCCGTTTGATTTCATCTACCCCTACAGACTTTACTTCTTTGTACCTGCTTTGCAAGCCATTTGGATAAGAAGACTGCTATCTGATTCCCTGCGGCGAATATATCCTGATCCTGAAATAACTCCCGCATAGAGATTAGGGCCACGTTTCTCTAAGGCCATACTTCTCTAAAAAGCTACCACCAAACACAAAATCCTTTCAGGGAACTCAAGCTTTTGCTGCTCGGTTGTGGAGAGTCCGGTAAATCAACTTTCATCAAACAGATGCGAATTATCCATGGTTCCGGTTATTCTGACGAAGATAAAAAAGGCTTTTGTAAGCTCATTTACCAGAACGTGTTCATGTCTATTCAATCGATTGTGAAAGGAATGGAGCAATTAGGCATAGAGTACAACGACTCAGCGAATCCCGTAAGTAAATTTCGAAGCCCCCACCCCATTGTTGTCGAAGATGGAAATATTGACCAAATTTACTCATGAAGGAAAATGCAGAACTTGTGAAAGGCGAAGACTTCGAGATGGTCATGACATTTGAACCGCAATTCGCCGACGCTATTACGAGTTTGTGGAAGGATTCTGGAATTCAAAGTTGTTACGATAGACGTCGAGAATATCAATTAACGGATTCGGCAAAATAGTAAAGTGATTGCATAATTCGATCGGCAACGATTCTAATCGTTTCATGTAATTTAGTTACCTTGACGATTTGGCACGCATCAGAACCGATGACTATCTTCCTACCGAACAAGACATTTTGCGAGCTCGTCAACCCACTACAGGTATCATCGAGTACCCCTTTGATCTTGACGGAATAGTTTTTCGGTAATTTTGATTATTACGAGTATGTACGTGGCTTCCTCATCTGAAATTATTATTTTTGATAGAATGGTCGACGTAGGCGGACAGAGGTCTGAAAGACGTAAATGGATTCATTGTTTCGAAAATGTGACTTCTATAATTTTCTTAGCCGTACTTAGTGAATACGACATGATGTTGTTTGAAACGAACGAGGTACAACTGTCACGATGTTAGCTATTTGTTGAGATTTTAACGTTTCATTGTCTTCAGAACCGAATGAACGAATCTTTGGCGCTGTTTCGAACTATCGTAACGTATCCATGGTTTGCCAATTCCTCAATCATTCTTTTCATGAACAAAAAGGATTTGCTGGAAGAGAAAATCATGACTTCACATTTAGCCGATTATTTTCCAGATTTTGACGGTAAGGCACCGACATGGAAGTAGCATTTCTTCCTGGTAACAATGTCAAAATTTCATGGTTTCCAAAAATGTTCTACGATTTTCTATTCCTTCGAAAGCTCTTTCACGGTATCGATAGTAATTTCCCTGTAAGCGCCATTCAACACCATCTCAATCGATTTTTAACAAGACAAAGTACATTTGCATGTATTTTATATTTCCGAGCTACATCCCTCCACGCGTGTGGAAAAAGTGCGGCATCCTGGTATGCTAGATGCCGGGATGTTTTGGAACCGGGAAATTGGGAGATAAAAGAAGTACAACACGTCGAAAATTGGGGAATGGCTAAAAGTCGGGAAATGAACGAAAATCGGGAAATGACTAAAAACGGGATATGGCCAAAAATCGAGAAATGGCCGAACATCTAAAAATTGGGAAATGACAGAAAAACTGGAAATGACTAAAAATCGGGGGGAAATGGCCGAAAATGGGGAAAAACCTAAAAAAGAGATATGACCAGAAATAGGGAAATGACGAAAAATCGCAAAGAAAATTTCGCTCGCTCCAATAATTACTTTCCAAAACTGAATGAGTTTCGCTCGCGAACAACTTCTTTTTGCCCAGGGATCACGAATCACGACCGAATTAAGAGAGGGAAAGAGGAGAATTTATCCGGGCTCTGAATTTTCTAGGGGCCCAGAAATAACACAAATAATAAAATTTGCGCATATAATCTTTCAAACATTCGGTCACTTTATTGACGGTCTTACATGCAAAGGACCGTGCGGCGAGCTTATGATCTCCTTCATCAAAATTATCCAAAAAAAAATTACAGCTGAATTTTGCCTACAACGAACGCGACGATGTTCATCTCTCAGCGAATGAGACACATAAATCTTTCAATTTAACTTCATTCCTCGACATTTGAAATTAATCTATATTCATTGTAGACCCGTGCGCCAGCGTGCGCTGACACTTTTTTCATTCGTCAGTGTCAACTGTTTAGACCCGTACGAAGAACAAAGTTATTCGGAAAGGGGTCTTATGCGTTTACCACGACGTTTGGCTTTGACAATTTCCAGGACTGCTCTTGAATTCTGATTCACATCAGAAAAATGTCTTCATTTTGTCCTTTTCGAATAACTCAGCAGAATTCCTACCAGCAGCGATTGAAATTGCTCAAAATTATATTTTTCTTGAGTGACTCTTGATAAATTAACAGGACTCAAATTAATGTCCTATCTGAGTGCAGGACTAGAAAGTTAGAAAACAAGATTGTGTGTCAGTGGCGGAATTTGAACCGCAGTGATTTGTATAAATTTTTGGTATGAAAGGCAATGCATTTGTTTAATCATTACATAACAGAAAGTTGCTTTTATAAGGACAAGTTGGGGACACTTTTTTAGAACGAGTCCGTTTATTTGTAAAACAATTTTTGAAAATTCAGAGAATTTGTTGTTGAGTAAACCCAACTATGAAAAGTCATTCGACACTTTTCAAATCTCTACGGATTAAAGCCCGCAAACTTGGAATCAATCTTAGGATACAACTCATAGCGTATTCCTTTTACTATGAACGTGTAAGCTCTTACTTGAATTATTTTGTCATTGACATGACGCTCAGTCATTAGTACATCTAGAACAGTTGCGTTATGGAGACAATTAGAAGAGATAAACATTTCGGCATCTAATGCCAATCTTCAGTCAAGTCATGCACCTTGATATGCACGTGAAACATGAAACATGAAACATGAAACACTTAATAACTGAAACAATCACAGATTACCAAAGGACAAATTGAGGACATTTTTTGCTAATACCTATCTGGTTGATTACACTTAATTTCATCAGGTAGTAAACTTTTTTGGTCCGAAATCACTAGTACTTATTACTATTTGACTAATACTAGTGCTGTATTCATAAGGACAAATTGGGGACATTTCTTTAGTGTGGTTACTTTCATCGGGAAAATTAGCTTTCAAAAGTCACAAAGTGGTATAATTTAATGCCCTACGATTGCTGGGACACCATAACAGGACATATTCCAATATTTACATGACAAAATAGGACATATTTAGGACATTTAATTAAATTAATCAAAAAATAATTTCCAGGTGTTATTTTGTCATACTGCCCATAATCGATTGAAAACTTTCGAAGTTACGGTCGAAAAAGTGGTGAAAAACGTGATTTTTTGAAGGTTGGTTGAACTTTTTCACTTATATCACAGTGAAATTAGAGCGGAAATCGCTCTTCAAGGTTTTGAATGAAAGATGTGGACATCAGAAAATCACGAAAATAAAATTAGTGGGAATATGTTGAGTACTTCGGCCTGTAGAGTCCTCAATGTGGGATAAACTCATGCTACGCGACCGAATACGACGCGATGAATATTCCTTTAATGATTAAGTTTTTTGTGCAGTGTAGTAGTCCGTGGAAGTATGAGTTGAAGGCCTCTCCTAAGTGATCTAGGTCTTTTCTAAATTCTGGGCTTATTTTAAGGGTTTGGAGAGGTTTTCAGCGCCGTTGCTTACGGGCTTTTCGATATTGCCCTTTCGGCAATTTCCAGTACAATTTAGTGTGGATGTAATTGCATATACTTAAGAGTTAAGGCAATATTTAGACACGTTCGACTCTTTTCGCGACATCTATTCTGTTTGCCAAATCTATTCTGATACGTACGGGTCCCTTGCATATGTTCTTTGTATGATGACCAATGAAAGAAGTGTCGGCGCACGTGTCTAATTCATAGGCAACTTGGTTGGCAATCTATTACGGAGGGCGCTTGAAAAATGTTACAGTTATAGGAAAATTGAAAAAAGAAAATTGCTCGATCCGCTCGCGCTATCATCACAACTATTTGGACCTCAATATAGATGTTTTTATCCCAGGGCCGGATTTACTCTGTACGGGCTAGCCTTCCTTATAAAGATCATATTTTCGTGCATCTATTGATTATTTGATGCAAAAATAAATATAAAATTGTCGCCTGCGACGCTATTTTTCATGTTTTCAATTAAGTAATAATATATTATATCATTCGGGCATATAATTAGCCTTTTATATACCTGAAAGTAGGGGTATAATGACCATATTATAGTAGGGTGGGTCGAATTTTTTTTTCGAAACGCCTGACCCTACAAATGCCGTGTAATGAAATGTTTCGTAGAAGAATTTTTTTTTTAAATGCGATCTTCCTTGGATCTTGGAAAAACTCATTCTAGGCGTTGTTTCATGAATTATGGCATAGGCATCAATGTTTTCTTGAACGTATACATCTTGAAGGGAAACGTTTTAGGGCTAATTATTAGTATTCGGATAGTACTTCAAAATGTCGGTATCGGGGAGGCCATAAATATTTTAATGTGGTGTTGGAGGGTCAACCTCCCTTCCCGACTTTTAGTTTCCATATTGAAATTTCAACTTTGACTCCACCAAAACAACATAAACAATGATTTAAAAAATTTTCAAAGAAGGTAGATAGATAGAGAATTTCATAAAGGAAAACAAACCGTTTTGAAATCGGTTGACACGTGACTGACTCACATCTATTTCAGTGTGAGCATTAGGCGAGGCATTAAGGGGTCCAAAAAATGAAAGTGTCGACAAAGTTGGTGGACTTGGCTAAAAACAGACCTTTATGATAAAAAGTCAATGTGGTAGCAATCAGATCCGAGTGGATCTAGGGGTCGTTCAACTACAAAATGTGTGAAAAAAACACCAAAATCAATGAAAATACAGACTTTAGCTAAATTGAACATAACTAAGAGATGATAACATTTCTTGTTAAGGGGAAATCATTGATTCCTCTTCAGAATACTATAAAGAGAGAGAGATAAAATGAAGGTATTGGAATTTTGGCACTAATTTGTATTTTCTGCGAAGTGTGATGGCTGAGATATGCACTAGGGCTACCCTCGTAAAGGCACTCGTAGCGCTCAACAAGAAAGGGGTGGAACAAATGTTTTTCGTATCGGCTAATGTAACACAATGGAATTGTTTTCAACCGGCTATGAGCCTTGTGAGCTACTGAAATAAAATTCCCAAAATTTCCCAAAAAAGTATAAAAAATTCCCAAATAATAGGCTCTGCCACTTACCGTTCTTAATAGTATCCCCCCGACTGCCAACTTCCCGTTCTTAAACATTTCCCTCCGGCCGGCTGCCCACTTCCCGTTCCTAACAATTTCCCGCCGACTGCCAACTTCCAGTTCTTAACAATTTTCCGCCGAATGCCCATTATTTCCCGTTCAATAGTAATAGCCCATTATTTCCCGTTCACTAGTCATTTTACATTATGTTCCGTTCACTACTCATTTCCCGTTCTATAATAATTATAACAAATTTTTTCGCCTTCGACGAAAACGACCTAATTTCCCGCGAACCAAAATTTTTGGTCCAAAATTTAGCGCACACTTTTTTAACTGCTGAGTCGAACTCTCCGAGAAGCGGGAAGTTAAACTCACTGAATTGCGTGAACTTGAGCTGACTTAGAAACAAAAAGTAGTTCCGACTATACGGTTGCAACAAATTTTTTCCCATAAAATTTCGCGGTTGCTAGGTTTGCATGGTCGATCATTATTCCCATGTACAATTTTCAGTATTCAAGAGAGAACTTATAAGATCGGATGATTTTGAAAGTCTAGGAAGGCCTAGAACATCTTCGACGTATCTAACTTCTAGTTTTGGGTTGCAGGTCCGAAACAAGATCATGCTTCAGCTAAGGACTACATTCTAAAAAAGTTTTTGAACGAAAATCCAGACCCTGACAAAACGTGCTATTCACATTTCACCACGGCAACAGATACGGAAAATATTAAGCTGGTCTTCTGTGCTGTCAAGGATACGATTATGCAGAATGCACTCAAGGAATTTAACTTGGCCTAATTGGAAATTATTTGCTTTTTTATGTTAGGCAAACATTTTTAGCGATGTGGAAGCGAAAACCGATTAATGTTCAACCTTTTGCACAATATCTAAAAAGGCGGTAGGTATTTCAAGGTGAATTTATAAAGTTTTTTTTCACAAATGTGAAAGACCATCGAATATCCAATTAAATGCTTCATTGCCATTTTTCAATCGATTTGTGTTGTTTTTATTGAAACTTTGAACGCTTAAATTCTGCGAATTTGTTTTCTTGGAAAATATGAGCGTTTTCAGAATCAGGAATCCGATCATTATATCCAACATGTACGGCGCGACGGGCTTCAAGACAGGCTATGCGACATTCAAGAGACCCAGTTCGTAAGGAAACCCCATCAATCCACAAAATAAATGTCAGGGTTTCCTGGGGAAGAGATTAAATAATACAAAAAAATGTAATAGTTTCCAATTCATTTTACTCGTAGCGCTCCATATTTTTATCTCTATTGTCTCGTAACTAAAGTCTTCCTGGAGGTATTTCATTCATAGCTTGAACGGCAGTTGCATGAACGGACATCATTGCAAACATATCGAGTCTTGGTCTGTAACCAATCCATCAACAACCGAGCCGGTTAATCCAATTTTCCAAATTCGTTTCCATTTCTTCGACATGGTCTTTAAAAGTTGAGGCAAAGGCTCATTCCATCGTTGTAAATAATGTAAATGCTTTAGAAACTGAGTGTACACAAATGTATTTTCGTTCACTTTTATAAGAAAGTTACCAGTTTACATAAAACAATGGTGAACGCAAGCAAATTCACTAAGTTTACAAAGTAGATGTCTTTTAACCTGGGGAACCTGGGGAATCATGTAACGCTGGTCTGGGTGACCGGACATTCTGGCTTGGAGGGTAACGGGAGAGCAGACGAACTTGCGAGGAAAGGCTCGACAACACCAAGTTGCGGGCCAGAGCCTCTTATACAGAACCACACTCGGCGTGTGTGAAAGCGGTTAAGAGTTGGGTGAGGTCAGAATTCACTAACTATTGGAGTGCCTATGATGCAGGAACGCACACGAAGCGTTTATTACCGGCACCCAATGGGAAAAGGGCTAGAGAATTGCTAAAGATGGACAGGGGGCGCATCAAGAGGGTGGTGGGTCACTGGACACTGTGGATTGGGCAAGCATCTGGCTAAAATGGGACTCTAATGAGAGCGTTCATGTTATATGTGAATGATCAAAGTTTTCTTCATTGAGGCTCAGGACTCTAGGAGCTCCTCAACCCACAACAGTGACCAAAATGGGACCTGCCGCTCTGCATAGGTTCTTAACTGGGACTGGGTGGTTTCCGAGATTTACATGATGATCGGGTAACGAAACAAAGGATCGCTAGATCTGGGTCCAACCCAAACTGATAAATCTAAAAAAACCTGGGGAACGAGTATTTTGTCTCATGTTAATATAAACCGTATTGCAAGAGTGAAAGAGATGAAATACGTTACCCAGTTTACGGACCCGATGGGATTAGCATAAAACACACAGTTCCTTACATAACAACACATCTACTTTGTAAAGTTTAATAAATTGTTTGCGTTCACCATTGTTTTCAATGCAAAGTGGTAACTTTTTCATGGTAAGTGAACGGAAACACATTTGTGTACACTCAGTTTTTGTAGCGTTTACATAATTTACAAAGTAGAAATACCGATGGAATGGTCCCCTATTCTTTGTGTCTGACGAGGGCCCGTCGTTTCGACACTGAAAATTTTTTCTGCCGTTAAGCTACCATGCTTGAGCGAAAGAGGCTGTCCGCTGGCTCATTCCACGAACCATTCTACCGTTTTAAGCAATATAAATGCTTTAGAAACTGAGTGTACACAAATGTATTTTCGTTCACTTTTATAAAAAAGTTACCAGTTTGTATGGTTTGTACAGGGGCGTGACAGTCTTTTGTTTTGATCTGTGCAAGTAATACTCAACGTGAAGTTGGCTGCAGTTACGACTAAAACTAACTTCATTGCAAGAAAAATCAGTTGATTTTTAAGCTTTTCAATGAAGTTGGTTTTGGTAAATTTATGAATGAAATCAGCTGATTTTGTTTGCGATGAAGTTAGCTACGGTCGCAACTGCAACTAACTTCACGTTGAATATTACTTGCAAAGATCAAAACAAAAGACTGTCACGCCCCTGATCGAAACAAAGGCTGTCACGCCCCTGGGTTTGTATGTCAGGAGAATTTTTTGGGATCTTAACAAAATGGCTGCCAGCAGTCAAACCGGCGCCATCTTGAATTTTCCCAAGCAATAAACTAGTTTTTTTTGGTTTTCGAATTTTAGCTTCGGAATGGCAATACTTAGAGAGTTGGTTTCTTCTGGAAAGTTATAGAGTTTGGTCAGGAGAATTTTTTAGCATTTTAAGAAAATGGCTGCCAACTGCGACGCCATCTTGGATTATTTGCTAAATTCTGAAGAAGAATACCTAGACAGTCGGTTTCTTCAGGAAAGTTATATGAATCAGT
>CM055403.1:139950135-140004250 GCA_029228625.1 Pseudolycoriella hygida | reverse complement strand
TTAGACATTTGTACAGATACGCTTAATTTATTGTATTGTAACGTTTTGATGGTTTTTTAACGAGGTCTATGACAGCAGTCATAGACACTCTTTTTCCATGTCATATAGAAGATAGAAGACAATAAAATGAAATTCATAGACGCGCAATTTGGAAAATAAAATAAATTAGACAGAGGTGAAAGGAACAAAAGAACGTGGCGTGGTCAAGTCACAACAAATCATACGAGCGGTGATTGCTCCAAGATAAAATTTATTTGAGACTTGATATCTTGCAATATTCTAAATATTTAGCAAAATAGTTCACATCAACTTTTATAAAAATTTAGCTGTGAAAAGTGAATATCAAATCCAAACAAAAGAACAATAGTATTTGGGCGCCATAACGTCTCTAACATATGGAAATCCATCATGGCTATCAGAAACTGTGCGGAATGTAAGAAACAGTTCACAAGGAGGCATAAGGGAGTTACTTGTTCGATATGCAGCAGTTATTATCATTTCAACTGTGGAACGTTGACAGCAACCTATTTGACGCAATTGATAGTGGCGATATAGAGTGGAAATGTCCCAAGTGTAAGATTCGTTCAATTGTAGTAGCAGGTAACCTGGATCCAGAAGAAGAAGATGCTAAAAACAAAGGTAAAGTTGCTCACGTAACTGGCAAAAAAGGTGACAAAACTGCAATTGATAACGCCATTAGCGACATCAACAAAAAGCTGCAACAGCTACAGGAAAGCCAAAAGGAGTACTGTAACACCATCTCTACGATCAGAGATCAATTATCAACACTTCAAGCTCTTAATAAGGAAACAGTCAAAAAACATGGAAAACGTCTAAACAAGTTGGAAAATAGCACTAGGAAAATGCAGTCCACAATACAAACAATGAATGAGCGCATCCACCGAGTGGAAAATAAAACAAATGCACCAGCAATTCAAATAAATGGCATACCTTCGCGCTGTGATGAAAACCTCAACAAAGTTATTGATTCAATTAGTAAAGTGATTGGCCTAGACCCAAAAGTCGTTAATATTAAGTCAATAGTGAGGCTCAGGTATAGCGCTAAACAAATGCAGCCAAAACCTGCCGTTAATAAGTCAACATCAAAAAACAAACCGGCAGCAGTTTCCAAAAAACTGCCACATTCAAAGGAGTAACCTGAAGAGCGCCCACCAACCACTCTTGCTAGCTTCGCGAGTAGGGATTCCATGAATGAGTTTCTTGCAGCGTACAAGAAGAAGAGGATCATTTATTCAGATGAACTGGGAATTGCAGACGAGAATAATGAAGATAAGAAACAAATTTTTATTTTTGAAAATTTATCTCAGAATTTACGAAAAATTTTTATAAAGTCCAAAATTTTTCAGAAAGCTAATAATTATAAATATCTTTGGTCGAAAAATGGCAAAATTTTCCTCAGAAAGGAAGATGACACTAAAATAATTCGGGTTTATGAAAATACAAACTTTTCAAAATTGGGAAATAACAATGATGCTGATGTTGATTTAACAGATGACACTGACGGTGGGGTACTACCGAATAATGGTGAGTTTGCATGTGTCTCCATATTTCACATTAATTGATATAAAAATGACCCTCTTAAGTAAAGTATTAGCCCCCGACACTATGAATCGGTTGTTTGATGACGTTGAAGATTTTAATAAATACTTACTTACTTACTTACTTAGCAGCCGTACTAACCCAAGCGGGTTTTGGCTGACTCCACAACGTTTCTCCATCGAGTTCGATCCTGGGCTAACCTTTTCCATTCGCTAAACCCCTAACTTTTCCGTATCTTCTTCCACACAGTCCAACCATCTTTTACGGGGTCTTCCACTCGCTCTATTGTTGTCGAATCTTTTTTCCAGCGCTTTTCTTGGCATTCAAGTTTCCTCCATCCTCGATACATGCCCTGCCCATCGCAGTCTAGCTGCTTTTATAGCACCGAGAATTGTTTCCTCCCCGAAAATTTCAGTCAGCTCTCTGTTGGTCCTTATCCTCCATCTTCCTTGTTCATATATTGGTCCACAAATCGATCTTAACACTTTTCTCTCGAAGCAGTTGATTTCGCTTCCTGTTTCTGTGTTAAACACCACGTTTCACAGGCATATGTTATGATGGGGTGGATTAGAGTTTTGTAAAGTCGGAGTTTCGTGTTTCTACTGACAAGAGTGCTTCTAAACAGGCGCTTAAGTGCGTAGAAGCATTTGTTCCCTTGGCTCAGTCTCATTTTCACTTCCTCCTCTATGTCATTATCAACGTTCACAATTGAACCCAAATATTTGAATGACTGGACGACTTCAAAATTATACTCGTCGATCGTGATGTTTTGGCCGATACGTGATCCGTGCTTCCTGTCTAACGTTAGATATTTAGTTTTTTCTTCGCTCACTTTCAGTCCAACTGGTTCAGCTGCATTTTCCATTTCGACAAACATTTCTTTGATCGCAACTGTTCCTCGTCCTATTAAATCGGCGTCATCGGCAAAAGCTAGTAATTGCTTTGACGTACTGAAAATGCTACCACTCCAGTTGATAGTCATCGCTCTTATAACCTTTTCCAAAGCGAGATTGATTGAAGGATTGTTGATAGCTTATCTCCTTGTCGTAAGCCTGTCGTGATGTCAAATGGATCTGTATCGGTTAACGTTGCTTTGGTGATGTTTGTCAGCTTTCTTGGGAAGCCAAACTCTTCCATAATCGCAAATAAAGCTGCTCTTTCGATTGAGTCGTATGCTTGTTTGAAGTCTACGAATAACTGGTGAATAGTTACGTTGTATTCCCATGCTTTTTCCATTATCTGCCGTATAGTGAAGATCTGATCTGTTGTTGATCTCCCACTCCTGAATCCACCCTGGTAATCACCAATGATTTCTTCAGCGTAGGTCTCTAACCTGCGGAAAAGTATTTCCGCCAGTACCTTATATGATGCGTTGAGCAGGCATATTCCTCGATAGTTCTTGCAATCCACTCTTGCCCCCTTTTTAAAAATCGGTATCATCAGCCCCATCAGCCAATCCTCCGGTACCTTTTCCTCTTCCCACACTCTGGTAATAATCTCGTGCAGTCGGTGCCATAGGTCTGCTCCTGCAGATTTGATTAATTCGGCTGGTATATTATCTTCACCCGGTGATTTGTTTGGCTTTAGTCTCTGGATAGCTACTGATACTTCTTCATAATTTGGTGGCTCTATCAGCTGTTCAGTACCTTGCGATGAGTACTGAAATCGTTGTTGGTTTGTTGGTCTATTCAGCAGGTCCTGGAAATATTCACTCCATCTATTTGCGATTCCAGTCGTGTCACTCAATAATTGTCCATTCGTGTCGTTAATTTTAAAAGATCGTGGTTGGAATCCTTTACGTTGTTTTTTAATGATCTTATAGAAGTTCCATACGTTTCCATTGCGGTTGTGAGCTTCCAAGTTTTCAATTTGTGAATTCAGTTGATCTCTTTTTTTCTTCCGTAAAAGTCTATAAACTTGGATTTTCTTTTGTTTATACGCAGCTACTTTGCTCCTCGACGCGATACCTTTTTTTTTTTAATAAATACTACTCTAGCATTGTGAATCTAAACTAACTTATGAAATTTCTGGACTTCGAGATCTGCCGGCTTTTATACACTATCCGGCATGTAGCGATACCCCTGCTGGTGGATTGAGCTTTTATGTAAACTCCCACCTAAAGCTTAAATTTGTCGAAAAAATAGATTGCAAATTCTATTCAATATCTATTGAGGTTAGAATTAGCGATGAAATAAAGCCAATTCAAATAGTAGGATATTATCGACCTCCAGTTAAGGACAACGTAACTTTATTTTTAAGGCATCTCCAAGGCCAATTAGAACAACCACACCTCAGATACTGTCTTATAATTGCAGATGTTAATATTTTACTGGAAAAGCATTCTCAAACTGTGTGTACCTCAACCCAACACAAATATATTAATCTGCTCGCCTCATTCGACTTTAAAGTTGCAAATAATAACATAACCAGAGAGGTAAGCAAAACGATGATTGATGATGTATTGAGTAACTTCAGCCATTAAATTACGCTTCAATGTAACACAGTCAAAGTTGATGAGGACCTTAGTGACCACTCCGCGGTCTTTTCGCATGTAAACGTCAGAGTGCGTAAAGAGGCTAAGTCTGTTATTAAGTAGTCAACTGATTACGAAGCAATGAAAAGAGCTCTTACAAATAAACTAACCGACTTCCCAATCTTGGAGTACAATGACCCCGATAAATTCCTCGAAGACTTCATAGCAACCCTCACAAAAACTTATGATGAGTGTACCACCTCTAAGCTGACTACAAGTGATAATAAAGCGGAGTTATTTCCCTATATGAACGACCACCTCCGTAGTACGATGAAAACAAGAAAAAATCTGTATTCCAAATCAAAGAAACCAAGATTTAGAACGAATCTCTCGATTAAATGGAAGTTGAAGGCTTTAGACTTGGATATAGAGAACCTTCATTGGTATTACAGCAACAAATACTACGAGGAAATGTTTAAAGACACTAGTAGTTTAAAAAAAAAACGTGGAGAAACATAAACACCATTTTAGGTAGAAAGGTGGGAAAATCAGAAGCTATTGACAAGTTAATTATTGGGGGGGGGGGGGGGACTATAACGGATGATTTGTTGAAGGCAACTGAGATAAACAAATACTTCTCAGAAATAGGACACAAAATAGCGAAGACAATGACAACTAACCAAGACATCAATAAGTTCTCCACCCTGCAGAGTAATCCAAATAGCATTTTCCTAGAACCTACGGATAGTAATGAAATTCTTAGTTTACTAAAACAGCTAGATGTGAACAAGAGTACAGGATCTGATAAAATACCTGCCTTATGTCTTAAGGAGTGTGCAAATGAAATAGCGCCAACCATCTCATGTATAATAAACTGTGTTCCTAGATCTTATGAAAGCGTTTGACTGTGTAGACCATAAAATCCTCTTGCAGAAATTGGAAATTACAACAACGTAAACAATATGTGACAATTGGTGGTCAACAAAGCCCCCTAGTGAAATTAAGCATTGGTGTACCCCAAGGAAGCGTGCTCGGCCCGCTCCTATTCCTCATATTTGTTAATGATATATTCAGATTACCTCTGCAGGACGTAATTCTCCTATTTGCAGATAACACAGGTGACTTTTGCTCTAATATCTCCTTTGATCAAAATGTTATGGATATTGAACATGACCTAGCCTTACTGCATGAGTTCTTTGAGATTAACAAGTTGTCGCTTAATATATCCAAAACTAAAATAATGCACTTCCGCAGACATGCTAAGAAAAACTTGCATTGTGTACAATCAGTCATGCTGAGCGGGCAGGTAATTGAAGTCGTACAAGTCTATAAATACCTAGGCCTTCTAATTGATGAAAACATGAAGTGGTTAGCCCATATAAGGAGGTTATGTAAGAAACTTGCATTGGTTAGTGGCGTACTAAATAAACTTAAGCATGTTCTGATGAAGATATACTTTGCATTAGCCCATTCCCATTTAGTGTATCTTACGGGTATTTGGGGGCAAGCGAGTAAGAAGTGCATTGCCCAGTTGCAGACATTATAAAAGAGATGTCTAAAGCATGCCTGTAAACTACGCCAGCGGCACCATACTATAGACTTATTCAAGATCCAATGCCCCGGGGTCTTGAATGTGATACTACGCGTGTACACCTTACGCGTATACACCTTACGTGTATAATACGCTTCCACCAGAAGTTATTACTGCCAATGTTAAAATCTTCAAAAAGAAATTGAAAGAGTGGTTATCTGAACAACTGGATAACTTATTGATAATTTACTTGTCGAACCGATTGATTCATGGTGTCTAATAATAATAATGATAATAATATTTTACTAATAGATTAAGTGAATACATGGAGATACAGGAAGCTCCCATCTGTTCGTGTACACTCGCCGTCACTGCAGTTGTGCATGGGGGCGTGAATTGCGCGGGAGGTGGGAGTTGTCAGGGACTTTAATAGAAGTCTTTGGCAATCCTCGCTTTGTGTACCGTTCGCGTTGCCATGGGCAGCTGCAGCTAGGGTCACGCTATGGCCTGCACGGTTACGGGTCTATGTGACTTATAATTTAGTGGGCAATGGCGGGATCCTGGTGATATCCGGTATCTCAACATAATTGCGCTCCCAATTTTGAATTTTGAATTTTGAAATCTAATTAAAATAAAATAAAAAAACCCACATTCTTCCCAAAAATATTTCAATAATGAATAAACAAATAAATAAATTTAATTAACAATAGTTTAAAATTAAATAAATAAAAATATAATAAATAGTATGTTAAAATTTACACACTCAATTAATGTTTCTTCAAAGTGCTGTGCACACTGAAACTTAATTATAATTAGTAATTAGATATAGATAAAAATGTATAAATAAAAAAACAAAAAGAAGAAAATTTTTCTTCGAAGAAATTTTTATTTCTGAGAAAATTTTTTTCAGAAAATGGAAAATTTTTTACATGAATTTTAGTTATAACAACTGAGAACTTCCAAAACGAATGATATCTCAACAAAAACCTCTTAAAAGGTAGAGTGTAGCGCAGTCCGTTAGTCCGCTTACAAAATTAATGATATCGCTTGAGGTGACGCTTACGCTGAAAATACGCAAAAAATGACGATGCAAAAAAAACTTTTTAAGGAAAATTCAAATGTTTGAAATTGCGTCACAAATGACTGAGCCATCAACGTAATAATTTTTCAATTTTTTTCAATTTTTTCAGTTTTCATATGCAAAATTTTCTCAAAAACTAAGTTAATATAGTTAGTTGGGTACCTTTTAGAAGAATTTGAAAAATTAATTTTGAATTCAGTAAAAAAATTCTTCTCAAAAGTCAGGCATCAATAAGGTCAGATTTTTGCTATGTAAAAACTGAAAGTACAGAAAAATTATTTCGTCGTTGGCTCTGGCATTTGTGACGCAATTTCAAACATTTGAATTTTCCTTAAAAAGTTTTTTTTTGCAGTGATATCATTAATTTTGGAAGCGGACTTACTGACTGCGACGCACTCTACCTTTCAAGAGGTTTTTGTTGTGATCTTTTTAACTCTTACTACATGGTCTTTTAAAATTGAGACAAAACATACCGTTTCTTACATTACAACACATCTACTTTGTAAACTTTGTGAATTTGCTTGCGTTCACCATTGTTTTCCATATTCTTTGTGTCTGACGAGGGCCCGTCGTTTTGACATTGAACATTTTTTCTGCCGTTAGTAGTAGTTGGTACGGGTCACTAGCCGTGTGATATCCGTTTGTTATGTCAAACGTTCTTATTGAGCGAAGGTAACTGTTATTTAGTTTCAGGCGAAAGATTTAAATAAAGTTTGATTCGTTTACGTTGAAAAGACGGATATTTATTTCGCTACGACTTAGTCTGATCCTACATACATGTCAAATGTTTGCAATCCGCTTGAACTTATTCATTATTCTGACAACATTATGACGACAGATTACGTAAATAAAAAGCATTTATCACAAATGTTGGGATTCCTTTTTCCCGCGATTTTTTTTATTTCCAACGTAAATCTTTTTTTTACAAAAATATTTACAAAATATTCGCAAATATTCGCAAATTTCGCTTCATCAGTCTTGTGCTCATTGCTAAGTTTATTCTAACTGATCAAAGTTCAATATTTTTGGATCTGTACTCTTTGCATGTCATTGTCTTCACATCACTAGCAATCGCTTTGTTGCTCAAATTCGTGTCGTTAGTGATGAGAATAATTTCCCGAGACTGGTGTGACAGCTGAAGGCAACAGTTGAGAATTCTATCATCACCATTTGTAACTTCAATCAAATGTACAGAATCTTCAGTCGCTTTTTGACCTTAAACCAAACATTCGAATTTTCATCTGACGGAGGAACTGCTGCAATAACTTACCTTGCAGTCGATCCTTCTTTGATTTCAGTTCATTGTAAATGAATTTGATGGCAGTGGACGCAAGGCTCGAAATTCTTTGATCAACCTGCCTCATTTTCAGCTTATCCAATTCCTGAAGTACAACGAACGGTACCAGAACGTTGTATTTCGTATCTGCTGGGTAGAGTTGCTTTTTTCATCTGTCAAAAGTACTAAGGATTCATTGAATTTACCTCTGTGAATGGTTTCTTTGATACAGGACAAATCATCAAGGAATACATTCGTGTCTGGTATCACGTACGGACTGACTAATTTATTGCATGAATTTTTTTCGACTCGTTCAAAAACTTCACATGATTCCCAATCCATGGCTTCCATTTCATTTGCAGCCGCCGGAGGCACATTCCGCTCGTTGCTGAGAAATCCGAACTCGAATTTAAATAATTTGACCGCATCATGTGATGTGTCGTCATTTGGCGGTTTCTTTTCATTCTGAGAATTCAAACTATTCCGCAGTCGACTTAATCGGTCTTGACTAGGAGTTTTAGGTGGGAAGAGACTAGGAATTTCGTCGGATTTGTCAGTCGCAGTAACGTTGTTTTCATTCAGGCTTGAATCGAACACTGTGAAATTGATACTATTCCGGATCGATTGATCGATAGTTCCATCGCCTTTGGTGTCGGATTTTGATTTTGTCGGCGTATGCAATTTTTGTGAGGCCGTGTTTTCCACCTGTTTGCTTTCATTGCACAAGTTTTTCTGTGCATTTGGGTTGTTTTTCAATTGGGTGACTAATTTCTGTAAGCGATCTTGAGCTGGCGTTTTCGAATGTTTTTTAACTACGATTTTTGGATATTGAAGTAAGAAAGTCAATAATCAAAATTATGTGAAATATTTTCGTAAGTATTTACTCTGTTTGGAATGATTGCTCAGCCTGAAACTTCGATCGCTATCTTTTTCGTTTCTTGATTCCTTGGTTTGCCGTTTCGTAGGCGTTTCCTCGGCATTCGAACCTGGATGGTTCCATTGCGATTCATGAGTAACTGTATTGAAATAATAGATACGATTCGCACGTCTTTTGGATTTTTTAGCAATCCAGCCGTCAGGTACGTTGACATCAGCGGAAGAATTCATTATGACAATAAAGGAATTGAAAGAACGAAATTTAAATTAAAAATTGTGAGTTTTTCTTTTCCGTGAATTAGTTTCCAATAAAAAATTCTTATGTTTACAACTTTTATTATCTTAAAATCATCGAAAAGCTCCATTAGTGTGAAATTCCCATCGAAATGAACGAACCGAACGAAGGGATAACGAAAATTACATCACTCTCCCGCGCAATTCCAAATTTGTCATTATGGCCAGTGTTATCACTCATTCAGAGAAATGATATGCTGCCTGCGCTGTTATTCTGAGATGCGTTTGTCGAAATGACTACAAACGAAAAAAATTGAAAAGATTCTCTCGCTTACACAATTTTATATGATGACTTAGTTTACATTTTCGGTCTTGTGGGCCTTGGCCTGCTCTAGAATTCCAATCCAACGTTGCCTGTTCTCTGCCGTGTTTTGCCAAATACTTACTCCGAGCGTCCGAAGATCTTGTTCGACACCATCAATCCACTTAATTTTTGGGCGACCAGATGTCGTGTCAAGGTGCAAAACGACATGTCAGATGTGTTTGCTGTTAGAGAAGGACTCGAGGGAGATGCTCTATCTCCCTTATTCTTTAACTTGGCTTTGGAAATCGCAATTCGACGTGTTGGTATCCAAACCAACAAAACGCCGGTGAATGGAACAGTTCAAGTTTTCGAGATTGTGGATAAGTTCATTCCTCTTGGAGCGCTGATACGGTCAGATGGTGACAACACACCTGAAATACACAGACGTATCATGGCGGCAAGTAGATGCTATTTTGGTCTAATTTAACAGCTACGATCAAAGTTAATATCAAAGAAAACGAAGTGCCAAATTTACAAAACGCTTATTCGTCCAGTATTGATCTACGGGTTGGAATCTTGGACGATGAAAAAAAAGTGATGAACAGTTACTCCGAAACCACTTAATGGTAAGCAACACGTTTATATATTGCTGGCAAGTCAGTAGACTCAGGGATTCATAGCGTGGTTTGCAGAATTGAGACATCACTCACACTGAAACAGAGCGCATTCCTTGATATTGTGGGTGCTTTTAATCTGATCAGTTATAAATCGATAAAAAGAGCTGTTAGACAATTTTACGTTGATGATACAGTGGTTGCTTGGATTGAGTTTATGATTGAGATCAATCAATATAGGCTCAATATAGCAGGATATGATACTGATAGTTTCGCTGATTTGGTTATCCTTATCATAGGGAAATTCGAAAGTACCTTAAGCTCGTTAATGAGCTCAGCCCTATCCATTGTGGGAGAATAGTGCGAGGAAAACTGTCTAACAGTTAATCCCCAAAAGACAATGTTGGTTCTCTTCACCAAAAAGAAGATTAAAGCGTTTAGGCTGCCTAAGTTGAATGGAATTCATCTGGTTTCAGCTGAACAGGTAAAATTCTTAGGAATCATCCTTGACAAGAAACTGAGTTGGATTCCTCACATCGAGGAAAGGATAAGTAGAGCAACGAAAATCTATTGGCAATGTAGAGGAGCCTTTGGGAAAACTTGGGGCTTGAGAACCAAAGTTGTTCATTGGCTATACACTGCCATCATTGGACCCATTTTATTCTATGGCAGTCTCGTGTGGTACCATAAAGTGAAGCAAAAAAAAATTAAATCTGATTTGGAACATGTCCAGAGGATGCTTCTTCTTGGCATCACGGGAGTTATGAGCTCAACTCCAACTAAAGCTCTTGAAATTTTGATGGGTATTCTTCCAGTAGATCTGTACAGCGAACGTGAAGCCATGATAACGGCCACTCGACTAAAAAATGTAGGATGCTGGAAGAGTCAAACATATGGTCACTCAGTGATATTAACTAAAAATGGGAACTTAGTTCCAGAACTGCTAATGTATACAGACAAATGCAGACCTCAATACATCTTTGAGAAATGCTATGAAGTTTTAGTCCCCGAAAGAGACTTCTATCACAATGAGAAGTCACTTAATGACGCAGATCTCAGTGTTTTTACAGATGGATTAAAGACGGGAGAAGGGTCCGGCTTTGGAATCTATTCCGAAAATGGAATCCAAATCTCACAACCATTAGACGAATATGCAACCACCATGCAGGCTGAAATATGCGCGATATATGCAGCGTGTTTAACTCTTACTGATATGAACACGAGTAATAGGTCTGTAAAGATATACTCGGATAATAAAGCGTGTCTGAGATTACTCGATAGTCACCGCTTCACTTCAAAACTTACATATGAATGTGCAAGGCTTTTGAAAGAAGTATCATAAACAGCAATGCTGCGTTCTGGGTTCCAGCACATAGTGGTGTTCACGGCAATGAAATGGCCGATGAATTGGCTCGCAAAGGCAGCGCAACACCTTTTGAGGGCGTGAAACCAGCCGTAGGACTGGCATACAGCACTCAAAGGAGTGTTATACGTAACACCTCTCCCGTATTCCACGTTCACCGTATGCAACGTTCCCCGTATTCAACTTTCCCCCGTATTCCACGTTCACCGTATACCACTTCCCCCGTATTCAACTTTCACCGTATTCAACGTTCCCCGTATTCAACGTTCCCCATATTCCACGTTCACCGTATGCAAAGTTCACCTTATTCAACGTTCACCGTATTCACTTTCACACTTTGCTAAAGAAACCGATGGTCTATCTCTTATACCTTGCACGCCGCGAACTTCTTAAATCATCAAAATTGACCACATGTCCAACTGTCCGACATTTTCGAAGAAACCAACGCCGTATCTCCCATACATACGGAAATACGTTTAAAAACTGATTTGACACAAACTTTTCCAATTTTGGCAATTTATCACCGATTCTACTAACAGAACTCTGAAACTTTGTCGAAGAAACCAACGCCGTATCTCACTTTCGGCCGATTTTCAATTTTGACCCATTTTTTTACCCATAAATCCCTTATTTCAGAACAATGTCCCACCCCGGAACATGTTTTCTCGACGTTTTGCACCATATGTTGTCGGATATCAAAAACTAATTTTTCAGTAATTTTCGGGCAGCGGAGCAAATTTTTGTCCACTTTTGTCCATCCATTGATCGACCCTGGACACCGAACCGCTCAACCGTTTTTCTTAAATTCGGATCCGCTACCTTCACGCTGCCGAAAACTTTCACTTGACACCTCACTGGCCTCATTCCGGCAACTACCCGCCGAGATATAGGTTAATAAGTGCTCCCGTTCTGGACAAAATTGCTGAAAAATGGCCTATATCTCGGAAGTAGGAAACTTTTCCACCCAAGATTATTCAGCAATTTCGTTGCCCCAAGCCTCCACTATCGATTGGCACTCAAATATTCTGTCTACTTTGTCCAACAGAAAAAGTTCCGTAACAACAAAGTGAGGAAGCCCCAAAATTTTAACAGTTTTCGCTGCCTGAATTTATGCTGACGAATGGAAGCAATTTTAGAATTTGTGCTGATCTGGTGACCCAGCACAAATTCATCAAAAAATCAAATTTTGATTTTTCGTTATTTTTGAATGGGAACCTACATCAGTTCAGGTTTTCTTCAAAAGACCAATGCACAAGGGGGGGGGGGGGTGACGACATGACGACATGTACCCTACAAAGCACGTGAGAATATGGCAAAATCCCACTAATTGTAGACACAGTAGAACTATCGTAAATGGCCCAAATGTAAGGAACACTAAATTTCTTCTTAATAAATCAAGAGACGGTCTGAGGCTAATCATCGGAATAATTACTGGTCACTGCAGTCGCAGTCTAAACAAACATCTGAACAGAATGAAAATTTCTAATACGGCAATATGCCAGCTCTTACTTGGCAGAGACATAGAATTTTTGGCAACCTACGTCCTAACGGAGAAGCACCTTTTAAACACCAAATTAAGGAGCACATAACTTTGAAGTGGGACGTGATTTTGGCGAGCCGGATATAGTGGCGTGGTGAAAGTCCAAAGGTTGAGGTGGGCTCAAACTATTTGTCTCTAAAAGCCACTAAAATTACCTTTCCAACGATACCTCAATCGATATATTTGGTTAAAATTTGAATTTTCTGCGTCTTTTTCTTTTTAGGCTACTCTGAAAGTGGGAAGCTCCACAAACCTGTGAAATGTTTCGGAAAAGTTCCAAAAAATTATTATTACTTTTTGTCACACATAACAAACGTTTTAGATCGAAATACAGCAGAAATTCGAAGTTTTTTAACAAAAAGGCATCTGTACAGTGAATATCATGTGAATAAAACGAGTTTCAGTCGGGTTTGTCTGATTTAGGCTTAAGTTCACAAAAGGTTATTGCGTTTTGAGAGCCACACCATGGATACTCCAGCCAACTAAAAAACCGTTTTCTCTGGAATATTCTGAAGGGTTTAAACTAAACTTGCCCTAACACAACTCTTCATCTTTGACCAATATCGTACATTTTTTCAGAACTCTGCATTTTTCACGATTTTCTCGTTTTTGGTCACATTTCGTCATTGAGCTACCCCTAAATCACCTCGGATCGAGCGGACTCCATATACTTTTTTGTTCGATGATGCATGTAGAGTAATATTCCGGTTTTTGCAACTTTAATTTTTTGGATACCCCTACTACCCATATCACCAATAATATGGGTAGTTTGACACTCCTGTGAAAATGGTGATCACTTTTTGATGACTTTTAAAGTAATCAGTTTGATTGTGAACGTTTGACAGCACTCACCTAACAAACTGAACGAATATAAATTTGTTTTACGCGCTCATTAGTGTTGACTCTTTTATCATTTTTTGCATTTTTCCATAGAAGTGACAAATGTCATGGCGAACACGGCCACATGGAAAATATACGTTTTTCGAAGCCGCTCTTTTGATTATAAAATGTAAAAAAGAAGAGGAAAGATTTCATAAGGAAATGAAAATTGGACATTTGCGAAACGTGGATCTGTAAAAGTAATTGTAAATTATTAAAAAATTATGATAAAGTTGAACATTTGGTGAGAAATCTAAAAGAAAGTGATTCAGTGCTGGCCTAACCGGTTTCCGCAGAGTGACATTTATAGTAAATACGTGTTTTTTGATTTACAATTCACTTCGAACTAAATTATAACCTGATTTGTGAAGCATGTAAATAGAGTTTGAAGTCGAAATGAGTTCATCGAAGTCAATTAAAGGAAGTCGTTTAAGCTCCTCGCGATCGGTTATTACCGGCCGCGTTTCAGATGGTGTAACATACAATTCATCTAAACGGGAGATCAGTTTCCAAGCTGCACAACACCATGCAACGATTCAGTCAGCGAAATCTGCGAACCTTCGAGATGTTTTGCTGAATTTCAAAACGAACAGACAACCGTATGAAAACTACATAACTTTTGCGAAAAGCAAGGTTATTTCGTCGGATGACTTCGCTTTAATTATTCACAATGGCCAGCAATGTGTCGATTTGTTGACACCAAAATTTTCAAAATTAGTGCACTCAATTCTGTCCATGGATTGGCTACGAGAGAATGAGGAAAATCGATTGTCCTACACAAAGTTCTTAAAAGATATAATAACAGCACACAATAAATTTGTGGAGGACGCGCTACGCAACTTAGTATCCCGCCTGTTACCGACTGATGATGAGAAATTGTGGAAGCGCGGAGTACCCGTTGACCAGGTAGAGAAAGCGATGCAAAATCTACACGACGCAATCAACTCAATTTTGGACATCATTCCATTGACGTCAGACAAAATTAAAAGTGCGATTGAAAGCCATTTCCCACATATTTCCAAGCCATCGTACGTGTACGCAGGATATGTGTACAATATTTTCCGGTTGCTTGACTATAGGCCAATTTTCACAAATGAGTTGTTGGAATTGATTTTCAAAAAGTAAGACATTTTCTCTGAATTGATAACCAACTAACCAAAACTTTTTCAGACTCATCGAATTAGACACTAACGCGTCCAAAACAGCGATTCAGTCACATGAATGCGATGATGAGAACGAAGACATTGTATTAAAAGAGTGTAAGTATTGTTCCTCTGTGTCGCTAACAATTTCGATTTTAAACATCTACCGATTCTTTATACGAATCAGTGAGAACCTCCGTTCCGGCTCCCTACCAGAAAACTGTCTAAAGTGATAGTTTTCGTCTGATCACAGTACTTTATGGGAGAGAACAAATAGACGCCATTTTCATTCTGAAGCCACGTGTGTGCGAAGCATATTTGGATGTCCTATTTGTAGTCACTATGCAACTCCGACCCATGTTGTTCGTCTCACCACGACTCATACACTAGGTCCTTATCCAGTTCGTTAACGATTTCTCACGCAGTCAGTGTGATGCCAATCCTAGAATAACCTTCCATCGTGATCTAAGGATCGGAATGGGTCGACCCACACCTGACCCACAGTTTTAGAACGCACAGAAAAACGATTTCTGTGACTTCTGCAACTGTAGGTCGACCCGCTAAAATTGTGGGTCAGATGTGTGTCGTCCCACTCCAATCCTTATCGTGATTTGATTGTCATTTTAACAACGCAACAGAGTTGGTCTTCAGCGGCTTATCATTTTGTTCGACCACTGGAGGGTATGGGTAGCGACACCACGGCTTTCTAAGAGAATCTGTGTCGATTCCCACCGAAGTTGTTACGATTCCCCCTCCCTTACTGAGGGTGAAAATCAGTACAGCGGAGTATTTCATTCTCTGTTTTTGCTGATATTCACATAGTCTAGCGATCCACTACTGAGGCGTAAACGTCCCAATCAGCCAAACTTTGCACGTTGACATAAACACTTCGTTTTACATTTTGTTTGATTTGTGACTTCGTTTTATTTGTCTATGAGATAATTCTAAAAGTCGACTTTGAAATATCTTATCACACGAACTATCGGAAATTGCAGCGAACTATGAACGTAAACAAAAAGAAAGTTTGTGTATTTGTTCATGTTGCAATGTTTAGAGATTCAGTCGTAATGAAATGACAAATGAATCAATTGACCGATTGACGAAAGAAGAACGTATTTTGTACATTTGCCACGATGTTCGTTAAAAGTCGGATTTGGAGCCGGGAGTTGAAGGGTTTTTCATTTTGGTGTCGATATTTAAGAGAAATCTGCAAAAAAGAAATTCGTCTGTCAACGCGATATCTCGAACAAAGCTTGACCGATTTTCATAACCTTTTTAGGTAATCAAAAAACTTTCCAAGGTACCGTCGAAAAAGTGACCGAAAACGGCGTTTTTTCATGTTCGGAGAAAGTTTTCCTTTTATGTCTCCTCTAGGTCTATGTCTAGGTCCTAAGATCAGCACCGGCAAAAAAAAATTATTTTACAATGTTGTGAAGAAAATTGAATGGAACTTTGTGGTCAATACAAGTATGAGTCGGATAGGGTTCTAGGTTTTGCTAACGACAAAAACTTTTTGTTGGACTTTTTCTTTTAAATTTTGTGGGCTTAGTGGAGATTTAGAAGGTTTCTTACACCGTTGATTCGGACGGGTTTTTCAAAATTACATTTGGACGGGCAATGCAATTTAGTAAGGACGTAATCATTAACTTAGAGAAATTTGGAATCGTACCGGTTTGCGGTACAATATTTTGTAAAAAAGATTAAAAGTGAATTCGCGAATTCTTAAACCAGCTCAAACACATCATCTCTTCGATTCTCCTAAATTTAGTGTCAATGGAATCTGCGGGCTATTCTGAGAAAACCGTAGAAGATTTTTTTTTAATTTTGTTCCGCCGGCAGAGGTGGTCAAAAGTACCTCTGCTCCGGGGTCGCTGAAAACGTGTTTCTTAAATATCTTTCCAAAGACTGATTGTATTTGGCTGAAATCTACACAATGATGGCTTATTCCTCGTAGAATTCTACCGTTGGAAGTAGTGTAAATGCTACAGAACCTGAGTGTACACAAATGTATTTTCGTTCAATTTTACGAAAAAGATAACAGTTTGTATGAAAAACAATGGTTAACGCAACTAAATTCACAAAGTTTACAAAGTAGATGACCTTTATATTGGGAACTTTGAAAGAATGAAAAAGATGAAAGACCGTTCCCAATTTATTTATTTATTTATTTATTTCATCAATGACCGAACCCCCTTACTAAATGCAAATAAGTATGACAGAAAACATAAATTATGAGCAGAACCGGAAGTGAGCTACAGACCCAGTCGACCCGTCGGAGTCAGTAGCCACCTCTGCTCATCGTCATTATTAACAATTATATAATTCTAAGTTGAAGTTATCATACATTTACGGTACCGATGGAATCAACCGTAACTTAAAAATATCACATGGTATGGGGCGCTAGAACGGTCAAAAGGTATAAAACGCGCTAACAGCGGCGTCTAATATGTGTATGTGACCATTTTCATCGGTATGCTAAGAGGGAACGTTTTTTTCATTTCATTCTCTCTTAGTACACTATCCATAATAAATCGAGGGACCATTCCATCAGTATTTCTACTTCGCAAATTATGTAAACGCTGTAGAATTCGAGTGGCTAAATCTATCAGTACCGTAACCTGGGTAACGTATTTCATCTTTTTCACTCCTGCAATTAGATTTATGTTAACATAAGGCAAAATACTCGTTCCCCAGGTTACAAGACATGCACTTTGTAAACTTTGTGAATTTGCTTGCGTTCACCCGTGTTTTTAATACAAACTGGTAACTTCTTTATAAAAGTGAACGAAAATACATTTGTGTACACTCAGTTTCTAAGGGACTTACATTGTTTACAACGATAGAATGGTTCGTGGAATGAGCCAAATACTGATGGAATGGTCCATATGATTAGAGGCGCAATAATTCCAAGTTTCAGAAACTCCATAGAGATATTTTGTTTCGAAATGTTTGTGGTCTTGGTAGTCACTTTTGTGGAAAACTTGAAATTCGAGAACGTTTCTCTAAGTCTACCTCTCACATAACCAACTAGATTTTCTGTAATTATTATTGTCGAAAAGCCATTTCGAATACCTTTCTAACGATACCCTACTCGAAAAAATCGGCTCACAATTGAATTTTTGGGGCCTATTATTTGAATGAGAAGAATCACAGTAACTCACCGCTAAGAGTAGTCGAAATTACATTCAACTCAAAATGGAGCCAAAAATCCAATTTTTTCGACCAGGGTACCGTTTGAAAGGTATTTTAAAAGACTTTTCGAAAAAAATATTTTCACGATATTTCGGTCAAGCGTGGGAGAATTAGAATCAAAAATCCTCCCATTCTTGTGACAATTTTTCCCACGCTTAACCGGAATATCCTGAAATTTTTTTTTCGAAAAATGCCATATAAAATACCTTTTAAACGGTACTCATTCAAATAATAGGCCCCAAAAATTCAAATCTATAGAAAGGTATTTGAAGTGGCTTTTCGACAAAAATAATTTCAGAAAAATCTAGTTGGTTATGTGAGAGGTAGACTTAACGAAACGCTCCGGAATTCCAAGTTTTTCACAAAAATGACAACCAAGACCACAAACAGTTCAAACCAGAAGATCTCTATAGTGTTTCTGAAATTAGGAATTATTGCGTTTCTCACCATATATTTGGTTTTAGTGGTCGCCGCTGTTAGCGACCTCTAGAGCGAAATTAGGAATTATTGCGCTTCTCACCATATATTTGGTTTTAGTGGTCGCCGCTGTTAGCGACCTCTAGAGCACTCCAAAAACAGTGCGTTTTTTACCTTTTCGCTCTAGTGCCCCATAGCACGTGATATTTTTAAGTTATGGATCAAGCGCCTATTTCACATATTGGCCACAAAACAGCTGAGTGCGCCCGAGTTTCAACTGTTCCGTCGGTGACAAAACATTAAATTTGTATAGAAGAAATTCGTTTTTTGTGATTTATTCATTTTGTGTTTTGTATAAAGTGGACCAAGTGAGTTATTTGAAAGTAACATTAAATGAACTTCCATCGTCATTCATTTGGTCCGCTTGATTAAATAAAGAAAATGATTAAAAAACGATGTTTCCCCATACAAATTTAATGTTTTGTCCCCGACGAAACAGTTGAAACTTATGTAGAGTTGCCTGATCAGACGTGAGGCAAGACTTGATCTATTATATTGTCAAAAAATCTACTCTCACATATCTAAACACTGCGTGGATTTCAGCCAAATACAATCAGTCTTCGGAAAGAATTGAAGAAACACGTTTTCAACGACCCCGGTGCAGAGGTACTTTTGACCACCTTTTTTTTTAATTTTTCTTCTACGATTATCTCAGGATCAGTTCAGAGAATCGACAATGTGGTGTATATCAGATTGGCTGAGGTATTCGCCAATTCAGTCTTAAAGATTAGAGGTGGTTTTTCAGCATCTATAGGTGTTCGGATTCCGTCTAGAGATTGCAAATCGCTTTTAATCGTTAACCGACCAATTTTGACTGAAAATAAAGTCCGGTTATCCGACAATTATTCACCGGGTTTTCAGTTATTTTTTGTAAATGACGATGAGCGTTACGCAACCTTTTCAAACAAGTTTTGTAATCCAACTCAAGGTCCGACTATAATATGTTTTCAACAAAGTTAACGCCTTGCATTCGTAATTGCGATTTCTCTTTTGGTTGGATCATCATTAAAGCTATATGCCTGAGAGATATTTTCGACTTTCTCTTTGTTAGTCGTACGTTGAGGCGATTATATTTTCGTGCAAAAAGCCTAATTGTAAAACGTCATAATCAACGAAATTAAGACAATAGATACATTCGCCATTTTACAATACATAACAACTCTGATGATCTCTTAAGCAGACTCGCTCCCACTTGTCCGAATTTTTTTGAAAACTTGTACAAAAAGTTCCAAAATTATTCGCAAAAAACATAAACATAAACAATGCCTACGACGCATTTACTTTCGTGTATTTAGTATGGCCAGAAATTCGACATTTTTCACGTAAAGCGCATAACGTTAAATGCAACAATGACGTAAATATCCTCGGTGGCTTTTAAAAGGATTTTGGACTGGGGGATTTTTAGTGTGAGGCCCAAATAATTTCAACGAGATGGCCCCAATTTCTATGAATAAGCTCAGCTTTTCATGCTTGTTTCTAAAGCAAGCAACCTATTCTGCTGTGCAAAGCATAAAAGCATCAGAAAGTAAAACAATCAGTGGATAGGGGATTAGCTTTACAACTTAATTCTACTAGTAAGTAGATAATGTTTGGATAAATGAATGTGTGGCACGCTAGGCGACCTAAATAGAAGGTCGAGGAACACAAGTGTGACATGAGGGGAGGGGATGGGTCTCAAAAACGTCGATTTTTTCCTGACATACTTTATGAACGACCCCTTACATATGCTAAAAGGATTCACTTCTTAAGAAATTATGATTAAAAAGATGCCAAAATACAATTTTCTGCGACTTCCGCTGTTTTTGTTCTCTGATGACTCACTCTTTCTTAAAGGGTGAATGAAATAGTAACGCGAATATTCCCCTTCTGTATGGTAAGAACATCCTTAGTAAAAATCCCTATATTCCCAGAAAATTGTCAAAAAATCCTTAAAATTCTTGTTAAAAAATTGAGAAAATTCTCGTTTTGGTACAATTACACCCATAGAAGTAATATTTTACTATGGCTGCTGTACCTTCGGCAGATTGAAGTCCACCCGCTTGAATCAACATTTAAAAGCCACTCACAATTCTTACTCCTACTTCCAATTGTTCAACAAAAAACGAAAAACTAAAAGTGCTGATTTCGTCGATTTTTGTTAAACAATTGGAAGTAGGATGAAGAATTGTAAGTGGCTTTTAAATGTTAAAATTCTTAACTCCATTAAAATGTAAGAAAATCATCAAAAATTCTTCTAAAATGGTAAATAAAATCCTTGAAAATCATCAACAAATTCTTGTAAATACTTTGAGAACTTTCCTTTAAAAAATAATTTTGGAGGCAAAATATACGAATATTTGCTCATCGGAAGAAGATATCAGGATATTCAGGGCCTTTTTTAACATTCAAGCTCGGAGGAAAAGTGCACCCCATGCCCATGTCATAACATGTCAGTGCACCCCAATGAAACTCCATAGCACATAGTCCCTGCGGCATTTCAAAAGTTTCATCCGTCGTAATTCAAAGTCTTGAGTCGAATATTCTCTACAAAATCTCAAAAAGCAAATATTTGATAGCTAGGACCGACATTAGGTCCGGCCTTTGGGCCCTATGACCCCAAGTTCCATACTTCTTCTCTAGGAAGTCAATTCATGTTCACCTTGGATCAGAAGAAAATAAAAACATATGCAAGGGTTGCGTACGCATCAGAATAGATGTGGCAAAAAGATTCGAACGTCCACATTAAATTGTATTGGAAATTGTAGAGAGGGCAATATTGAGAAACCCGTCCGAAGAAACGTTGTGACAAAAGCCTTCCGAAAGTAGACAAAATAGACAAAAATGTTCATCTCAATTTTTTCTACAAAAAGGAAAAAACCATTTTTTTGTCTAGGGCCGACCTAGGGTCTTCAGGAGAGGACTCGGACAAATACTTACATAGACAAAAATATTTCCATCCATTTTCTCTACAACATAGTGAAAAACCATTTTTTTGTCCAAGGCAGATCTTAGGACCGACCTAGGGCCAAAAGGAAATGCCTCGGACACATAATTCTATAGAAAAATTTTTTCTCTCAATTTGCTCTGCAAATTCGGTATAATTTGGTACGCGATTACCTCTCAAATAGAAAAAGAATCAACAAAATTAGTTAGGATTTATCCATTTTATGTAAGTAAACACGTTGGACCCTAGAAGAAACTCAGTTTTAGGGTCCTGACTGAGTCCAAGGGTTTCTAATCAAAACATTTTCTTCCATAAAACTGCAGACAGTCCTAGACCTTTCGATCAAACAAAATTTAAAAATCAGAAGAGATTTACTCGAGTTATGTACAAAAACATGGAGTGCCCTAGCTAAGTCCAAGGACTCAAAGCGTGGTTCGAAATTCACGTTAAGCATGTGGTCCAAAAAATGCCTGCCGGTAAAACACATTGATGGGGCAAGCCGGCATTCTAAGCCCTACTAGTTTCCGACCTAGTTCATCATAGATGGCACTAGGTTTATGTGCAATTTACCACTGACACAGTAAAAACGTCGGTAACGAAGGGATCTCTAAAAATTGCGGAACTAGTAAATAAAGTGATCTAGCCTCTGACCCGGACGAGTTGTAACGGCGGATTATTATTATATTATTATTGATGACTTGGCACTTCTCCGCCGCAAAAAACGCCCGGGGCGTTAATAACACCCGCATTCCGGTCGCTAATAACGCCCGAGGTGTTATTAACGCCCCGGGCGTTGTGAGCGCCCGGCGTGCGGGCGTTATTAACGCCCCGGGCGTTATTTGCGGCGGAGAAATGTCCTGCCACCATTATTATTTGGTCAGTTAATCGGTTTCTATGCTTTGAAATAACCGTAGCCGACGTTCTTGAATGATTGCAATACCTAATCCCGTCATCTTTCATTAACATGCAAATAGTCGTTGTGTTATAGTCAAAATCAGGTGGTGCAAATTATCAGGTAAAAATAAAAGACTGAGAATGTAATTAATTTCTCCCCAGTAACTAGAGCCGGAGGTTCACTGATGATTTCCATGTACGATGTAGACGTCTTGTATCATGAATCGCTAACATCTTCCAACCTGACTTGATAGAAGAAGAAACAAATTTATCGTCTCAAATTGCCGAAAACTTAACTCTTTCTTTGTTTTTCAGATGAAAATGATGAAATGAAATTAAAACACGCCGAAACGTTAGACTTATGTATGGAGCAACTTTTTTCATTTATCGACAAATTACATGCTCGCGATACAAATAGTAAAAATAAATTAAAGGATCTGCTGCTCAGAATATTTGAAAATCTTATTCTGCCAACATACAACAGCCACCACATTCAGTTTTCAATATTTTACTTTTGCAGTCTAAACGTAAGTCTCAAAATGCCTGTCGAATCCGTACAAATTCTTTAAAATATTTTTTTTTCACTTAGCCGTCAATATTGCAATCGTTTATCGATGTGTGCTGGTCAAAAATTAAAAATTACAATGAAGGTCCTCTAATACGTCGAACGGCAGTGTGTTACATCGCTAGTTTTATGTGCTACTCTAACTTTGTCACAAAAAGAGACATTCAAAGAAATTTAAACTTTTTATGTGAATGGGCAGTGGCGTACATGGACAACACAAACATATTCCATAACGTCAACTCGATGAAGGCGCACATAGTTTATTACTCGGTTTGTCACGCCATCTTCCACATTATTGCGATGCGAATCGAGGCAGTACTGGACCGTCAGACGAAAGGTATACACATAAAGCCGCTTGAAAGAAATTTGCTTTTGTTTATATATTTGTTCCTCCGTAGATCTTGGATTTCATTTGACGAGAATCGTCAAATCGCCATTCAATCCGTTACGAGTCTGTCACAATGATATTGCTACAATATTTGCTAGTGTTACAAAATCTTATCAATTAGTTTATTGCCAGACCATTTTGGAACGCAATGCACGACACCGATTGGCAACAGTTTATTCGAACGAAATAGCAATGCCCGATCAGACGTTAGACATAATTAATCCATTCGACGCTTATCTGCTGAAGAAGTCGGGAAAGCGAATATCGCCAATTTATCTGCAGCAAGAACTAACGGATGAAGATAGTGACGTTGAAGGTGCGATTGATATAATTGATCATCGCAAACGCGTACGGTTGGAGTCGCTGAGTGATGAGTATTTTGTCAACCCAAAAAAAGTGATGGTGGACCTTTCGCGAAGCTTTGAGAAAGATGTACAATTCTGAGTAATTAAAAACATAATTTAATTTGCGATTTTGTTTGCTTTATTGTTTTAAGTCTTCATTCTTATATTTGTTGCACTTCTTTTCATGGGTCGTGAGATTGTTCTTAAAATTAAACTTTTTGTGGCATTGCGAACACTCGAACGATGCTCCTCCATCTGTGTGTAACCTGTGCAGAAAAAATTGTCACATTAAAAACCATGTAATTGTATATTGTAGAGATGTGTGTCAGTCAAAAAATTTCGGCGGCGGCTATAGCACTTTTTGTTCTACTAGTTTCGCTGTTTGTGGTTCTACTTTTTGAGATCCTTTCAATACCGGAAAGTTTTTACTAAGCCAGTGGTAAGCTATGCGACAAACTCAGTGCCATCTATGAGATGTACTAAGAGCGAAACTAGTAGGAGTAGAATACCGGCACCTTCCAACAATGCCGTTCGAGGCTGTACGATGGCGCTACAATCAGCTTCACTTTTATCAAAATTAACATCATCTGAAGCAGGGCCGTATCTAGGAGGCATTGAGGGCTTTGACCTCACTGGAATCTCTGGAGCCCCCCTGAGATTAACGAGGAACGAGAACGACTGAATATTCAATAATTTATGTGTGTTGGTGCGTCGTCGATCGTTCAAGCGACCTATATTTACAAGAAAAACAGTCAGAGGAAAATCTACCAAGACCTCGAGGAAACATCAACAGGCCAACGTCACTGGAGAATTTCATAATCACTGAACGGATCGGTGAACCGAACTTTGATTCGGAAACTGAAATTGCATCTTCTTATTTGAACGTATTGGACGTTCTCCTCAGTGAAATTAGGCATAGATTCGAAAATAACTCTGTGTTGTTCGAAGCGATTTCGCTGGCGCCAGAGTTCGACTAAAAGTTACTGAAACGTCTAGCAGATATTGGCATTGGGATCAATTATTCTGCAAGTACAACAAATAGGAAATACCGAAAATAAAATGACTTTTACCGACAGTAAAAGTAATTGATCGACCAGAAAAAAAAAAATTACCGAAATTAAATTAAATTTTTCCTTTTACAAAATGTCCCGGAAACCTAGGTGGATAACGAAACTAGGGAATTTTCCCTTTTACGAAATGTCACGTAAACTTGGATGGAAAACAAAACTAGGGAATTTTCCCTTTTACGAAATGTCACGAAAACCTAGGTGGATAACGAAACTTGGGAATTCTCCCATTACGAAATGTCACGTAAGCCTAGGTAGATAACAAAACTAGGGAATTCTCCTCTTTACGAAATGTCAGGAATACTTAGGTGGATAACGAAACTAGGGAATTCTCCATTTTACTAAATGTCACGAAAACCTAGGTGCATAACGAAACTAGGGAATTCTCCCTCTTACGAAATGTCACGTAAACCTAGATGGATAACAAAACTAGGGAATTTTTCCTTTTAAAAAATGTCCCGGAAACCTAGGTGGATAACAAAACTAGGGAATTTTCCTCTTTACGAAATGTCACGGAAACCTTGGTGCATAACGAAACTAGGGAGTTCTCCCTTTTACGAAATGTCACAAAAACTAGGTTGATAACGAAACTAGGGAATTCTCCCTCTTACGAAATGTCACGTAAACCTAGATGGATAACAAAACTAGGGAATTTTCCCTTTTACGAAATGTCTCGAAAACCTAGGTGGATAACGAAACTAGGGAATTCTCCTTTTTACGAAATGTCACGTTAGCCTAGGTGGATCACAAAACTAGGGAATTTTCCCTTTTACGAAATGTCACGAAAACCTAGGTGGATAACGAAACTTGGGAATTCTCCCATTACGAAATGTCACGTAAGCCTAGGTAGATAACAAAACTAGGGAATTCTCCTCTTTACGAAATGTCAGGAATACTTAGGTGGATAACGAAACTAGGGAATTCTCCATTTTACTAAATGTCACGAAAACCTAGGTGCATAACGAAACTAGGGAATTCTCCCTCTTACGAAATGTCACGTAAACCTAGATGGATAACAAAACTAGGGAATTTTTCCTTTTAAAAAATGTCCCGGAAACCTAGGTGGATAACAAAACTAGGGAATTTTCCTCTTTACGAAATGTCACGGAAACCTTGGTGCATAACGAAACTAGGGAGTTCTCCCTTTTACGAAATGTCACAAAAACCTAGGTTGATAACGAAACTAGGGAATTCTCCCTCTTACGAAATGTCACGTAAACCTAGATGGATAACAAAACTAGGGAATTTTCCCTTTTACGAAATGTCTCGAAAACCTAGGTGGATAACGAAACTAGGGAATTCTCCTTTTTACGAAATGTCACGTTAGCCTAGGTGGATCACAAAACTAGGGAATTTTCCCTTTTACGAAATGTCACGAGAACCTAGGTGATAACAAAACTTGGGAATTTTCCCTTTTACGAAATATCACGAAAACCTAGGTGCATAACGAAACTAGGGAGTTCTCGCTTTTACGAAATGTCACGAAAACCTAGGTGCATAACGAAACTAGGGAACTCTCCCTCTTACGAAATGTCACGTAAACCTAGATGGATAACAAAACTAGGGAATTTTTCCTTTTACGAAATGTCTAGAAAACCTAGGTGGATAACGAAACTAGGGAATTCTCCCTTTTACGAAATGTCACGTGAGCCTAGGTGGATAACAAAACTAGGGAATTTTCCCTTTTACGAAATGTCACAAGAACCTAGGTGGATAACGAAACTAGGGAATTCTCCCTTTTACGAAATGTCACGTAAGCCTTGGTGGATAACAAAACTAGGGAATTTTCCTCTTTACGAAATGTCACGAAAACCTAGGTCGATAGCGAAACTAGGGAATTCTTCCTTTTACGAAATGTCACGTAAACCTAGGTGGATACCTAGTTTCTGATAGCAAAATGTTTCACGGGGGTAATAAAACATCGATACTTTCGACATTTTTTCAGCTGACTAATACCGAACAAATGCGTAAATGAATAGGAAACCTTCAGAGACCCATAGTCTTTCATGTCTGAGATCCTCTTTCACTTGGATGAAAAACATTTCTGGGGTTTTGATTGGCCACTTTTGTAGTGGCTAGGCCACATATATTTTGTACACTCTTACTTTCCCAGAACATTCTTGCAGAGTTAAAGACCCTTGAAAGTCGGCTCTATCTCCTTAAAAACAATCGGTAACTGGTCGATGTCTCGGCCCAAATCGTACCACTATTATGAACATTACTCATAACCAAATACAAAGCAATTGGTCACGTATTACTTTAGTTGTTGACAAAAAAAGAACTGTTTTTTGACCCTTGTGTATACCATGGACAATATCGATTTAAAAAAATCGGCAAAATACATATTTCTCGACTTGAAACCACGATTCTAGGTATGTATCACTTGCCTTGATGTGAAATACGTGGTAAATAAATTTCCCGAAATTGGTCGAAGTTTTGGCGATATCGCTATTAAGGTGTAGGGACACGGGGAAGTTGTATGTAACTATTGCCATTTATTTCTTCACATGAAATCACGGAGTTACGTGTAAGTAGATGCGCTCGCCGGTGGAAATTTGATTTTCGTTGTTTGTACGTACATCAGTGTCTATTTTTGGAAAAAAGCTATTTTTTGAATGAAATGAAAATACTCGAAATGCCTGAAAATTTCACAGGAAAAGTTTATGGAAATTATAAGAGAATTGCGGAAAAATCGGTTTCACAAAAATAGGCAATGACGTACACTATGTCACTGCGTCACAATGTCTTTCTATATTCTGCCGTTATTAGGGAAAAAAACTTAGAGAAAACCAGCGAAGATTTTCAACGAATTTCATCGAAAAAAATCAAATTAGCGGTAAAATTAAAAAGAAACAGTCGTCAAAAATGTTTTATTTAATTTTTTCGCTAATTTGATTTTTTCGCGCAATTTTCGTTATCTTCGCTGATTTTCTCTAAGTCTCTTTTCCTTACGTCGGCAGAAATTTCAAATGATTGGAAAACATGACACTTACATCAAATTGAGGAACTAGGCCGGATCTCGCCTTCTTTTGTAAAGATCGGAATGAAAAACTGTGATGTCTGACTTCAATTTTCTGAAATTTTACTCATTCCAAAGTTAGCGCTGCGTGAAGTTTTTTTTACATGTGAAATATGAAATTTCTAAAAGATGACACTCGCTCAATGGGATAAAAAATTAAACGTAGAAGGCCATCCTCAACGAAGAGTGCGACATCTATTATCCTCGTAACGTTGAAATAAAGATAATCTGCTCCAAATGTCAGAAATCTGAAGTTAGTCTACTTTGAATGTCAAGTGTGTAGAATGTGCTGCCATCTATTATCGCTAAGAACTGCCTAGCGATTAAAAAAGCTTAGCGAGTAGAATTTGTGAGAGAAAATCTCACTTGATAACATCGTATGGCAGCATTGTAGCGCAGTACTGCCCTACAACGCATAAAAAACCCACCGACGTTATCAGATGAGAGATTTTCATATATTTTCTCTCACAAATTATCGTCGCTAAGTTTTTTGTGTGTTGTACGGCAGAGTATTTGTCAACATCAGAAAAGAGTCTCCGAAACAATTACTGTAGATTTACATAGCAGTGCGAAAGTGACAGATGCAAAAATTTTCGAACTAGGCAGCGCCAAATTTCATTCATAAATCGAAACTCATGAATGAAGTTTGGTGTTGCCATATTAGAAGAATTTTGCATCTGCCACTTACGCATTGCTATGTGTAGCCACATTTTATTCTATTAAATTTGCGATGTTTTGTCCAAGTGGGGTCATCCATAAGCGACGTCCACTTTTTTCAGTGTTGCCGTAAATATTAAATCAGCGATATCTCGAAGTAGAAACATTTTTAAAGTGTCAAATGTATGACCGACCCCCGAGGGGGTATAAAAGGGGGGTCGGCCATACATTTGACACTTAGAAAATGTGTTTACGTGGAGATATCGCTGATTTAATATTTACGGCAACACTGAAAAAAGTTGACGTCCTTTATGGATGACCCCAGTAGTGTTTTGTGATAACATCGCATAACTTAAAACTATGGCTCATCATGCGAAAATTGTATCCGGGCAACCAATACATAAAACAGAATTAAGAATTGTTGGACCCGTACGAAGATGAGCAAAATCGATGAAGTGGTTTCGGAGATATGGTCGAGGAAGTGACCAAAAACATGATTTTTCGAGGGTCGGTGAAACTTTTTCGCAAATATCTCAGCAAGTAAAGCACGGAAATTGCTGAATTTGGTGTCAAATGAAAGCATATGATACCAAAAAACTGGGGAATTTTTTGTTGTTGGAATCGGGTCAGGAGTCTGGGCACTGGGAGCCATGGAATGGGCGAAAATAAATTTCTCTGCCCAAAATGATAAGAGATAGTTTTTTTTCAGTATTTGCTTAAATACGCAAACAGAGATTTACTTTCAAAGGCGAAGTTGTAGAGAATCAAATTTTAGCGAACACACGTCTTAGGGTTTTGGGGAAAAATGGCCCAATCCTGGTATATGGCCACTTCCATAATTGGGCAGGATGACCCAGATCTCCAGAACTATGAGAGTTAGAAAGTTGGTTCCAAAGGCAAAGTTATAGAGAATTAAATTTAAGCGAACACGTGTTTCAGGGTTTTGGGGAGATATGGCCCAGTTCTGGTATATGGCCACTTCAATAATTGGGCAGGATGACCCAAATCTCCAGAACTATGAGAGTTAGAAAGTTAGTTTCAAAGGCGAAGTTGTAGAAAATTAAATTTAAGCGAACACTTGTTTCAGGGTTTTCGGAAAATATGGCCCGTTGCTGGTATATGGCCTCTTCCATAATTGGGCAGGATGACTCAAATCTCCAGAACTATGAGAGGTAGAAAGTTGCTTCCAAAGACAAAGTTGTAAAGAATAAAATTTTAGAGAACACTTGTTTCAGGGTTTTATTGGAAAATGACTTAGTCCTTGGATATAAGCTTTTCTAGATTTGAATGGTCTGAGACGTATTTCGGTAGGGCCTTAGACATTACCTTGGGTAATTTCTATGGATCTTTGAAATTCTTACAGTTATAAAAGAACAGAAAACATTGGATTGTTTGCTTATTTGTATATTTAGGTACGTTCGAGTCTCTTTGCCAGATGTATTCTGTTTGCCACATCTATTCTGATAAGTCAGACAATAAGACTTTTGCCCACGCTTCAATACAGTCAACAAGTAAAACACACACAAGCAAAATTTTTAGATTTTAGCCGGAGGCGGAATTAAGAAAGAATCGTGGCGGTGGTAAGTGGCGAGCGCCACTGCCAGCAATGGAAGCTGCGCGAAGTGCCAATTTTTTTTCATGAATTAGAGTTGTAGATTAAGTGACTATGATCATTTCTGTATGCATAAGAGGGGGTCGCCGCCGCCCGCAACCTATGACAGTCGCGTGAGGTGCCAATTTTTTTTTATGAACTAGAGCTGTAGAGGCAGTGACTGTGAAAATTTGTTTATGCATAAGTGAGTGCCGCCGCCCACCGCAAGCTATGACAGCCGCGCAAAGTGCCGTGGTGCCAAATTAATGAAATGGTTTGTAGAGAGAGAATTTCGTGCCTACTTCCAAAGCTACTAATATCACAACAAAAAACCTTTTTAAAAGCGAAACGTGACGCAAGTCCTTGTCCTTTCTTCCAAAACATCTGATATCAATTGAGAAGACGCTTATAGCTTCGGAACGTAAAATATTCTTTTGAAATATTTTCACTTTTGATTCAGATTGGCGCCTTTAGATTTCACACCCCAAAAATTTAACTTTGCGCAATGTATGGAGTACGGGTAGCCAAATTTTTGCGTGTGAAGTCTGAAAGCGCAGAAAAATTATTTTACGTTGGGAGGGTCCCGACATTTGTGACGCATTTTTTTAATCAAAATTGAAAATATTTCAACAGAATTTTTTGCGTTGCGAAGGTGCAAGCGTCACTCAAAATGATATCAGGTGTTTAAAGAAAGAAAGGACAAGGACTTGCGCCACGTTTGGCTTTTAAAAAATGTTTTCGATGGGATCTCTTTTTTGCCTAAATCTAATTTTACTGCAGTAGATAAGCGAGGGGTTATCCACTTCATTTTTTTTTTTTCGTACAGGCTAGACCCGTGCGCTGGCGCCAGCCGCGCCGATCGCCACCGAAAAATTTTGAAAAAATCCCATAGCCGCCGAAAAATTCTAAATCGGCTAGCCGATCGCGCCGCCACCGAATAAAAAAAAACGTCCTGCCGCCGCCAGCCGCCGCTTTTATTTTTGGACATTTTTCGGCGAAAACTACAAAAAATTTCAAAATGGAAGTGGCACCAACATGTTCGTTTATGAAAGATTACATAAACCCTAAAACAATGAATATTTACACTTTCTTTTGAACTATAGGAAATGATTTTAAAATGATTAAAAAACTTCAAGTAGAGTGTTTCAATTTAGATACGGTTCACTTTTGAACTTCCAACTGGGGGAAAATGACAGCTGATTAAGAACAATAGAGATGACTCTTGTTTGTTTTTTGCTAACAGGACTAACAGCTTTCAGTTTCGCCGCAGTTGCAAGTTCAAAAGTGAACTGTATAGTGAGGTGCGAGTCGTCGAAAAAGCCCGTCGCTCATATTTTGGGATAAAAGCGATTGAATTGATGATCATTGTAGAGAGGTAGAAGACAAAGTTATTTCACCATGTTAGCATGCTGAGAAGGGCTGGTATTGGTCAGAGGAGCCGCCGTTGCTTCAATTACGTCCAAAAAAATCATGAATTCTTTGAACCTTTGCTGATATGAGAAAAATTTAAAAACTAGAAAATGTATGTAAGTGGCGCTGGGGAACTACATTATCGCCCAAAATTATTTTCGACAATTTTAGCAATGTACGTGTCGAGGAAATTGATGTTGTACTTTGTTCTGAAAATCTTCGAACTAGCGAGTAATTATGGTTCGTTCATGCATTAGGTTGATCTTTACTCTAGTGCATGAACCTACTGGATCTTAAATCCGAAGGCAGCCTGGTGACAAGAATTGAAGCATATCACCGTGACGGCATTGACAAATGCTTTACAACGCACTAAATTTCAAATTGACAACAGGCTGCTGCTGCCATCTACATTTAACCGAACTTAGCTCAAGAAGGCAGCCTGGTGTCAATGCAGGTGTGTGACAGTCTTTTGTTTTAATCTTTGCAACTAATATTCAACGTGAAGTTAGCTGCAGTTGAAAAAAAATCAGCAGATTTTTAAAACTTTTCAATGAAGTCAGCTGATTTTGATAAATTTATGAATGAAATCAGCTGATTTTGTTGCAATGAAGCTAGTTTCGGTTGCAACTGCAGAAACTTCACGTCGAGTAATATTTGCAAATGTCAAAACAAAGGACTGTCACGCCCTTGTGTCAATGTGAAACTAAGTGCATTGCCGTCACGGTGATATGCTTCACTTTTTGACACCAGGCTGCCTTCTTTGTGACCTTGAACCATGACAAAGTGTGATGCCTGGTGTCAAATTGACTATTATTTTCCCATAAAGTACTCGCTATTGGCTCTACCATTTCCTAATATCACTTTTTGACACCTGACCGAAATAACAGTCTTCCACAACTGCAACTTTCAGAAAGTCGGGTGTCAAAAAGTGATATTAGGAAATGTTAGAGCCAATAGCGAGTACTTTATGGGAAAATAATTGTCAATTTGACACCGGGCATCACACTTTGTCATGGTTCAAGGTCTCAAAGAAGGCAGCCTGTCAAAAAGTGAAGCACATCACCGTGACGGCAATGACTCTACAATAATCAGCAATCGATAAGATTTTATTCCAAAATATGTGCGAAAGGACAACTCGCACCGAACTACGTTTACAAATTTAAACACTATAAAATTGTAATTTTTTTAATCAGAAAATTTACTAGCGCCGATTTTTGCCCCGAAATGCGCCGCCGCCGCCGATAAAAAAATTGACGCGCGCCGAAGTCAGCCGCCGGTGAAAATCCTCAGCCGATGTAAGCCGCCGCCGACAACAAATTTAACAAATTTTAAGCGCCGTCGCCGAAAAAAGTGGACCGGCGCACGGGTCTAGTAGTACAGGCTGATGGAATTTTTGGAATTTCTGGAATTTCAATGGAATTTTTGGAATTTCAATGGAATTTTTGGAGTTTTTGAAATTTCCGGAATTTCTGAACTTTGGAATTTCGATGAAATTTTTGGAATTTCTGTGGATTTTTTAGAATTTTTGGAATTTATGTGGAATTTCTTGAATTTTTGGAATTTCTGTGGAGTTTCTGGAATTTTTGGAACTTCTGAATTTCGGAAATTTTTGGAATTTCGATGGAATTTTTGGAATTTCGATGGAACTTTTGGAATTTCGATGGAATTTTTAGAATTTCGATGGAATTTTTGGAATTTCGTTTTTGGTACAAATTTTTCACCAGTGGATTGGATAATTCTCGTAGATAAGCCACAATATGAAGCAATCGTCTGTTATCGCAATGTGACCTACTCAAAATACCATTCACTTACATCATATGAGCTTGCAGCGAACATTTTTGAGTGTAGGCTTTCTGGCAGATTTGACATGTAAATTCCTTGCTACCGAAATGAACAATCATGTGACGTTTCAGCAAACTCGGCTTCTTGAATATTTTATCACAATCAGTACATCGCAGATCCTCTGCAATTTTCTGGTTAGTAATTTGGATTTAAGAAAATTGTCATCTTACGTTTGTGAGTGCGTGAGTGATTCGTAAAGTTGTCTTTGTCATCGAACTGTAGTGCACACACCGAACATTGATAAATTATCTGTTGGAAAAATTAGAAAATGAGTAAGAAAATTGTTCTAAGGAAACGCACTGTAAATTCAAACTTCCAAAAAAACAAAAAAAGTTTCAAACATTTTGCAACTCCCCAACACACGCGAGCACCACTAGTGTTGTGTGTATCATTATCAAATAAGACGTGCGAGGAAAAGTACGTGAAGCGATCGGCAAAGTGCAATACGAACCATCTAAGGCTTAAGGTGAGTAGGCAAGGTTCCTCTTTCCCTCGACTTCAGTTTTTCAGCATATCGGACTAGTGTTTTACTTACCGTTTTGACTCCCTCTGACAAGTGAACATTTCCGGCGTCCTATAAGTAAAATCCAAAATCAACTTGCAACTATTATACTCCAAACCTATTCGTCGTACCATTATCGAACGATCCACTCGAACAGTTTCTACAAGCTCCTCGTTAAACTCATTATTGTCGACAAATTGTTGAACGGAACTTCGATCACAGAACTCTTTCATCGCATTGAGCAATGGCTGGAGTTTAGTCTTTTCCTTCTTCGTTTTGATATCACAAGGGTCCAAACCAAGTTTAGTCGCTTCCCTCAAATGGATTTGCTGATGACTTTTTAGATGACCACGAGTCCGAAATGTTGTCGTACAATATTCGCATTGGAAAGGACGAGAATTGGAGTGGATCAGCATGTGGGTTAACATACTGTGTCGTGACGAGAAACCCTTCCAACAGACGGTACAAGGGAATGTTTGTTTGATGCTCATATGCCTGTGTTTGATGTGATTTTGCAGTGTGCTCTTCAGACCGAATGCTTTCGGACAAAGAGAACAACTAAAAGGCTGAAACAAGGGCGTTAGACCGTCGCGGAAGCAAGTAATCTTCAGTAAACTTTACCTTTTCCATTGTGTGAGTACGAATGTGTCGACGAAGGTCTACTGGCTTCGAAAATATTTTCAAGCAAGTTTCACATTTATTGATTGGCTTGGTGGATTTTCTCTTTCGTAAACTCGTTGGGTTTTTCTTCGGTGTTTCATTCGATTCAACAATGACAACATTCGCTGAAGTGTCTTCTGAGCCAGTTTTTGGTGTGCTATAGTCATTCGAATCCACTTGAAGCCCCAATTCAGACAATTGAACCTCAATGGGATTTTCGTTCCGCTGATCGTTCAGCATTAAAGCAGAATCTTGGATTTCTAATAGCGACGACTGATCCAGTTGTATGAATTGTAAATTAGCGAAATTCAACTGTTCGTCATTTACAACAAATTGGTCCGCCTCCGTTCTAACTTCACCACCGACGTTGTTTGTGGGTAACAACAAAAAGTATTCGAATTGATTTCTCGAATCGTCGACTTGAGTGGGTTCAATCACATTAGATACCAACACCTGACCATTTTCACTGACAATCTCATTTTGTAGATGCGATGTGGTGTCATTGAATGCTTCACTGGTGGGTGGTGCTATGAAATCCAATATCGTATTATAAGTTGCTGAATGGGGTATGTCTTCTTCTAATTGAATTGTTCCTGATTTCAATTGCTCCTTAAATTTCTTCACCCATTCATTCTTATGGATTTGCAAATGGATTCGACATGTGGCTTTACTTTTGAAACGTTTGTGACAGTACGGGCACATTACGTTCCGTTGATTGGTGTGTTTTAGACTGTGTCTCTTTAGCTGGTTGTCTGAAACATAATGGTCTCTCTCGTTACACATGCACCATTTGAACAAAGGAAACGAAAAGTTAGAAAAATTTCTTGAGAATTTCAAAAAATGGTGAGTGTAAAGGTGGTGATTTGGTGAATATACATACAAACTTCATATGGTGAATATACTCGCAGTGGTGAATATGAATTGAATACTTTTGGTGAGTTATTTTTTGGGCGTGAAGTTAGCCAAATGTTTGAAAATTACTCCGTTCGAGATAAAACAAATTTTTGTGAAATCACAAAAAACTCAACGAACGGGATATGACAAAATTTCACAAAAAATCGCAAAATTTCACAAAATTTCACAAAAAATACTCGCTAAATATTTTTTGTGAAAATTTTTGATTTTTTGTAATGTCACAAAAGTTATCGATGATAGTTTGTGATATGTTTTGATATCACAAAAGAGATCAATATATATAGCTTTTAATTTTGATGTATTGTAATAAATCACAACAAAAACTATTTTTAAAAGGGAAAGGTGACGCAAATCCTCGTCCCATCTTCCAAAAAAACTGAAATCAATTGGGGTGACGGACGCTTAAAGCCTTGAAACGCAAAAAATTCTTTTGGAATGTTTTCATTTTTGATTAAAAAAATGCGACCCGCCAATGTTATAGTTTTTCTGTTCTTTCAGCTTTCACAACGTAAAAATTTGACTTTATGGGATGTATGGCGTATTTTTGTACAGGAAATCAAATTTTTGCGTATAAAAGCTGAAAGCGTAGAAAAATTATTACATTGGTGGCGTCCGGCATTTGTGACGCATTTTTTTAATCAAAAATGAAAACATTCCAAAAGAATTTTTACCGTTTCAAGGCTTTAAGCGTCACCCCAATTGATATCAGTTGTTATGGAATATGGGACGAGGACTTGCGTTACGTTTCCCTTTTAAAAATGGATTTTTTTGTGATACCAGTAGTTTTGGAAGAAAATAGGAAACAATTTTCGGTGAAAAAAATTCTATCTTTTTTTGAGCCGCCGCGCTACTACTTCCTACTACTACTAGGGGTAAAATGATCCCCTCAACTTCCTCCACAGCATATCAAAAGTTTTTTTTGAGCCGGCGCCGCCGCCAAAACGAAGCGCGGCGGCTACTACTTCCATGGGCGAAAATGATCCCCTCGACTTTCTCTACAACAAATCAAAAGTTTTTTTTTGAGTGCTCGCCTATTTTCGCCATTTTGGCGGTCACCCTGATACACTACACACCCAACCCAAAAATTTTCCCTTTGACAGCAAACCTCTATCTCAAACACCCAACCTTGTCTCACAGAGCCTAAAATAACATATGTTGAAGGAGGAAAATGGCACCGGACGCCAACTGAAGTCCAATAACGCCCTTTCCTCCTCAGCCTTACAAATTCTTTACAGATATCGATGAAGAATACAAAAATCGCGACACCAATAGGGTGGGTTCACTACTTCGTAGAACAAGTAACCTGAAAACTGTACAGCGACGATTAGTTATTAGGTAGCGATAGCTACTTAATATTTTCACCCTTCCTATCCGTCCGTCTGTGCACCCTTCTCCAGCAATCACCGATGATTTACCGTGTAATTACCGATATTTCACTGTGGAATCACCATGTGAATCATCTGTGATTCCAATGAAAATCATCAGTGTAATTACCGATAATTCATTGGGGAACCACCTGCGGTTCCCATGAGAATCATCTGTGATTCCACTGTGAATCTTCGGTGAATACACTGTGAATTGTCGGTGAATCATAGGTGATTTCACTGTGAATCATTGGTGATTCCACTGTGAATCATTGGTGATTCCACTGTGAATCATAGGGGATTCCACTGTGAATCATAGGCGATTTCACTGTGAATCATAAGTGATTCCACTGTGAATCATAAACGATTCCGCTGTGAAACGTCTCTGATTCCACTGTGAATCATAAGTGATTCCACTGTGAATCATAAGTGATTCCACTGTGAATCATAAGTGATTCCACTGTGAATCATAAGTGATTCCACTGTGAATCATAAGTGATTCCACTGTGAATCATAGCTGATTCAACTGTGAGACGTCTCTGATTCCACTGTGAATGATCGCGATGGAAGTATGGATCCGAGGCTTTTCTTTTGGTTGCTAGTTCGGTCCTAAGGTTTGCCTTCGCCCAAAAAAATTTTCGTAGAGAAAATCGAGGGGAATATTGGAATATTTTTGTCCATGGCCAGGCTTCCAAAATCGATCAGTTAAAAATATCCGATTTTCCCTCGATTGTATGAGAAAATGGAAATTTCAAAAATTCGATTTTCGTATCGACTGAACCGGTTTAATGAGTGAAAAGGCACTTCGGCCTAAAATTTTCCCTAGAATTCGGGAAAATATTTTTCGGGGGGTACGTCGCAAGGGGGGAAGGCAAAAAGTTGCTGTATATGTGTTCCTTAGTCTACGAAAAAATTTCTTGTGAATTTTTTGGCGTATAAGACTTGCGTCACGAGCGTGTTGTTACCGCGCGTCCATGATGACATTAGTTGCTATATGTGTTTCGACCCTAATATTCAATTCCTACAGTAACTTCCAAACATCCAACCTGAATCGAACTCGCCCAGTTTTCAATTCATATTCACCACTGCGAGCAGATTCTCCATATCAAGTCGGTATATTCACCACATAATCAAACTTTTGGCGAGTTTTTTAACCAGCTTGCCGTTCATGAAAAATGAGCTTTCGTACTCTACAGAAACTTTCATACCATCGATATCATAGCGCTACAGGAAACGCACACAGTCTCCGATTCCGACATCATGTCCAGAGGTGAAATCGTTGGCTTTGCTATGGTAGCACATATACCAAACAGAGTATATGGACTCGCAACGTACATTCGGAGCACGATTAGCAATTACCAGGTAGTATCCGAATCCGTCAACAACTATGTTCACACAACAATGTCACGATCGTCGTCGAAACGTGTACAAACCACCGCATGTGATTTGGATGGATAGGGCTATCGTCGCACAATCAGGCCTAACAGTGTACACGGGAGACTTTAATAGTCACCACACATCCTGGAGCTACTCTGAAAACGACAGAAACGGCGATACGATCTGTATGTGGGCAGGGGCAGACAGAAATCAGTTGCATCTCTTTGTTGACGCGAAAGATCATGGAACTTTCCACTATGCACGATGGAGACAAGATTAAAACCCCGATCTGTGCCAATCGAACAAAACTAACCGGTTCCTGCTATAAGATCAGTGCTTCACAATTTCTCTAATATTCAACACCGCCCCCAATGAAAATCACGGTAGGAGTGTCCATCCCTGTCATCGAATCGCTACAGAAATCAAGATGGAACTTCCAGAAAACGAAATGGGATCATTTCCAAGAGAGGCGAATATCAGATGGATCCCAGCAAAACGAGACAACTACAAAAGGTTTGTTGGTGTTTTAAACGTCGCTGCCAAAAGAAACATTCCTAGAGGTTTCCAGAAGGAATATATTACGGGATGGAGCGATGAACTCGAGCGAAAGTATAAGGAGTTCAAAGAATCGGGCGACCTCAAAGTGAAACACATCACACCAGTGAAGTTCAGTCCTGCATCGAATCTCTCAAATTGAGGAGAGCAGCAGGATCCGACAAAATATACCCGGAATTCATCAAAAACCTTGGTGAGCGTGCAAAGAAATGGCCCACGGATCTTATGAGTGACATCCTGTCAGGAAGACAAGTGCCGAAGGAATTCCGTAAAGGCAAGGTAGTGGTGATGGTGATCCTAAAACCGAATAAACCAGAAGACGACCCAGCAAGCTATCGTCCAATTTCCTTGCTTAATGAGTGCTACAAGTTGCTCGAACGCTTTATCTACAACCATCGATGCCAGGTTGCCGAATGAACATGCCGGTTTTAGGAAGGGACGCAGTGTGTCGACCAAGTTCTATCGTTGACAACATTCATTGAGTCGGGATTCGAAAGGAAGCAAAAAACCAGTGTCACTTTTGTTGATCTATCATCAGCATTGCTGTTGAAATCAATCATGGGTAACATGCTCTCGAATAGACAAACCGTGGTATTCATGAACGGTGAACGCAGTAAGAAAAAGATGCTAAAAAACGGCTACCACAGGGCTCGGTGTTGGCTCCGCTCTTCTTCAAACTATACATCAGCGATATGCCAGAAACTCAGTACCGAAAATTTGGCTATGCCGATGACAATCTACTAGGGACCCGAAAGGGAAAATACATACCAGAGACTTGGAAGGAGATTTTAGTTAGGTTTATACCGAAGCTAGGTCGTGCTTCGTACGACAAAGCGAGTTCATATAGACCGATAAGCCTCACGTCTTTCGTGATGAAAACTTTCGAAAGAATGTGCGATAGATACGTGCGAGACGTCATTTTGAACACAAGAACCAGCATGCCTATCAATCAAGCAAATCAGTAGACTCAGCTCTACATCAGGTGGTCTTCAATATAGAAAAATCAATGGAATTCGGTGAAAAACTCTGGCAACCTTTTTGGACCTAGAAGGAGCTTTTAAAAAAGTTACTTCTGGCGCCATTAATGCTGCTATGAGAAAATTCGGAGTAGAAAGGACACTGATAAGGTGGATTACGGCTATATTAAGCAACCGAATATTGTCGACAGACTTATTTGGGGCGCATAGGACCGGTTTAGTTGACAGAGGATGTCCGCAGGGCGTAGTCTTACCACCAATTCTCTGGAACATACCGGTGGACAACTTGCTGACGAAGCTGAACGAATTAAGATATTTAGCAGTTGGCTTTGCTGGAGTTATGACATCGACGCCGACTCAATTTACAAAAATTCGTTCTCATCCACCCATACGTGAAAGTAGAGAAAAAAAGGGGCACGAAGTTCTTCTCTAAAAACTTCGGTACTCATACTTCGACTACAAACACAACGTTGTTCAGTTGAGAGATTGAAATACCGACCATTCATACTTCATTTATTTCCCCCTTCTCCGTATGTCAGAGGTAAGATATGGAAAGTGCACGAACTTTACTATGTAGAAATGTCGGCACTCATTCTTATTTTCATGATGGGGAATAAACTTTATTCTGAGTGCTTTGGTATGCTTATGCTCCATGTTAAAATTGACTATGGTCTTAATGCTATTAGCAATGATTGAAATTAAACACAATCCAATTTCTCCTATCAGAGTAAGTGCACCTCACACACATAAATTATTCATCAATGAATTCACTCATGAGGTTACGCATTTTTAATGTGCCAAACACACAAATTGAAATGTATGATTTTAATAAGCCTCTGCTTTCATTCATGTCAAAAAGTTCGAATGCTTGTTTCATTCACAACAAACTTATTCATCATTCAGTTACAGAGAGAAACAACGCAAAACTAAAATATGGGATTCTTTCCTCGAGAGAGTTTACTCGCTCAAACGCTGGAAACCCCAACAATGAGAAATGCAATTCCACACCATCTTCTTCGGAAGTTATGGAAGTTCTCAAGTCAAGACCACCCGTAAGGGAGGGTCCTGCCAAATTGGAAAACACTACAATAGACACTAAAACCAAAACCAAAAAAAGTGCTGCAAGGATTAGACCGTCGAGCCCAGTCTTGACGAACTTAAAACTTGCGCAGATTAATCTGCTCCATTGCAAAAAAGCTACGTATAATTTTTGTCACTCACTAAAAATGGAGCAAACAGATATATCCCTAATGCAAGAACCTTGGGTCAGAGGAAATAAAATACATGGTTTTGGCAAATTAAACAACCGTCTTTTTTATAATAGGAACGGCACCAGACCGAGAGCGGCCATCCACGTCTCGGAAAATCTAAGCGCTATGATACTAAATCAATTCTCGAATGATGATTTAGTAGTAGTAAGGATTAGTGGTGGAAATGAAGAGGATGGAGATTTCATTGTTGCATCAGTCTACATGCCCTATGACTCCAAGACAACACCCCCGGGTCCCCTTCTGGCTAAGGTTGTAGATTACGGTTGAGTGGAAGGCATTCCCATCATTGTAGGTGCGGACTCAAATTCACACCACATCATATGGGGTAGTAATGACACAAATAGAAGAGGTGAAGAGCTAGTTAATTACTTAGTGACGACTGACCTATTAATAGCGAATAGGGAAAAAAACCAACTTTTGCCAACTCGGCTAGAAGGGAATGCATAGATGTTACTATGGTATCCTGCAGCCTGGCGGAGAGAATTCACTCATGGGAAGTGGCCGATGAAGAAACCTACTCAGATCACAAGCTGATTAAGTTTCGTCTTAGTGGGTCATTTCCGGGTAGAAAACCGTACAGGAACCCGAGAAGGACAAATTGGGACTCCTACAGGAGAGTGCTAGAGAAGAATTAGATACGAAGGTCTTCTATGAACGTTACACAACAGTGGAAGCGTTGGAAGAAGCTAATCAAGGGCTTACAGCAGCAATGTTGAAGGCCTATCAATTGGCATGCCCCCTATCTTATCCTAAGCCGCTTTATAAGAACCATAACTGGAGTAAAGCCATAGAGGCAAAAAGCAGGAACTCAGAAAGGCATGGAATAGGGCAGGAAAGGGATCGAACCAAGAAGAAAATAGGGCCACTTACAAGACTCTCCTAAAAGAGTACAAGGAAACCCTAGTCAAACACAAGGAAAAAACTAAAGAAAAATTCTTTGAGGAGGCAAACTCGATACCGGCTTATGCGCGTGTTCATAAAATTTTAGCGAAAGACCCTGCCGTTCAGGTAGGATCCTTGCTAAAACCAGAAACTGCTGAGCACCTCCTTGAAACTCATTTCCCGGCAGCATTCAGGGTAAAAAAGAACCTGATCCAGAACTTTTAAATAGGGGTACACCTAGTAAGGATAACTGGAAGTTCGCCGAAAAGGTAACAAAGAAAGGAAAAGTGAAATTTGCGATCCACAAATTTCACTCTTTCAAGTCCGCGGGACCAGATGGAATCTTTCCAGCCTTACTAAAGGAAGGAATGGAACTACTTCTCCACCGATTGGTTGGTATTTTTAAAAGTTCCATTGCACTGACTTATATACCCAAAGATTGGGAAAGGGTTAGAGTTGCCTTTATACCCAAACCTGGGAAAACGAGCCACTGCGAAGCTAAGGACTTCAGGCCCATCAGCCTAATGTCATTTCTACTAAAGTCAGTGGAAAGGCTTCTCGACTTCTATCTGAGGAAAGAAGTCCTAAGGAATTTCCCACTTCATGCAAACCAGCATGCTTATCAGACAGGAAAATCTACTGATACAGCACTCCACCAGATGACCCAAAAAATTGAAAGCATGCTGGGTAACAATCAAGTGGCCTTGGGCTGTTTCATGGACATAGAAGGAGCTTTTGACAATGCAGGCTTCGATGTAATTGAGAAAGCTGTCAGGGAAAGGCAAACAGAGGACATAGCTGTGAAATGGATTGTCAGAATGCTGGGATGTAGAACTGCGGAAGCAAGTATTTGCGGTACCACAACCAGTCTGGGAGTGACCAGGGGATGCCCTCAAGGGGGAATATTATCACCAATACTTTGGTGTATGGTAATAGACTCTCTACTGGTCAAGCTCAATCAATCTGGAATTTTTACCCAAGGTTATTCTGATGATGTCTCTGTCCTCATTGGAGGAATATGCCCTACAACCCTGGGGGATCTGATGAGAGGGGTATTGAAAGTAGTAGAAGAATGGTGTAAGGAAAAAGAACTCCGAGTAAATCCACGAAAAACAAAGTTAATACTTTTCAAAAGAAAACACAAGATTAATGAAGTGGAGCTAGGAAGTTTTAGACTCTTTGGGGAAATACTTAACCCTAGGGTGACGGTAAAATACCTAGGAGTCACCTTCGACCATAGGATGACATGGATAATGCATCTAAATGACAAGCTGGACAAAGCGATTGGTATCTTCTGGATGTGCAGAAATGCCTTCGGAAGAACCTGGGGCCTTTCCCCAAAAGCTATCTGGTGGATCTATACAGCTGTTGTAAGACCAATGTTTTGTCATGGGTGCATTGTCTGGTGGCCTAGGGTGCAGCTAGCAACAACAAAAAAGAGACTAGACAAACTCCAGAGACTAGCATGTTTGTGCATGACTGGAGTGAAAGTCACCACTGCCACAAGAGCACTAGAAGTTCTTCTTTCTATCCCACCGCTTGACCTATTCGTAAAATCTACAGCCTTTAGCTCAGCACTCAACATTCAATGTAATGGATGTTGGGTACCGACCTCGGCTAAAGGACACATGGAAATTAGGAACCTAATAAACGATGATACTCTTCTGATGAGGAGTGACCAGATCTCGACTATGTTGATGCTGGATGATAATTTTAGATGTGTCATACCGAGTAGGGAAAAATGGTTAGGTGGGGAAAAAATCTATCCCCCGGAAGATGGTCTAGTGAGCTACACAGACGGATCCAAGAAAGAAGGACTGTCTGGAGCTGGCTATATCAGTGAGCAAGCCGGTATTGAAGGTTATATACCACTCGGCTATTTTACCACTGTAATGCAAGCGGAGCTCATAGCAATACTCGAACTGATCAGTACCGAGACTTTTAAGGAGCTTCAGCATAGAAGACTCTATATTTGCTCGGATAGCCAGGCATCAATTGAAGCACTGGAATCCCCCATCGTCAGATCGGCAACGGTGCGCCAATGCAAGGAAGCTCTCAATGAGCTAGCCAACAAGAACAATGAGGTGACAATCCTGTGGGTGCCGGGTCACTCTGGTATTCAGGGCAACGAGAAGGCTGACGAATTAGCAGACAAGGGAGCAAATGAGCGTCCGATAGGGCCAGAACCCTTCTGCGGTATATCGAAATCAGAAAGAAAACGCATCGTAAAAAACTGGCTTGATAAACAGCATGGGATTGCTTGGGAGAGGTACGATGGGGGGAAACACACAAAAATTTTTTGTACAAAACCTCTAAAGGAATTCAGTGATTCCTTACTGAACCTTGATAGACCTAACATCAAGAGAGTTGTTGAAATTCTGACAGGACACTGCGGACTTAACAAATATATCAATGTTATAGGATGTGTAGACAACCCCAAATGTGCCTGCGGCTATGGTGAAGAAACTGGTTTCCACGTTATCAGTGACTGCCCAAGATACAGAAGCAATAGACAACGGATCTTGGGCAAACCAGAACTAAGCCTACCTGACCTTACAATTGATAAATTGAAGGTCCAGTATTTGGCCTTTTTCCTTAAAAGGACAAGAAGGCTTGACTGGTAGTGAACTGGTACATAGGCATCACACGAATATGGATTTACACGGATACAGACACAACACATAAACACCTTGGCAAGACACACAATCACATGAATATGACGCTAACATAACTTTTAACTTTTAAAACATATCTTTCTTTGTGAAATTGTATTATTTTATTTATTTATTGTACCAATAAACGAAGAAAGGAGGGGCAAGGGAACAAAGGACAAATTGTCTAGGTTCCTGTCAAATTTATTTTGACCCCCCTCACACCTTCAATCTAATCTAAAATCTACGTGCGAGACGTCATTTTGAACACAAGAACCAGCATGCCTATCAATCAGGTAAATCAGTAGACTCAGCTCTATATCAGGTGGTTTTAAATATAGAAAAATCAATGGAATTCGGTGAAAAACTCTGGCAACCTTTTTGGACCTAGAAAGAGCTTTTAACAAAGTTACTTCTGGCGCCATTAACGCTGCTATGAGAAAATTCGGAGTAGAAAGGACACTGATAAGGTGGATTATGGCTATATTGAGCAACCGGATATTGTCGACAGACTTATTTGGGGCGCATAGGACCGGTTTAGTTGACAGAGGATGTCCGCAGGGGGTAGTCTTACCACCAATTCTTTGGAACATACCGGTGGACAACTTGCTGACGAAGCTGAACGAATTAGGATATTTAGCAGTTAGCTTTGCTGGAATTATGACATCGACGCCGACAGCGGCGATGGAGATACTACTGTCACTGCCGCCGCTGGACCTGTTTTTAAAACAGAAGGCCGAGATGAGAGTGTATAGACTGTACAAAGGTGGAATTGGATTGCACATGATCGAAATTTTGGTCATGCAAGTATTCTCTCGCAACTCAAAGAGGAGTTCAGCGAGGTAGATTTGCCAGAAGACTCTATGAGAGCGCGTTTCTGCTTCGAAAGAAGTTTCGAAACGCACCTGCCAAAGAGGTCTGAATGGAATTTAGAGACACCTCCAGTAGAAACGGATGTCGTGGTTTACACAGATGGATCGAAGACAGATGAAGGAACGGGCGCAGGTGTGCACTTAGTGGACTTGGAATATAATGTATCCATGGCTCGGGGTTCATACACCACCGTTTTTCAGTCAGAGATAGTCGCCATCTGAGAACGTTCAGATATGATGCTGCGAGATGGCATCAGAAATAAGAAAATCTTGATCTGTTCAGACAGTGAATCGTTCATAGAGGCGCTGTCATCGGTCAAGATTTCGTCGAAACGGGTTCATCAGTGCTTCGAGACTCTGGAAACTCTGTCAAGAGACATTAAAGTCACATTGACAAGGGTACCAAGTCACTCAGGGGTGCAGAGAAACGAAAAAGCTGATCAGTTGGCCAGAGAGGGAAGCAGTTCCACATTCATTGGGCCAGAACTTGCTGTCAGCAGACATTCAGGCTCAATAAAGTCCTTAGTGAAGGCGAAAATGAATCGGTGCCACCACGATAGATGGGAAACGCTCCCAACCTGTAGGCAATCTAAAGGATTTTTGATCGGATTTAATGCCGAAAACACAAAATTTTTGTTGAGTCTCAACAGAAGAGAATTAAGCAAACTTGTAGGAATCTTAACAGCTCACAACAGTTTACCATCTCATCAAGATGGGAATCATTGCATATCCGACATGCAGTGGCTGCGGACTAGAACCAGAAACGGCGTGGCATTTCATATGCACTTGTCCGGCTTTAAAGGGTCTCAGAACGAAGCTCTTAGGAGACTTCTATCTGACACCCGAAGAGCAGCTGAAACTGAAATTCGTCAACTTGCTTTCCTTTATCAGGGACGCTGATGGAACCCAAAAGGGGAGTTTAAACTTAATAGGGAAGGAGATGCAGCACAATAGGCCCAACAAAGATGGCCTCAGTGCTTTAATTGAGGACGTTAAACAGACGGAGGTACAATTAACTTAGCTTCATAGTATTTAAGTGTATTTTGTAAACTGTTGTAACGAACTGAATTATGTTTCCTAAATAAACCAACCAACCAGGGACCCGTCATAAAATCCCATCGAATGCATTCTCACGAACGATCTGGCTATATTGGAAAAATACTACCGCGACTGGCGACTGTGCCCGAATCCTGACAAAACAGAGGTGAGCTGCTTTCACTTAAACAACAGAGAGGCGAAAAAGCGAACTAAATGTGACTTTCTATGGAAAAATTGTCAAATTCAACCCCAATCCGAAATACCTTGCCAAAAGCTCAAAACACGCAACAATATAATAGAGAAACTGGCTGGTTCTACCTGGGGCAGCAACGGTGAAACGCTTCAAACAGCAGCGCTGGGGCTCGTATACTCGACAGCAGAATACTGCAGCCCAGTTTGACTCCGCAGTGCACACTGATAAGGTTGACGTACAACCGAACACCACACTACGAACAGTCACTGGCACTTTAAAGTCAACACCACTGCCAAGGTTACCAGTCCTCGCAAACATCGCCCCATCTGAAATCCGACGTGAGGCATCCCTCGCCCGTGAATTGTCAAAAATTTCTGAAAATGCATCGCTTCCGATACACGAGGATTTGTTCATGACTCCACGAGTTCCAAGACTGAAATCCCGAAACCCAATCTGGACAGAACCCGTCGCAGTTGATGAAAATTATACCTAAGACATTCTTCTTAAATGGAGAGAATCGTGGCAACTAGCGAACGTTCGAAATAACCATCTAGTCAACGACCCGACGGAAAAGTTAAATGGAATGTTCGGTAATCGAAAAATATGGTGTCGAATCAACCGTATTAGAAGTGGCCATGACCGAAGTGCAAACATGCTCCATAATTGGAACGCGACCAATTCTCCACACTGTGATTGCGGTCGACACATCATTCAAACCACGGACCACATCGTAAACGATCGCGTCACTAGGAAATTTGTCTTTTGTTTTTTGTCTCAACGACGTAAATGGTGCAAAGAGTTTAAAATTTGTTATGACTAAAAGAATGTAATTCTTGTTGTATTTAAGAGGATGGAAATGTTCATGTATCATGTGCCATACGAAATAATAATAACAGAAACCTTGCACTAACAAGTATCCTTGAGATGATTTTGATCTTACGATAACCTTGACATAAACAGTCAATTTTCGGGAAAATTTTAAACGGGTCAGTGCCAAAGCGCATTTTCTTTGCACGGAAGCTTTTCCATTAATTTTAGTGAAACGAAAATTAGATTTCTTTGTTTTAAGTGCAGCAAGGAGATGTATAAACTAATCGATCCGCTCATCTCTAACTCTATGCATGAGGATTTACGCGTAAAAAATTTGAAGGTGAATTCTGGTATGTGGCACTTTACTTACTTGAGATAAAGCTAGCGCTGCAAATTCCACATTTAAACTTTTTTTCGTTGGAATGGTACAGGAGATGTCGATTCAAGATGCTCATTTTACCAAAGGACCTGTGCGAAAAAAAAATCGTTTATTCGTAAAAAAAAGGATTTACGTGAAAAACCCACTTCAAACAGATCTCGCATTTGTGTGACTTTACTCCCAAATGTGACTTCATGTGTTCTTTCAAATGTCCTTTTCGTTTAAACAAACTGCGGCAATTCTGTACGGTACATTCGAATTTTCGCTCTTGATCGGCAGAATTTTTCTCTGTTGTAATTTCAATTTGTCCGTTCTGAGTCAGGACAATGGGTTCTTTCATAATTATGTCAAGTTGGATACCATCGTCGTTTTCTTTTTCCTGGATCGGTTGTTTCATTTGCACTGGGGAACGATGACACTTGAAGTGACGCTTCAATTCGCCGTTCGTAACACATAATTGCGAACAAATAAAACATTGGAACATTGGATTGTCCTGGTGTAACACCCGACAATGTTCGTCGAATGACTCAGCACTAAGAAATGTTTGCAAACATACGCGGCACGTTTGTTCTTGTGATGTTTTCAAGTGAGTGTTTAGGTGCGCATTCAACGAACTTTTTACCGAAAATTTCTTCGTACAATTTGGCACATTGCAGGCGAATGGCTACAAAGCAATACATTATTTTAAAAATCGGTCAGCTTTTGTGCGAATTTATGTTCACCTTTTCCTTTGTGTGAATTCGTATGTGCCGAACTAAATCCGAAGGACGACGAAACTCTTTCGGGCAATACAAACAGACGTACCATCGGATATTCCCATGGATGCGTTGTATTACATTCCGATGAGTAACCATACCGTTACTGGTATGAATCGCGAGTTTCAATGAATTTTGTCCATTTCCGTCCACATTTCCGTAGTCCGATTGTCCGTTGACGTCATTTTCCGCAATAGGAACCTCGTGTAAAAATTTAGGTAAATTTCACCCTTCAAAATATCGCAAGTGATTTTTCCCAAGTTTTCTAAACATGTCTCTCTTTCACCTATCAAGATGTGAGGAAAATCTCAGCATATACTTGCGCAGAAGTAGAAAATTCAACGTTACGTAGGCGAATAAAGTTAGGACAATATTCGTCCACGATATTCTTGAGATTTCAATCGAGTGGCAGATTGCACTTAATAGAAAGGGATTGGACAGTTAGATAGGGGAGCGCTTGATTGCATATGAGCCGAGTGTGGTAGTCCAGGTCATATGCCAGGCGTGCAACTGTCTAACTATCAAGTGCTCTTTTTACGTCGTAGTCCCCGGGATCTCAATTCACTTCAGAGGCAATACCAGCAGAGGCAAGTGGGGAAAATATTAAGTCTGTTCTGACAGTGAGGCGATGTTTAATGCACTCATATCACCTGTCACCAAGCTAGTGAAAGAGCTAAAGGAAACCCAGAACCAGATGGGACTGAGAAATCAGGTCACGCTGGTCTGGGTTCCCGGACACTCTGGCGTGGAGGGAAACGAGAAAGCGGATGAGCTGGCAAGGAAGGGCTCGACGACACGGAGGTACGGGCAGGAACCTCTTATACCCATCCCACATTCGGAATGCGTGAAAGCGATGAAGAATTGAGTGAGGTCGGAATGACTATTGGAGCGTCTATGGAGGAGGAATGCATACGAAGGGCTTCTTCCCCGTGTCCGATGGGAGGTGGGCAAGAGAGCTGCTAAACTTAGACAGGAGACGCATCAAGAGAGTGGTGGGTGCGATTGCCGGGCACTGCGGAATAGGGTGCGGAACAGATCAGATATATCTGTTTTGTTTCAGATTTTAAGTTTTTAATCAGAATCTGATCTGAAAATTTTATTTTTGAACTGAAATCGATCTGATCTGATTTGATATAAATTTAACAGATCTAAATTTGATCTGAAATCTGAGAAGTATCTGAACAAATATCTGAATGGTATCTCGATAGAACTAAAACAATTTTTTGTGCTCGGAATTATAATAAAGATATTAAGACTACATAAAGACGCAGAAGTGAGTACCCCAGAGTGTGGTACGAAGTGGGAAGTGTGTGGGATGAAGTGAGAAGTGTGTGGGATGAAGTGGGAAGTGTGTGAGATGTAGTGAGAAGTATGTGGGATGTAGTGAGAAGTGTGTGGGATGAAGTGGGAAGTTTGTGGGATGAAGTGAAAAGTGTGTGTGATGAAGTGGAAAGTGTGTGGAATGAAGTGAGAAGTGTGTGGGATGAAGTGGGAAGTGTGTGGGATGAAGTCGCAAGTGTGTGGGATGAGGTGGGAAGTGTGTGGGATGAAGTAGGAAGTGTAGGGGATGGAGTGGGTAGTGTGTGGAATGAAGTGGGAAGTGAAAAGTGCGTGGGGTGAAGTGGGAAGTGTGTAATATGAAGTGAAAACACATCCCACACAATTCCAATTTAATCCCACACACTTTCCACTTCTCACTTACAAAAATGAAGTGTTAAATGGCACCAAACTAAACAATTAAGTTTAATCTGACGTTAATCTGAGAAAAATCTGATATGACCTTTATAACTTCCATCTACTCGAGAACTTCAGTGGCTACGTGACATATCTAGCTAAAATTCTATTGTGTTTCTATGATTCCGATACCAGGTAAAATTTTCCATTTTTGTAAGCTTCCTTTCACGAATTATAATTTGCGACATATATGTAATTTAAAAGGCTGAAAGGCCTTATACATGTATTTATATGAATAAAGAATAAGAATCTGAAAAGTAAAGATATGAAAACCATCTGTTCCTAACTCTACTGCGGATTGAGAAGGCACCTGGCAAAAATGGGAATCTCTAACGATCCCAACTGTGGCCTGAGTGAGGAAACCGGTATTCACGTTATATGAGATTGCCCGAAGTTTTCTTCACTGAGACTTAGTACTCTAGGAGGTACTCTAGACAATTACGTAGACGGGACTGGGAGGTTTCTAAGATTTACATGATGAGCGGGCTATGAAACAAAGGATCATCAGATCTGTCGATATCAGTAGTTTTGGAAGAAAAGAAGAAACAAATTTTGGAAAAAAAATTTCCGGCGAAAAAAAATCTTTCGGCGAAAAAAGTTTCCGGCGAAAAAAATTTCAGGCAAAAAAAATTTTGGGGGAAAAAATTTCCGGCGAAAAAAGCGGCAAAAAAATTTCCTTTGACACGAAACATCTATCTCCAGCAAAAAAAAAATTCAAAAAAATTTAATTTTTCCCCTAAGTTTGTTCCATACCACCGCCGACCATTTTGTTGGTCACCCTGACACACTACACACCCAACTCAACAACTTTTCCTTTGACACCAAACATCTATCTCCATCCTAACACACCTCAAAAATGTTGCTCATATTTGACCCATACTTTGAATACACTCAGAACCGACTTTTTTGGCTCGTGCTCGAAAACGGCTCGATAACTTTTCTTGAAATTTTGCAGGGAGCTTCAGCTGGGGATTCTGGAACCTCTGAGATTTTAAAGAAGGGGGGTGCCGGCCTCGTTTGGACGCCAGGGCTGTTAGAAGGCGTCATATAAAACCCATACAAAAGAATGTTTTGTATGTGTGTGCATACAAATGGTTCTGAAACTAACTAACGTATCCTACGTTTCCATTAACTTTGGCTTCTATGAAACAGCACATTTTGTATGGAAAACGACGATTTTCTGAAGGTCTTATCACCAGTGGACCGATTTCAATGAGTAAAACATCGATTTCAATCAGGGATTACGACGCAAGGTAGAAAAGTCAAAACGTATCTGTATATATGGTTCCGCCGACTACGAAAAATTTTTTTACGAAATGTCAAATGATGATGATATTTGAGGAATCCAGCTGCCATATCAAGTAGGCAACCTCTCGTTTTCCTGCGTTAATTTTCCCTCCCGCCCAATCAATGCGCTTACGGACTCATCAGACGTATATTTATAAGGGTAACTCCAGTGAATTTTTCTATGATGGCTCACTCAGTGATAGATTTTAAACCCATTCCCAGTAAACATTTTGACATGAAATTTGATCCATATCTGATGGACTTGAAAAATGCAAACTTCAAAAACATTTACCTCCTCAGTGATTGGAATAGGAAGATTGAAAAACAATTCCTTGGAAATCAATTCACTTTCCAAAGTGCCTGGCCGATGCAAATCGTTTAACTGCTGCATTACATCGTCGACTTTAAATCCAAGATCGTCTTGCTGCTGAAATGCATTTTGCACTTGGTGGAACTTACTGATGTGTGCATTTAATGATCCAATTTTCTTGAAAACACAGGAACATCGATTGCAGGAAAAGCTCAGCTCGCCCTCTTTATACGTGTGGCACTTGGCGACATGTGAAACTAGATTGCCCTTTTGTACGAATGACTGAGGACATTGTGTGCATTGGAACATTCGCTGATCGGAATGTCGCCTTTGATGGATAACTAAAGTGTTTTTCTGAAAGAAAACTCGTACTTGGACAGATGTTAAGATGTGGCTCGAAATAATTCACTACCTGAGCGAAACTCCGGTCGCATTTGTCACATTTGAATGGCTTCTGACCGTTGTGGACTCTTTCATGTCTGATCAACAAACAATTTTTGGTGAAATGTTTTCCACAATATTGACAGTTCCAGTGTTTGCGTCTCTGTGTTCGTTTCTTTTCTTCCTTTTCCTCTACGATTCTGGCATTTTCGTCCGGATGGAACTGGCTGATATGTTGCTTTAGCATCCACTCCAAGTGGAACATCTCATCACATCCTTGCGTACACATGTAGTATTCATCTGAAAGAACAGCAACGATTTGTACTCTTTGGACATTTCACTGCCGTAAAATCTACTAACTTTTAAAGTGCGTTTTGATGTGACCTTCCAAGCTGGCTAATCTTCGGAAAACTTTTCCACACTGGGGACAGCGACCATCCCCTGAATGCAGTGAAATGTGCAACGTTAAGTTTTCAAGAACATTGAACTCTTCGAAGCACACGTCACACCGGTGCTTTTTCTGGAAGGCATGTCCTTCGATGTGCTTATTCAGTTTTAGTTTACTGGTGAAAACTTCATCACACGAAGCGATCGGACATTGCTTCGGCTGTCTATCGGGGGGTCTAACTTGTAACGCTTTTTTTGGTTTTTTGAACTTCAGATATCGATTGCCGTTTCGATTTTTGACTACATGAATTTGAGGCAGTTGCTGTTGCACGTCGTTTTGATCGGAGCAAGTGTTCGAACTTTCCAAGTTATTCAAAGGATTTTGTATATCCTCGAACGGTTCATATTCACAATGACTTACGTCGGCAGGACTGTTAATGAAGTCAACTATGTCACTATTTGCGTGTCCTGACGCAATATCGATTTCATTCAATAAAACTATCTGCTGGTTCGTTAAATCGAATTCGTTAACAAATTCCATTCTTATTTAAATATTACTACTAGAAATTATCAACAAGAAAAGTTTACAAGTAAATGAGAAAGAAGACTTTCCGAGTTGTCGAAAAGTCAAAACAAAAATATCGAATGAGCGAAAAGAGAGACACCAATGTCAAAATGTCGATAAAGAAAATTTATTTCGTTACATTTGCTGCCATCTACAATGTGGTAGGCAACAATTTTTCCACTATTTTTTAAATTTACATAAAGTTCCGTTTACAGGTTGCGAAATTTTTCAAGGTTTTTTGGCCGAAAATCCTATTTTTCGTCAAAGGCCATTTGCCTTTGAAAAGCGAGGGATAAAGAGAGGACTGGACAGCTTTTTAAAAAAATCATCCATTGGCACTTAGGAGAGGCCTCTGATCCATACTTCCATGAACAAAAATGTTCGCATCTTTTATCGCTGCAACACTGCACAAAAAACCTCATAAATCAAGGATCACCAAATCAAAAAAATCACCAAATATCGTGTGTGGTCGCGTAGCGTAAGCTGGACTTACACTGAAGACTGTATAGCCCAAACCACTCAACAGACCTTCAATAATACATATATGTCCATGTATTTTATTTTTCCGTTCTAACTTCGCAGAGATACAGGTCAAAAAGTTCCAAAAACCTTCAAAAAACCACGTTTTCTACCACTCTTTCGACCATAACTTCGAAAGTACTGAAACGATTTTGCACAAATTCAAATCCGTAATCGTTTTTAGACCCGTACGAAATACATTAAATTGTATTGGAAATGGCCGATAGGGCAATATTGAAAAACCCGTCCGAAAAAACGGTATAAAAAAAATTGCCGAAAGCACAAAATTGACCACCAAAGAGCGAAAATTAAGTTTCTCCACAATATAGCAAAAAACATTTTTTTGGGCTAGGGCCGACCTTAGTACTGACTTAGGGCCCCTCGAACATATGCTTCCATAGACAAAAATGTTTCTCTCAATTTGCTCTGCAACATAGGGTTAGTGCCGACCTTAGGCCCACCTGAGCCCTAAGCACAGGCAAAAGTTTC
>CM055403.1:139905313-139935138 GCA_029228625.1 Pseudolycoriella hygida | reverse complement strand
CCAACAAAACCACACACTCACTTCGCCTTTTTGCCACAACATCTCCTAACTGCTCGTAAAAGGCGTCGAGGTCGCCAGCATTGCTACCCTCGCATGGGCTATAAACACTAACCAGCCGATAAATACCCCGAGCTAACTTAATAGATATCCACATAATCCTTTCATTTACGCAGCGAACATTCAAGACAAATTTTTCTAATTCCTGCTTGATAGCCAATCCAACTCCCCAGTTTGCCCTACCAGACTGAACGCCAGACAAAAACACTTTATAGCCGCCCACCTGCTCTTCTCGCTGTCCCTTAGTTCTAATGTCGCTCAATGCTAAGATATCTACACCGTAATCCTCAGCCAATTCTACCATTTCATTCTTGCGACACCGAAAACCCCCATTCACGTTTAGACTTCCAATAAACAAACCACCAACCTTTTTACATTGCCTGATCGTCAACGATGGGGTACCTGTTATGTCCTGTGCTGGTTGTACCCCGTGACCAACACTCGTCCGAGGCTGAGCCAAATTATTTTTACCGCTTGTGAATACAGTGGGACGGCCTGGTAAGCCGAACCGCACCGGAAGTACAAGCCTCAATGGGGACTTTAACACACGTGCCTAAAGTGCTGTGCGCAAGCTCATCCATATTTTGCCAAAGCGATACCTATGCGAATAGCGAAGCCCGTATCCGTAATTATAAATCACATTGACTTGAAATTGCATTTCAAAATAACAAACAACGAAACAACAAAACACCGATTGCTTCACATTAGAACAGCATAACATCCGAAAAACGCGCAGCATTGAGGTTATGTCATCATTACGATGTTTGAAAATGAGAATGAAAACTTTAATTGAGATGCAAACCTGATAAAATATTGTTGGGGCAGTGGGAAGCCCTATGGTAACCATAATATAAGCGATGATATCCAATAGAGGTTTAAAAGAAACGAAACAAAAACAGCTAAATAAAAGAAGAGTAACTCTCTCAATGCAATGCATTAGGCGAACATACTAGGGGGGTTCTAAAAATGGTCATTTTTGTGTACGTACTTCATAGGCATTTCATTCATTTATTTTCGTTTAGAGTCAACTAAATACAAGTGGACTATTAGTACAAGGTAGATGCTATACGCCGGCGCCTGCGAATAGCGAAAAGATTAGGAAATGACTATTCGCAGGCGCCAGTGAATAGACGGAATATATGAAAGTTACTATCTGATGGCGACGGCGCCTGCGAATAGCCACCACATATGAAAATGGTTATTCGCCGGCGCCTGCGAACAGTCATTTTGGGACAATTCGTAAAAGGACGAATTCCCTAGGTTTGCTTAAAGCGCAAAGTCTCTAGTTTCGTTACCCACCTAGGTTTCGTGGCATTTTGTAAAAGGAAAAATTCTTAGGTCTTCGTGACGTTTGAAGTTTCCTTTAAGAAGTTTGTTAATTTCTTCATCGACCTAGTTTTTGGGACAATTCGTAGGAAGGAAAAGAAAAAGTTCCTTAGGTTCCCTAGGTTTCCGTGATCTTTCCTTGAAGCGGAAAGTCTTTAATTTCGTTACCCGTCTAGATTTCCTGAATTTCGTAAATTCCCTAGGCTATCCTGACGTTTCCTGAAATCGCGAGTTCACTAGTGGCTCAACTATATTTTCGTTACGAAATCACTCATGATCTTTGGCCGTTTTTTCACTTGTCACCAAGTTTCTTATCGATTTCACGATTTTAACAATATTTTTAGTGTTTTTTTTGTGACGTTTCATAAAAGGATAACTTCTCTAGTTTCGTTACCTAATAGTATCGTAACATTTTGTGAAGTGCGCCGGCGAATAGCCATTTTCATATCTTCCGGCTATTCGCCGGCGCTGGCGAATAGTCACTTCGTTAGTACAAAGTGTGGTAATGGACCATGGCTATTTCGGCAAAAGTGACGTAAAATATTATTTTAAACAAAAAGTTGTTTTACGACATGCCGGAAAAATGCACCAATTTTTTTATAAAATTAATTAAAGTAATAAATGAAAGGAGCAGTTCAGTTAGTACAGCCGTCGAAATCGAAAAAATGAGCGATGGCGGACGCTTAAATTGAATTTAAAATCAAAATGTAACTCTTTATAACCCTAAAAATTGTATAGTTTTTGATTTCCAGCGTAAAGACCGCTCATAACATAGCAAATGCTATTCGGTAGTACATTCGGGCTTCGTCCGAGGCTTCGTCTGTTCGTTTGCGGCTGTCAAATGGGGCTAAAATTTTGTAATTTTTTTCAAGAAAAACAACAAAAAAGTTACGTTTTGAAGGTATGACGTAGAATAATTTATTGCTTACAATTACGTTTTACGTCTCTTAAAATTAACTTGTCAAAATAATCATGGACCATTGGAAACAAAAAACATATGCAGGAGACCCGTACGCATCAGAATAGATGTGGCAAACAGAATAGATTTGCAAAAACATTCGAACGTATCTAAGTAAATGTTGCCTTAACTCTTATGTATGAAATTGCGCCGACATCAAGTCACAATTAACCAAATTCTTCCGCGGAAATTCGTTCGGACAAAGAACAATGAAGGCTTTCAAAAGCTTCTTTTGTTCAATGTCCGAAGGATTTTCCGCAGAAGAATTTGATTGATTGGGAATTGGATTTAAAATGGCCGAGAGGGCATTATATTGAATATAAAAAACATCTCCAGCCCAAAATTAAAAAAAAATTACAAAAATTCTAAAAAAAATTGCACTAGGCCCGATCTTGGAACCGTCCTAAATCACTTAGGAGAGGTCTCTGATCCATACTTCCACGAACAAAAAAGTTCGCCTCTTTTTTGTCTGCAACACTGCTCAAAAACCTCATCATTGAAGAAATATTTACAAAAACCACCAAATATCGTTTAGGATCGCGTAGCGTGAGGACTCTACACTGAGGACTCTACAGCCCGAACCACTCAACAGATTTTGACTAATTTAATTTTCGTGATTTTCTGATGTCCATGTCTTTTATTTTAAATCTTCAAGAGTGATTTCCATTCTAATTTCACAGAGATATAAGTGAAAAAGTTCCACCAATACCTTTCGATTACCTTTCAGGAAAAAAAGTTTTTGAAAATCGGTTGAGTGTTAGTCAAGTTATCGCGGTGACGGACGGACATTGTATTTATTGTTGATTCTTCATCTAAGGACCATGATCGAAGCACGCCCCCCTACGCCCAGGTCGAAATTGGGATGTTTTTTTTAGATTTATCAGTTTGGGTCGGTCCTTGATAAGTCCATGAAACACAAATCTAGCGGTCCTTTGTTTCGTTACCCGATCATCATGTAAATCTGGGAAACCTCCCAGTCCCAGTTAGGAACCTATCCAGAGCGGCAGGTCCCATGTTAGTCACTGTTGCGGGTTGAACCACATGACCTCCTAGAGTCCTGAGCCTCAATGAGGAAAACTTTAAGCATTCACATATAACATGAGTGCCCGTCTCCTCACCGAGGCCGCAGGTGCAGTTGGGATCATTAGAGAGTCCCATTTTAGCCAGTGCTTCGAGACCCTGGAAACTCTGTCAAAAGACAATAAAGTCACATTGACATGGGTACCAGGACACTCAGGGAACGATAAGGCTGACCATTTGGCCAGAGAGGGAAGTAATTCCAACTTCATTGGACCAGAACCTGCTGTCAGCAGATATTCAGGTCTGATGAAATCCTTAGTGAAAGCAAGAACGAATCGGTGCCACCAGGAGAGATGGGATACGCTCTTAACCTGTAGGCAATCGAAAGAATTTTTGATAGGGTGTAATGACGGGAATACGAAATTTCTGTTGAGCCTAAACTGGAGAGAATTGAGTAAACTAGTTGGAATCTTAACGGGTTACAACAGTTTGAACTACCACCTCAGCAAGATGGGAATCATTGCAGACCCAACTTGCAACAACTGTTGACTAGAACCAGAAACGGCTAGGCATTTCATATGCAGTTGTCCGGCTCTGAAAGGTCTCAGAACGAGGCTCTTAGGAGACTTCTATCTGACTCCTGAAGAGCAACTGGAACTAAAATTGACCGATGTGCTTTCCTTTATCACGAGGAGCAAGCGGTTTAATGAACCCGAAAGGGGATTTTAAAAGATTTTCTTTTTGGACAGGGAAGTGCAGCACAATAGGCCCAACAATGATGGCCTCAGTGCTTTAATTCAGGACGTAAATAAGACGGGTGAATACATTTAATTTAGCTCTTAAGTATTTAGATGTATTTTGTTTGTATACAAATCGAATTATATTTCCCAAATAAACCAACCAACCAACCAACCCATTTTAGCCAGATGCTTGCTCAATCCACAGTGCCCACCACCCTCTTGATGCGTCCCCTGTCCATACTTAGCAATTCTCTAGCCCATATCCCATTGGGCGTCTGTAAGAAACGCTTCGTGTGCATTCCTCCATCCTAGGCACTCCAATAGTTAGTGAATTCCGACCTCACCCAACTCTTAACCGCTTTCACACATGCCGAGTGCTTTCCTCGCAAGTTCATCTGCTCTCTCGTTACCCTACACCCCAGAGTGTCCGGGCACCCAGACCAGCGTTACACGATTTCTCAGTCCCGTCCGGTTCAGGGTTTCCTTCAACTCTTTTATTAGCTTGGATGTGACGACGGGCGACATGAGCGCCTTAATCGCCTTACTATCAGTGCAGACTATAACATTATCCCCACATGTCTCTTCCGAGACTGCCTCCCCCACTCCCATAAATGCGACAAAAATCTCAGCCTGTCCATCGATAGTTCCTTAGAGAATATTCCGGCTCTCGCGCCCTCTGCAGTTTTAGAACCGTCAGTGAAGCTCACGGTTCCTTCACCTGATAGGCAACTTGGCCAGCTTTCCAGCCATTCTAACCTGCTGGGTATAAGGACTTCAAAGCGTTCACGAAGTCTGTCTCCGGCTTCATTCGGTCCCTGGGAATCTCAAAGACCTCGTCAGTTATAACCTTCTTCGTTTTCCCATGTCCAGAAATAAAGTTCGGAGTCCAGAGATCGTTCTGCGACAACCTATCCGCCGTGGCAAAAGCTTTCGCCTTCGATGCTACGTGGGTCGATGGTCAGCGTCTCAATAGCCGCCGTAGCAGTCGATTTCATGGCTCCAGTAATACATATACATACTAGCCTTTGAATCTCGTTCAGCTCTTTTACCGTCTTCTTGATTTCGAGCCTCGGCCACCACACCACGCAGCCATGGCTCATCATAGGCTTGATGACCGATTCATACATCCATAATATGCCATTGGACGGCAGGCCCCAGTTTTGTCCAAACGAGTTCCTGCAGATCCAGAAAGCTTCTAGAGCCTTCCGTACCTTGTCCGTGACGTACTCGATCCATTTCAAATTGGAGTCGAGAATGACTCCCAGATATTTCACCCTCGCTTCGAGAACAATGTCGTTCTTAAACAGCCTTAGTCTCCCTACAAGTTCATGACCTGACGTTCTTCTACTAAACAGAACTACGTCCGTCTTGTCGGGGCTTACCCTAAGGCCGTTATTTCGGCACCATTCCTCCACTAGCTTCAGCGAGTATCTCATCCTGTCACCTAACGTACTCTCGAACTTTCCTCTGATCAAAATCGTCAGGTCGTCCGAATACCCTTTGGCGAAAACCTGGGGGCCCTATATGCCGAGAAACTAGCTTTATGGCCACACACTGTTGCAAAAAAAAAAAAATTGGGATGGTTACTTCGTTCTTCGTACGGGTCTAAACATAAAGTTACAGAGTCGTCATTAGGGGTTAAACATTAGATCTTCAAAAGCACCACAAGTCGTCAAATAAGTAATTATGAGCTCGTCAAAATAGAAAGAAAAAATAAATTCTAAACAAAAATGCAAAATATCACATTTCTAAAAATCGACTTAAAGCCGAGTCAGGTACTTGGTGAAGCATTTTTCGCGAAACTGCTTAAGGGTCAACGTAATGTCGATAATATTCAATATTCCATTCTTAACGAATATAGATAGCAGCACATTCTAGATACCTGACATTTGAAGGAGACTATAAGCTTATTTGAGAATTTTGACATTTAGTGCAGGCTATCTTTAGTTCATGATATCGACGTTTCGACGAAGATAATAGATGTCGCACTTTTCGTTGAGAATGGCCTATAGATGGCCTTTTCGTTCTAAGGGATCATTCATAAAGGATGTCATGCGTGACGGCAATTTTCATCTCTTTCTAACCCACTCTAAACAATATCTTGCATCTCTTTCGCAAGCGTGACATCCTTTATTAATGATCCATAGCACTAGATGAAAACAAAAACATATGCAAGGGACCTCTGGCTTTTACTAGAGCTGATTTATAAATCTTTTTCTATTCAAGAAAAATTTGAGTCCGAGACCTAAAAATGGTATACTACTGTGGATGCGACGGAAATCAGTGACAGTTGTCGGATAGAACAAAAGAACTGTCGCGTAAACGGAGAGAAAATTGAACACGATTCAATTTAGTCTCCGTTTACTTGACAGTTTCTTCTGTTTTACTGTCAAGTTAAGAGAGTACTTTTTTAAGTGGAAACCAGGACTAAGTCAAGTTTAGTTTAAACATCGAACTCACTCATTTTCGTCACGCAAATCTCAATCGGCTTCTCCGGCAATGTTTGTCATCTATCACGATTAGAACCACCAGGACTGTTCCGAGATGACGGGAGAAAGCGATTCGACGGCATCACTTACACCGCATTGAAATCGACTTTTTGATCATCAAAATCGGTCCAGTGGTTCCGGATATATGACCTTTTGAAAATTGCAATTTCCGGTACAAAATGTTCCTTCCATAGAAGCCAAAGTAAATGAAAATATCCTATACGTTGGTTAGTTAGTTAGCTCGTTAGTTAGTTAGTTAGTTCGTTAGTTTAGTCCTGATTTCCTGTACAAAAATACGACATACATCCCATAAAGTCAAATTTTTGCGTTGTGAAAGCTGAAAGCGTAGAAAAACTATAACACTGGGGGGTCCGGCATTTGTTACGCATTTTTTTAATCGAAAATGAAAACATTCCAAAAAAATGTTTTGCGTTTCAAAGCTGTAAGCGTCACCCCAATTGATATTAGTCGTTTGACCTGATTAACGAAATCAGAACAATTCGGATCACAGGAGAGAAAAAGTCAAAACGATACTTAATCGAACGAACTGGCAATTCAGCAAGTCAACGCAATGTGCATCGATTCCTCTATTCCAAAAAGCTACCCACTGTATGAAGTGCTCCTTTTGTAGTGTGATAGATAATCATGCCCACAGCGGTAGCGGAGGGCGTGACGCAGTCCCCCCACCCCAAAAAATAAGTCAACAAACCAAAAAACATACAAAACCTTTGGGCGACCAGGAACTGCAAAAAAGCGAATATATTTGGTTGCAGTTGCGTCACTTTGTCATGAGACCGACGATATGTATGCGAACTTTTGAAATTTTCTCTCTACTCCTTCCCCCATTAAATTACTAAAAACAAAGTACGTCGCAGCAGCTAGCAAACAAGCCCAGACTCATCAAAAACGGTTGGAAATTGGCTGAGATATGGCATTTCAAAATTCAAGAATTTCCATACAAAAGACACCAAAGCAAGTTTGTCCGAACTTTAAAAATCCTACAACTTACTCTGTATATGTATCTGTATAGTCATCATCATCATCTATTCACGGATCACAATCTCGAGAACTAGTCAGCCGATCTTCCTGAAATTTTCACTGAACGTCAGTCTCGGCCCCAAATGAAAAATTTCATAGGCCGCTTTTCCGGGAAAATTCTGGAAAAGCCGTGGCATGTAGAAAAGTGGTCAATTTTTAGGGTTTTTTAGGTAATGCTCGGAGTTTTCGAATTTTAGCTCCGGAGTGACTATAGCTAGAGAGTTGGTTTCTTCGGGAAAGTTATAGAGATTGGGATCTTAAGATTATTGCTGCCAGCAGTCAATCCGGCGCCATTTTCAATTTTCCCAAGCATTAAATTACGTTTTTTTTGGTTTTCGAATTTTTGCTTCGGAATAACAAATCTTAGAGAGTTGGTGTCTTCTATAAAGTTATAGAGTTTGATCAGAAGAATTTTTCAGGATCTTAAGAAAAAGTCTGCCAGCGAGGCCTTCTTGGATTTTGAGAATACTTCTGAAAAAGAATGCCTCGACAGTTGGTCTCTTCGGGAAAGTTATAGAGATTGGTGCGAAAAAATTTTTTCGGAAAACATTTTTTTCGAAGAAAATTTTTGTTTTCAGAAAAAAATTTTTTTTGGAGAAAAATTTTTTTTGAGAAAATGTTTTGGAGAACAATTTTTTTCTTTCTAAAATATTTTTTCGGAACATTTTTTTTCGGTAATTTTTTTTTCTGAGAAAAAACTTTTTCCCCCTGTACTACCGTTTCCACCGTACTACCATTACCCCCGTAACATTTTTTTCGAAGAAAATTTTTGTTTTCAGAAAAAAATTTTTTTTGGAGAAAATTTTTTTTGGAAAAAATTTTTTTTGAGAAAAAAATTTTTGGAGAACAATTTTTTTCTTCTAAAATATTTTTTTCGGGAACATTTTTTTCGGAGAATTTTTTTTTTTCTGAGAAAAACTTTTTTCCCCTGTACTACCGTTTCCACCGTATTACCATTACCCCGTAGTACCATTTTCCCCGAACTACCGGTTTGCTTTTACGACCACCGTACTGCTTCTTCCCCCGAACTGCCCATCATTTTCCAATACTGGTGACTTCTACTTACAAAACTCTGAGGGATCGTCCCTAAATTATGTAACACAAAAAAATGAGACAAAACATCGAAATCGCATACGATAATCATCTTTTGTCTCATATTTTTGCGTTACGTAATTTAGGGACGATCCCTGAGGGTTTGCCAAAGAAAGCGATGGTCTGTTACTCATACCTTCTCAAATGCTTCTAAAACCATAAAAATTGACCACATGTCCAACTGCCCAACATTTTCAGCAATACTGGTGACTTCTTCTTACAAAACTCTGAGACTTCGCCAAATAAACCTATGGTCTAGCTGCCATATATTCCAAGATTTTCCTAAAAACTGATTTGGCCCAAATTTTTACAGTTTTGGTCATTTGTCACTTATTCTACTATTTGTTCTATGCACGTAATATGTCAGTGTTGCCGAAATAATTGTTAGCTCCAAATCCGCGTTTCTACAAAAAGGTCCTCAATTTTTTTTATTCGAAATAAACCCAAAAATAACGGAATTGTGACCGACAGACGAATAAATAGACACAAAAACAACAAACTTTAGACGTTTATAATTAGTAAAGACTCAGTCAGAACATGTAATAATGCAAACACTTGACTTCTCGAAAGTTTAATGTTAAAAAACAACGACCGCTGCTAGCGTTGCAAATTTTTTCTAAGTTGAAATGAGTGCGTTCAAAGTCATCGTTTTACTATAAACACCGTTTGATTTTTCTTTTACCATTTTCTCTGTTTGAAGAAACTATGAGGTACGGCGTTTATGGTTGACACGGCAGAGTGTGTATACGGAATTATGGGTTGGGATGGGTTGTTTTAAAACCGTTCCGTTGCTTCGGACGGATCTTTGAATTCGGAACGCTATTAATTAAGCGAAACTTCATTACATTCATCTTCATCCTATGCGATGGACTGTCGTCTAGAATTTCATAGAAGTTACTGATGGGAATATGACATGAAACTTAAATTCCTTGTGCGATATGAGAACTCGTATGGCAATAGCAACTTCAATTTCCCGTTTTTCCAATTTAAAATTTCTAATTTTTTAAATGCACTTTTTATTTGAATTTTTTTTTTTTGTCAGTTCACGGAACACCTTTACATTTTTTTTTGTTTCTATTATTAAATATTACAATTTTTCAATTTTTTTCTGGTTTTTCTTTTTTTTTTTTAATTTAATTAGTTTCTCTTAGCAAATGGAAATTTGCTCAAAGTTGATGCCGTCATGTACGAAATTCTTAGGTTTTTGTAATGAAGAAGGTTCAACCGCAGTCGTTTAAAATGACCATTGTGAGTGAGAATAATTTCTTTTTTAATCAAAAGCACAAAATGTAACAATCGTTTTGAATGAGATTCGTACGAGTCAAACAAAAAAAAAAAGATGTCCTTCAGAGAGCAAATAAAAAGATTTGTCCAGCGGAAAATGTAAATATAGACTTCATGGCTGCCGACTTGATCGATAAATGAAACAAAATATTTTTTTTTAATGAAAATGTTTAGCGCTTTTACTCTTAAAAACTAAAAAAAATTAAATTTAAAAAATGTATCACTGCGCAATCATAGTGGCCATTTTAAATATTCTTTTTTTGTTTTACAGCAAATTGCATCCGATGATGATGATAAGAACTTTTTACGCAAAACTACGTTAAATTATTCAATCTAGAAATTTATTAGTTTTGTGTTTTGTTTCCAATTTATCAAATAGAACGAAATTATTGGACTCTCATCGTAACAATTTCGTTTTACCCAAAAAACAAATATCATCACCATTGATCAATTCAGGTCCCTGTCCTCTAAGTACTTGTATTCAAAAGTAAAACCTTCCTTTTTTCGTTGACCCCACTTTTCGTAATCGAAGTAAATGTAAGTTCCCTGGAAAAGAAAAAAAAAATTTCTTAGTTGCGGTTTCACACATGAAATCGTAAAATTTTATGGAAATTAGACCTTTCTCTCAATAAGAATTTTTACATTGGAATTGGAACATGGAATGTGAGATGTCAGATTCACAGAATAGGAGGATTAACGAAACTGATAAATAAACTGAAGAAGAACAAAATCGACTTTCAATAGAGCGGATATAATAAAGTCTCACAAATTTCCCATCACCTTTCATAGCAGCAAAAGTCGAGACCATGTACTCGGTACTGCCTTCCTGGTAGCTAGAAAATTTGAACACCTGATTCTGAGCTTCCGAAAGGTCAACGAGCGATTATGAGCGCTACGAATAAAGGCCGTTTTAAGAACTACTCCCTAGTTGGTTGGTTGGTTTATTTGGGAAATATAATTCGATTTGTATACAAACAAAATACATCTAAATACTTAAGAGCTGATTTACGTCCTGAATTAAAGCTCTGAGGCCCATTGTGCTGCACTTCCCTTTCCAAAAAGAAAATCTTTTAAAATCCCCTTTCGGGTTCATTAAACCGCTTGCTCCTCGTGATAAAGGAAAGCACATCGGTCAATTTTAGTTTCAGATAGTCAGATAGAAGTCTCCTAAAAACTTCGTTCTGAGACCTTTCAGAGCCGGACAACTGCATATGAAATGCCTATCCCATCTTGCTGAGGTGGTAGTTCAAACTGTTGTGACCCGTTAAGATTCCAACTAGTTTACTCAATTCTCTCCTGTTTAGGCTCAACAGAAATTTCGTATTCCCGTCATTACACCCTGTCAAAAATTCTTTCGATTGCCTACAGGTTAATAGCGTATCCCATCTCTCCTGGTGGCACCGATTCGTTCTTGCTTTCACTAAGGATTTTATCAGACCTGAATATCTACCGACAGCAGGTTCTGGTCCAATGAAGTTGGAATTACTTCCCTCTCTGGCCAAATGGTCAGCCTTATCGTTCCCTTGCACTCCTGAGTGTCCTGGTACCCATGTCAATGTGACTTTATTGTCGTTTGACAGAGTTTCCAGGGTCTCGAAGCACTGTAGAACTAAATTCGACGAAATCTTGACCGATGACAGTGCCTCGATAGACGATTCACTGTCTGAACAGATCACAAATCTCTTATTTCTTATGCAATCTTGTTGCATCATATCTGAACTTTCACAGATGGCGACTATCTCTGACTGAAAAACGGTGGTATATGAACCCAGAGCCATGGATATATTATAACCCAAGTCAACTGAGTGTACACCTGCACCCGTTCCTTCATCTGTCTTTGATCCATCTGTGTAAATCACAACATCCGCTTCCACTGGAGGCGTTCCTGATTCCCATTCGGATCTCTTGGGTAGGTATATTTCAAAACTACTTTCGAAGCAGAAACGCGCTAGCATAGAGTCTTCTGGCATATCAACTTCGCTAAACTCCTCTGAGTTGCGCGAGAATGTTTGCATGACCAAAATTTCGATCTTGTGCAATCCAATTTCCTCCTTTGTACAGCGTGTACACTATCATTTCAGCTTCTTGTTTTAAAAACAGGTCTAGCGGCGGCAGTGACAGTAGTATTTCCAACGCCGCTGTCGGCGTCGATGTCATCACTCCAGTTATGCTCAGACACGCTAGTCGTTGAACGCGTGGCACCCAGTTCAGCTCGTGGTGCCCATACCATGCATCCGTAAGTCAGTATAGGCCTTACTATGGCTCTATACATTCAATACAGAACGGATGGCCTGAGACCCCACTTTTTGCCAAACGTGGTGCGACATGTTCAGAAAATTCTCAGTGCCTCTCTGACTCCTTCTTCCGCATGTTCATTCTAATCCAATTTACTGTCCAAAACGACGCCAAGGTACTTGACCTTGTTTGTCAGCTGGAGGACAGTTCCAAAAAGTACTGGAATTTGCAGAGAAGCTAGATTCCGTTTCCTAGTGAAGCGGATAAGTCCGGTTTTATCTGGATTTACAGACAGCCCTGACGCTCTACACCACTCTTCTACAATTCGAAACGCTTTATTCATCAGCGAACATAAAACTTCCTCGCAAGCACCCGAGATCAGGATAGCGATATCGTCGGCAAAGCCAACCGCTAGAACTCCAGATTCGTTCAGCTTCGTGAGCAAGCTGTCCACCGTCATATTCCAGAGAATGGACGGTAAGACTCCGCCCTGTGAGCATCCTCTGTCAACTAAACCGCTTCTATGCGCACCAAATAAGTCTATCGATAATATTCGGTTGGTCAACATAGCCATGATCCACCTTATCAGTGTCCTTTCCACGCCGAATTTTCTCATAGCAGTATTAATGGCACCGAAGGTAACTTTATAAAAGCTCCTTCCAAGTCTAAAAACGTTGCGAGAGTCTTTTCGCCGAAATTCATTGACTTTTCTACATTGAAAACTACCTGATGTAGAGCTGAGTCTACAGATTTTCCTGATTGCCGATTTTCCAACATGCCGGTTCTTGTGTAACGGCTTCGACTTCAAAATCCCTAGTTAATGTACACGCTCCACATAATGAAACGTCAGACATAGTCAAGGACGAATATTATGAACTGCTCACAAATATCTACGATGAACTACCGGCTCACGACATCAAAATCGTTTTGGGAGATTTCAACGCCAAAGTGGGTATAGAGGAAGTGTTCAGACCAACCATTGGAAGATATAGTCTGCATGATGAAACGAATGAAAACGGACAGCGTATGATTTATTTCGCGGCTGAAAGAAGAGGTTGTCGAATATTTTTAATGATCTCCCCCCAGCCGAAGGTAAAACTGTTAAGAATGGTATCGAATTTGCGAACAAGGTGAATGGAATGAGAATCAGCAGAAACGAAGAAATGGGCTCATACGACGTCCCGATACCCTTCACGTTAGGTATTCTTATGAATTGGTTGATCGATGTGGGAGTAGCGAGTACCTTAGCGGAAGCATATGTGAGAATGTCTAAGTTATGCATGGACCAAAATATTTTCCAATTCAGAGGTAAATGGTACGTACAATACGAAGGGACGATTCATGTGCTATTTCAAAACGAAAATAGGAACTTCCCTAGGTTCTACACAAGATACTATGACGACATTTTTGCAGTCCAAAATGCCCGTATGTTCGACTCAGTCAAAAACTTGTCCGAAAAATTCAAGGACTCCATTAGGAAAAACGCCATTAAGTTCACCGCAGAGCGACAGGCCAATAATAAATTGCCTTTCCTAAACGTGATGTGTGAAATCAAGAATGGTGCTATCGAAGTGGATGTCTACAGAACGAGCATAAAACGACTGATCGCAAGCGATTCATTCCATGACCATCAGCATAAAATGTCAGCGTACCATGCGATGGCCCATTTCATGCTGAACATCCCTTTAAGTGAAGAGAAAGAAGCCATTGAAATAGAAAATATCGTCGAGATTGGAAGAGTCAACGGGTACCATGAGTCAACAACACTGAGCATCATCAACAGACACCGTGAAATAAGAATGAACCGTAACATATCGACTTTTTACGATGTACTAGAAGCGACAGACAAACGAGTCGCACTCAGATTTTATCCTAGTATAACGAAAAAGCTGGGACCTGTATACAAAAAACATGGTATGACCCTAGTCCATAGAAATGACGGATCGTTGAGACAAGCCCTAGGGACGTTGAAAGACCAACCTCTTGACCTACACAAATCAGGTGTTTACCAGGTAAGGTGCGGCTGTTGCGGCCGTTTGTACATAGGAATGACAATTCGCAAATTATTTGAGCGATTTAATGAGCATATTAAGTCTGCGAAGTGGAAAAATAAGGCAGCAGTAGGCCGACACATCTTTATGACGAACCACAAAGTGAACATAAGTGAACTGAAGCTTATGCAACCCATTAACCAGAGGTGAAAAATCGAGTACTACGAAGCCATACACATACACCGACATAAACACGAAAGCCTGCTGAACGAAGACTTTGGAAATATAACATCCCCACTACTCTACATTTTCACGACAGAAAGAAAATGTGACGATAATATAATTTAACTGAATGACACACCCTACACCAGTGGAAGTGAAGAATTATTTGACTGTGATTTTAGAATTTAGTCGAATAAGATTCTCTAAAGATGGTTGTATGACAACCGAAACCGTGGTCGGTAGTAAAAACAAAATTAATTTGAAAAAATAGATAGTTCGCCTCATCTAAAAACGTTTGGATAAAAGCAGACATCTAGCTACCTGGAAGCACCCCAACGACAACTTGTCACCTAATCAAATCGACCACCTATTGATTAGCGGAAGACACCTCCCTGATGTAATTGACGTCAAAACATGTTGGAGAGCAAATGTCGACTCTGATCCACTACCTTGTGGTGTCAACACTGCGATCACATCTTGCCCGATTTCATAATGGCCAACGAGGAACTGCGAGGCGTTTTGCAGTGGACAAACTAAGAGATCCACAGATAGCGGCGACATATGCTGAAAACATTAACACAAAGCTTCAACAACTACAACAAGCTCAACCAGATGATACTCATCTCGACTGGCAATCGGTGAGTGAAGTAACCAAACAATAAGCGACCAACACTTTAGGGTATCAGAGCCCTAATGTCTTCAATACCTGGTTTGATGCGGAGTGTGCTGATGTTACAGAACGTAAAAACGCTGCGCGATTAAGAAAGGAAACTGCAAGAACGAGATAACAGAAAGTGACTGCAGATGCGAGATACAAAGAACTGAGGAAGGAGGAAAAACGTTTGCACCGGCGCAAGAAGAGAGAGCTCGAAGATAGGACGCTACTTCAGCTAGAGAGATTGTGTAGCGCAAATGAGTCACGAAAGTTCTACAAACGTATAAGCAATCAAAGGAAAGGATTCAACCCCCGAATAATCATATGCAAAGCAGTAAACGGAACGTTGCTTACTGCAAAATAAGATGTCTTGGAGAGATTCAAAGAGCATTTTGATGCATTGTACAACGGGGATGACAATGTTTCCTTTCTTGACGAAGACGGTCGTATCGTAGCAGCGCCAACAATGGAGGAAGTCTCAGCAGCAATTACCTCACTCAAGAACAACAAAGCTTCCGGTCCCGATAATATTCCAGCGGAACTGCTGAAGATGGGTGGTGACTGGTGAGGAATTGTCAAAAGTGATGTATGATTTAGTAAAACGAATATGGAACACAGAAAACTTGCCTGGCGAGTGGTTAGAGGGTGCCGTTTTAGCTCTACACAACAAAGGCGAAACCGAATGCAAAAACTACCGTGGAATTGCCTTGCTGAACACGGCTTACAAAGTTTTTGCTCGAGTGCTATTCGAAAAACTAAATCCACGGGATGAGAGTGTCCTTGGGGACTATCAAGGAGGATTCAGACGAGATCGCTCAACAACTTATCAAATATTCACCCTTCGTCTGATTCTGCAAAAGGGCAGAGAGTTTCAAGTCCGGACGTACCATCTTTTCATCGACTTCAAAGAAGCTTACGACAGGACCAAGCGTATGGAATTGTATGAGGCGATGAAGGAGCTGGGCTTTGAAACAAAGTATATTCGTCTTGTGAAAGCGACATTGGATGGCACCATCTGTCGCGTCAAGATGCAAAACGACATGTCAGATGCGTGTGCTGTTAGAGAAGGCTTGAAGCAGGGAAACGCTATATCTTGCTTACTCTTGAACTTGGCTTTGGAAATCGCAATGAGACGTGCTGGTATCAAAACCAACAAAACGCTGGTGAATGGAACAGTTCAAGTTCTGGGCTTTGCAGACGACTTGGACCTCGCCAGTCGTACACATGCAGCAGCAATTGACACTTTCACAAATCCGAAAATCCAAGCCGAGAGAATGGGTTTGATGATAAACGAGTCTAAAACCAAGTACATGAACACCGAGCCGAATCCGGTAGCCAATCAACAGGGATACAAAATATGCATTGGAGAGTTCAATCTCGAGATAGTGGATGAGTTCATTTATCTTGAAACGCTAATACGGCCAGATGGTGACAACACACCTGAAATTCACAGACGTATCATTGCGGCAAGCAGATGCTATTTTGGTCTAATCAAACAGTTACGATCAAAGTTAATATCAAAGAAAACGCAGTGCCATATTTACAAAACTTATCCGTCCGGTATTGATCTACGAATGCGAATCTTGGACAATAAAGAAAAGCGAAGATCAGTTACTCCTAACTTTCAAGCGCAAGGTACTTCACACAATATTTGGAGCGATGCGCGAAAGTAAAGTAAGTAGTTGCTCAAGTAGCTATTCGGAAATATTCCCTACAATGACGGCCTGTAGTATCGCCATTCAGTGTGATTCTTAGCCCGCAGGAGACCAAATGCTCCAATCGAACAGTGGAACTTCTTATCAAGTACATTCTAATCAAAAATAATGAAACTTGTCCTAACACTCAAGCTGACAGTCAATGAGGACGAAAATCTTGATTTTTCACAATTTCCGTGATTTTTTTCACTTTGAGCGCCCATCAAATTGCTTCAGATCTCGTCCGATAATTTGGCACCGTTTTCCGGGCTAAGGCCCAAAGTAGGTTGGGCGCTTGGTTAACCTCCAAACACCGGAAAAAATGGCCGGTTATGAACTCAACAACACAGCCTCGGATCGGACAGGATAAACGGCAACGACTCAAGCAACGGAAAAAGGAAAACGATTTAAAATTAGGAACATGGAATGTAAGAATGTTGCGTTCAGGAGGATTGTGATTTCTCACAAGTGCGCTAAGAGCGGCAAAAATTGACATTACAGCAGTGCAAGAAACGAGATGGCCTGGAAAGGACACCATGACCAGAAGCGACTATAAGTTCTACTACAGTGGGAAGAGTAACGACAATCCAAGACAGTATGGAACAGGTTTCATGGTTTTCGACACAGCTAGAAACGCGGTGATTGGTTTCAATCCTATTGACGAGCGATTGTGCTCTCTACGGATAACAGGAAACTTTTTCAACTATACTCTTATTAACGCCTACGCACCCACGGAGGAAAAAGATATCGAAGCGAAGGAGCTATTTTACGAGAAACTGGTGGAGATATATGATGGAGCGCCGAAACGTGACATTAAGATTCTGCTTGGAGATCTGAATGCCAAGATAGGTCGCGAAGTCTTCTATCGTCCCACAATTGGTAAATACAGCCTCCATGAAAACTCTAACGACAACGGTACGCGGGTAGTTCATTTCGCAGCATCAAGAAACATGGTTCTGAGCAGTACGTATTTCGAACATCCACAAAACGACATGGGTATCACCTGATGGACAAACGAAAAACCAGATTGATCACGTTTTGATAGATGGGCGTCACTGTTCAAATATATTGGATGTCAGGAGCTGTAGAGGACCAAATGTTGATTCTGACCACTACTTGGTTAAAGTGGTTGTTAGGTCTCGCATATCGGTCCAACACAACCGACAGCAGGACTGTGAAAAAGTGGGACGTTGAAAAACTGCAGAACGAGGACATTAAAAACAAAACGTGGATAGCTTGGAGAGAAAAATTATTGAAGAAATGGTCAGCGAACAACACAGCAAAGGCGATGCGTAGGATCAAATTAGGCGGAATGTAGAGAGCGCCGCAGCAGAGACTTTGGGAACGAGAACGGGAAATAAAAGAAATAACTGGTTCGACGATGAATGCCAGCGAGCTCTGGAGAACCAAAACGCAGCTCGACTAAAAATTCTGAGTCGATACACTCGAGCAGGCCAGTCAGAGTACCGTTCGAAGAGAAATTTCGCTCGAAAACTGTCCCGAAACAAAAGACGACTGCAGGACTGGAACGTTTTGATCGTAATTGAAAAGTTTGGCAATAGGAAGGAAACTCGGAACTTCTATCGGAAAGTAAACGAATCCAAAAATGGATTGGTCTTCGCAGATGAGGAAAGGTGCATTGCGAGGTGGGCTGAGTACTTTAAGAAACTGCTTAATCCGAACACACCGCTCAACCGAAATGAAGAAAATAACGAATTGCCGTTTCATACTGCGCAACCTACATAGAAGAACCAATGGCGCAAGAAGTTGAAGCTGAAATTTCAATGCCCCGGGGACAGGCAATCTACCCGGCGAACTTTTCAAGAACGGCGGCAACGCGCTATGTATGGAGATGCACGAGCTCATCACGCGTATATGGAATGTCGAGGAGTTACCGGAAGAGTGGAAAACCATCATACTTTGTCCCATATACAAAAAAGGTGACAAATTGGACTGTGGCAATTTTCGAGGAATTGCTCTGCTGAATATTGCTTACAAGATATTTGCAAATATTCTTTACCAGCGCCTTCATCCATACATAGAAAACTCTGTAGGTGAATACCAAGGTGGTTTTCGTGTAGGTCGTTCAACATCGGACCAGCTGTTTAATATCAGACAGATCTTGGAGAAGTGCAAAGAGTACAACATTGAAACACACCATTTGTTCGTTGACTTCAAGGCAGCCTATGACAGTGTTAGAAGAAGTAAGCTATGGAGAGTAATGGAGGAATTTGGAAACGCAATAAACTGATCTCGCTAACCAAGTTAACGCTGAACGGAGCTAATAGCTGAATAAGGATTCGTAACCAACTTTCATTCGACATAGAGGAAGGCCTACGTCAGGGAGATCCTCTCGCGAAGCTGCTTTTTAACCTGACCCTTGAAGCAGCTGTGCGCACCATGTACAAAGATTTCAGCGGCACCATTTTCACCAAGCCCAGTCAGTTGCTAGGTTTCGCAGACGACCTGGACATACTTAGACGGATGTTGTTAAAGACAAGTTTATGGGCTTGGAGAGGAAAGGTACCTTGGGTTGAAAGTTAATGACGAAAAAACGAAATATATGATCATCCCGCCTTCGAATCGACACCAGGAGGAAACCGTAACGATCGACACACACACATTTAAAATGGTCAACAAATTGGTATACCTTAGATCAGAGCTGAACACTAATAACGACATCGAGGACGAAATTAAGAGACGAGTAATTCTGGGCAAACGGAGTTATTACCGCCTTCTAAAAATCTTAAAGTCTGCGGACATTATTTAAACCAGTATTCGATCAAAGGCGCAGACGATTCAATGATGAGCTTAGCCAGCTTTATGGAGAGCCGGACACAGTCAGAACTACCAAAATAAACCGACTGCGTTGGCTCGGTCATGTACAATGAATGGAAGATCATCGTATTCCGAAAAAATCCTTAAAACCAGACCGGAGGGCAAGAGAGGTGCAAGGCGCCCAAAATCCAGATGGTATGATGCAGCTCTTGCGGACTTAAAAACTATGGGAGTATCCAGCTGGGAGACGTTAGCTGCGGATAGGTCCGGTTGGAGAAGCATGTTGGAGAAGGCCAAGACCCTTAATGGGTTGCAGTGCCGGTTAAGTAAGTAAGTAGCAACACAGTAACTTTTATGCCGAGCCCACAACCATAAACGCAGATTGCGAAACACGTGAGTGTTGAGCGCTTACCTGTTCGAACTCTTCGTTGATGATTTTTGGTTCTTCATGACGCTGAAACCACATCATGTACTTCGTATGGAATCGCCAACTTTGCTTTTTCAGGGCCTTAGCTGCTAAGTATTGCGCTTTTGTTCCTTCCATGTAGTAAAACACAAAAAATAATGTCTCTGTTGATAGACGTTGGAAAAACTCAACGGTGTCAGAGTGTGGCAGTTGAGACTGAAAATAGAAAGCAATTCGTGGCATTATTCGCGAAGAAGGCGAATGGAAATGGGAACTTACTTGTGGATAATAGGCTGGTGTTTGCACAGGTTGTCTGTGCAGGTACGCTCGTAATCTCTCTGAATCACTAGGCGTAGGTAAGTGGTAATACGATTGCTCCATCATTTGGAATTGTAATTGGTGTTCTTTTAGAAGTGGAGACGTTCCCAATGGCGCCACACCTAACAGTGGAGGTATGTGCGCTTCATTAGTACCGGCAACTTTGACGTTATTTGTTGATGTTAAGCTATTTGGATTTGGTCCGTTTGAGACCGTCTGATCGGGAAACAATTGTCTCGTATCAACTGGAATTGGCAGTAGCGGGGAACTATTATCCAAGCCAACTCGGCGATTAACCGCTTCCTGAGCGATTGTTTTTAGTGGTTCAGCGGATGGCATCGATATGGTTTTGTTATTGGGTGTGCCTGGAATGGCTGATGTGGGACCATTTAGCAAATGTTGCGGTTGCTGTTGTTGCGGTTGCTTCGGCGATGTTAGCGGCGGCGTTGTTCGACTGCTGACAATCGAATTCGTTGGTGATACACAGTTGACTATCGAATTGCTGGTTGTTGTACTTGTTATGGAAGTCATAATCGTATGGCTGTCGGAAACAGTTGATGGTGTAGAATTTGGTAATGACGTAAGAATATTATTTGCTGACGATACGGCATTTGATACTGGCGCTTGAATCGATTGTATGGTATTTATCACAGGCTGATTTGTATGAGTTGATTGAATTGGCAGCGAGGTGGTCGATGTGGTGGTGAGTGTGACCGCAAACGCTGAAAATTGATTCATAACAGGCCCATTCTCTTGTGATGTGTTATGCTTAGCGACAGCAGAAAATGCAATTGGGGCGACTGAAGTGGTTGTAATTGGCTGAAACGACGTGGGTAATGACGATGATGTTGTTGTTGCTGAAACTGGAGGCGGAGCGGGTGCTAACGAAATTGATTGCGTCGTTGCTTTGTTAGGCGTTGAACACACAATCGATTGTTTTAGAGACGATAAATTGCTGGTTGATGTTGTCGATTGATTTAGATCGGTTTTTGCTGCCCTCACTGCTGTTGGCTTCACGGGCTGTGAACAAAGACAAGTCAATAAATAAATCTCCCTTGGGACATTATCGTACAACACTCACCGTTACTTTACTGCCTACAACGTTCTCACTTTTATTTTTCCGTTCAGAAAACTCAACCGATCCGGTTTCGCTGTTGTGATTAAAATTCACATTGCAATCAATCGTTGGCGTCATAACCGGACTCGAACCAGATATTAAACTAGACGAATCTTCGTCATCGTCCCCATCGTTTCCTTCGTTCGCACCAATGCCCGACATTTCTACCTCATCCAATCCGGTAATGTCGTCATAAAGGTATTCATTTTCCTCGAAATCCGGATCTTGAGATGAGTCTATGTAATACTCAACGTCATCCTTAATGCGACGTATTAACTCCACTTCAACTCCGTCATTGTCGAGCATTCGCAGCAGCATTTCGAGTTTCTTTATGTGAAATCGATGACGTTTCAGTATAGCTTGTAGTTCGTCGTTTCGATCCTGTTTGTCTTTATCGAGACGCTTTTTCTTTCCAGCTAGGAGGGATTCGATTTCACTTTCCAATTTTTCAGTTTGAATTTGAAGTGTTCTGATTGATTGATTGAGCCATGTTCTTACATCATCTTTCATGCGTTGCGCCGGATCTAGTTTTTGTGCTGCTCCTAAACCCTCTTTCGAATACGCCTTTGTTTTCGTTTCTCGTTCGACCACTTTGAAACGTTCCATTTGCTAGAATTTTTTTTCGAATTAACAGAGAATTGGTAAGTGACAATTGGTCAATCGATCATGAGGTCAAATACTTACAGTTTCTATGAGTCGTCGATACTCCACCAAGGAACTTTTATCCTTAATTTCAGCACTGGCAATCCATGCTTTAATCTGATCGCGCAGCCGTTGCAACTTTTTGATTTCTTTTTTGAGATCTGCTTCATATTTTTCCTTTTGGTTACTATTTGTGGCATTGTGTACTTTTTGCCAAATATCTTCGAATGTATCAACACCTTCTGTTACTTTTTTGAGACATCTATCTATTTCTCCTGTGGAAGAAAACAAAAACGTTACAATCAAGAGGTGTTATCAGCGCCCTCTGACAGCATAATGACTCTTAGGGCAATTAAAAAAAATCTAGCTGGGCGTTATTAACACCCAGTAGACGTTTATAACATAGCGACGATAATCGTCGTTTCTATTCGTAAAGTACAACTGCAGGTAAGTACAACTGTCAACATCTGATTTGAATTTGGACTCGAAATTTTAAAAGCACTTCCTCACACTGACATAAGGAGTCATGCACGTATAACGTCACACTTGCTATAAAATTCAAAAAGTCCATAGCTGCAAACTGGTCGGAGATTTTAATTATAGTACTCCGGCTACCCCCCAAACACACCCCCTATTTGGGGGTGTAGCCAGATTTCTATAAACAAAATTTTCTGTTCTGACTGAGTTATGACCTTTTTATGGATACTAACTTTTTATAGCAAGTACCGAACGGGTTAGCTCTGTCGTTACGTACTGGATTTCCACCAAGAATACTCGGGTTCAAATCCCGGTGTGGACAAATTCTGTATAGGATTTTTCTTCAGCGCTTATCATGAAAGTAACGTTCCTAAGCTCACGCCAAGTTCAAAAATTGGTAGTTGGGGTAGCAATATCGCAACGATTTGTACACAACGAAGTATGACGTCACCCATATTCGATACACTGTGTACAAAACAAGCAGGCACTTATCCAGCTGCTACATTGTGTGTAAACGTAAAAAAAAATATTGACGAATTCCATACCGTTAGGGTTGTGATTCGAATCTGTTCGATGTGCGCATAGGTGTGTTGCCTTCAATCGAAGGCGTGGTTCGGAATACACGTTAAGCATGTGGTTAATCTAGCTGGCAGTTACTCAGTGTAACACCCCGGCAGTCGAACCCGACTAATCAGTGCCATTGGGATTATTATTATAGCGATTGTAGAATGAATTGTAATTTTTGTAAATAATTTTTACATTAAAAAAAATTATAGCAAGTGTGACGTCATATGTGCACGAACCCTAAACATAAAGTATTTGAAGAATCCAAATCATTATTCTAACTGTAGATTTACTAGCAATGCGAAAGTGAAAGATGCGAATTTTTTTAATTGGCAATACCGAATTTCATTTATAAATCGAAAGTTATTAATGAAATTTGGTGTTGCCATATTAGACAAATTTTGGATCTGTCACTTTTGCATGTGTAGGAACAGCAACTGCAGCTTCACACTAGAGAGCGTATGCGAAATATTTCCAGTGACAGAAATGAAAGCGCGAAAACGAAAATACAATAAAAACGCATTTACACAAATACAAAAATGAAATCATGACGCTTAAACGTTACAAATATTGGAAATATTGGAAAGATACGTTGGCAAAACTGAAAAAATTCAATTTTGCCGATGGGAGTTTGACAACTGAAAACAAAAGAATTTATCGTTTCGGTTGGAAATTTTTCCTCATACGCGTCGGTGTAAAACTTGGTGACGAAATTCAATTATGACGGCTGTCAAAGTTTGGCAGTTGTACTTACATTCTTCCCGAATGGAAACGACGATATCATCTATAATGAAACATTTTAGTGAAATACCTATCAGATTTATCAGAGGCTGATGTTAACTCGTCGATAAACTTGTCGTCTAGTTAAATTTTACAGAGAAATTGAATTTTTTTTAGTTTTTCGATGGGAGTACATCAGAAATAAATGTTGGAATCATAAATTTAATTAAAAAAAACCAACTAAAACTAGACTAACTACTAGACTAAGTGGCCGTCCATAAATTACGTAACGCTAAAATTGACATTTTGTTAACCCCCCCCCCCTCCCCTGTAACATTTATTTGTTCAAGTTTGACAAAATTTTGTTCGAATCGTAACGCTTGTCTCATACCCCCCCCCCCCTCTTTGTCTTACGTAATTGATGAACGACCCCTAACCAACTAAATTTACAGTAGTACGGACAAATTTTCTGATGAGTGCGTTTGACGAGGACGGGTAAATTTATCAGTATTTAACTTTCGCTGATGGGAATACAGCTATTACGAAAAGTTGTGGCCGTTGAAAAAGATTTATTCCATAACGCGAATGTAACGTTCATTACCCACAAACGTCACGACGCGTCATTCTTGAATGTTAAGTGAGGGACTGTTGAGAGTGTGTGAATTGCAGACAGAGAAAAAACTCCTAGGCCCAAAGGCACATTTCGTTTCCGTAACAAAGGAAGTCAATGGATGAAAATGGCTCATATTTTCATCTTGAATTTGAAACGAAATTCGATGGCAAGTCATGGATCGTGAATTTTTGGTGAATGTGGAAAAGTTTGACAGAAGATCCATACGGTTACGTAATGATCGATCTGTCCCTTATGAAGGATTTACCCCCGCTTCTCCTCCCCCCAAAACGGACCTGCTCTGTATGCGCATTCGAATGCGAATTAATCCTGTTTATTAATGAAGTGTATGACATGGTCTGTATGTAAATTCGCACACGGTGTTACGTCTCTTGCGTAACGAACTCTCATGTCGATGCAAACGGTCAAATGAAACGCTATGAAACAGAGCCAGCGCAACTGCAGAGAGCGAAAAGCAACAGAATTCAGTGAGTTGGCAGACACGTACAGTACGTTTGCATTGATCGGTGTCGGTGAGAAAAAAGGAGAGAGTTATAGGATTGGCTTAAATTAGTTAATTTAGCACAATGTTTTTTTTTTTGTTTTCAGAACTTCTTGTTCCAGCACTTGCCCGATGTCCGAAGATTTGTTCAATTGCCCAGAAAAATGATGCCCGCCCGCTCTTTGTACGCTCATCTCCGCTTCGGCACATTTATTCACACGTTAAGCTTCTTGTTTTCACTCTGACAGAGATTTTAGCGTTGATAACGTTAAAATAACACCTCAGCTTTTGAAATCACTCAGGCGTTATTTTAATTACGCCAATCAATAACTTGCACTATAGAAGCCAACTAAATTGTTATTTATGTTCTCCAACTACAAATCAGAAGATTTACTGTCGATTTATTGCGTTCAAACCTAAGTACAGATACAGAAATTCGAATTCTGTGGATATGTTCGGTTCATTAACGTCATAACTTTGCTAAAGTACTAGACAAAACTTCGAAGTCTACTTAACAAATCCTTTCGGGATCTATTTTGTCAAATTTTTGATCAAATCCGAGGTCATAACGGAAATTATTTTGAACGACTTATGCGTGAGCAATCGAATGAATTTCTATTTCTGTTACGTCTCTGACGTAGCGACTGCGATTGTCACATCTCTGCAACGTAAAAACGAAACGTCGGCAATGAAATGCGGAGAAAGAAAAAGAACGACACAGCAGAAAATAGTCAGTGAGCTGGCGAAACCCGAACCGAATAGACGCAACAGACATCGACCCACCATCATCACAATCTTCATAGTTGTAATTTACCACGAAACAAAATCAAATAATTAGTAAAAGTGTTGTGTCAATTTGTGCAAGCGGCAGCAGCTCATTCAATTTCTAAATCCTATTCCGCTTTGCCTACCCAATGAGGAAAATCTTTACAAGCGACGCAAGAATTGTGTTTATAATATACGCCGGACATGGAAATAATGCAGCACAGGGAAATCTTTGGGAAAAAAAATTGGTTCGCAAGGAAATTGTAGGATTGTAGGAAATTTTTCTTTCTTAGAAATTAATTTTTTTACAAAATAAAATCTTCAAAAAATGTGAAATTGTTTTTATCGGGAAATTCCAACTAAAATAGCCATTAGACTTTAGGGAAATTGCAAGCTGATTTTCGGTTTCCGGGGAATTTTGGCACAGTTACAGGGAAAAAAACTTTATTTTAATGTCCGATATACGCCGCCGACGTATTTTATCCGCTGTGATGTATTACGTACTATGTGAGCTCATAATACATTCGCTTCGTATAGCATACATTACACGATACTTAAATAGGGGTCATAATACATTCACTGCGTACATAATACGTCGGCGACGTATATTATCAACACAATTCTCGCGTTTCTTGTAGATATTTTCCTCAGTGTAGGTCGTACATCCTCTCTGGAAGCCTACTATTACGCATCCTAATTTATAAAGCCAATTTAGCGCAGACGGCTAACCCTTGTTGCCTCTTTCACCGACATTACCCCTAAATTTGCACTAATCTCATCGTTGCTCTTTTGATCCAATTCGCGAACCAGATAACTACAATCTCCTTGACCTAGATGGATCCTTATAGAATCCGGGCAACCAAATATTGAAGTTTCCTAAATCCTCATCAAACACCAAACCAAATCAAATTTTAGTGCTAAATAACCGAGGGGAAACAACCATCTCAAATAGAATCAAATGATTAATAAATATGGATAAAGTTTCAGGGAAAATAGCAGATTCAGACGAGATCGCTCAACAACTGACCAAATATTTAGACTTCGTCTGATTCTGCAAAATGGCAGGGAGTCTCAAGTCCGGACGTACCATTTTTTCATCGACTTCAAACAAGCTTACGACAGAACCAAGCGTATGGAATTGTATGAGGCGATAAAGGAGCTAGGCTTTGAAACAAAGTGTATTCGTCTTGCGAAAGCGACATTGGATGACACCAGATGTCGTGTCAAGGTGCAAAACGACATGTCAGATGTGCTTGCTGTTAGAGAAGGATGGAAGCAAGGAGACGCGCTATCCTGCTTACTCTTTAACTTGGCTTTGGAAATCGCAATGAGACGTGCTGGTATCCAAGCCAACAAATCGCTGGTGAATGGAACAGTTCAAGTCCTTGGTATTGCAGATGACTTGGATGTCGCCAGTCGTACACATTCAGCAGCAATTGACTTTTTCACAAATCTGAAAATCCAAAAGTACCGGGAAGCGGGAAATGAAAGCCGCCGGGAAGTCGAAAGCAACCGGGAAGTCAGAAGCACCGGGAAGCGGGAAGTGGCAGCCACCAGGAAGTAAAAAGCAACGAGAACAGGGAAGTCAAAGCCGCCGGGAAGTCGAAGCCATCGGGAAGTCAAAAACACCGGGAAGTTAAAGCCACCGGAAAGTGAAAGCCACACGGAAGTGAAAGCCATCGGGAAGTGAAAAGAGCCGGGAAGTCAAAGCACCATATTTGGAGCGATGCGCGAGGGCGAGAGATGGCGACGGCGATATAACTTTGAATTGGAACGTGATTTTAGCGAGCCGGATTATTCCGTAATTTCGGAATAAGAAATTAGCAATACGCGGCAAACGACAGGCAGCGTTGGATTGGAATTCTAGAGCAGGCCAAGGCCCACAAGTGGCTGTAGCGCTGAAAAAGTCAAGTAAAGTATTTCGATTATTTGAATTCCTACAGTAGGACCGGATTTATCGTCGTTGTTTCCCCCTCGTGAATAACTAGAAACATCGGTACACGAAACGTCGTTTGTGCGCCAAATCTTTCCAAGTTTTCGATAATTCAGTTTTCCCGGTCTGCTAAATCTGCAAGCTTTGAGGACAGAGAACCAATTACATTTTGATTTGCGTACCTCAATTGTCGCGAGGTTTGTACCTACCGCTCCACGCAAAACAACAATAGTGCAGCACCGCTGTGTATCCTAGGTCGGAACCGAGATCCTATCCTAATCTCTACTACATTTTCCAGGAAGGATAAAGTGGTGCAGACGCCTAACATGGAAACCAAAGCTGGGGCCAACTATCGGTGTTAATTTCAACCCCACAGTACCAATTTTACCCTCTGAGCCGAACCACCACGGTGGAAACAAGGAACCAACACAAATTTCCTTTGTATCAATGGACCGACTCGGGAAGCCGTGATTCGGCTGAGATGACAGGAGAATATAAACGTAAGTACGCCACATCCTATAAAAATCTACAAAGTCTGAATGCACGCCGGTCGAATGAAAATACTGCAAAAGTCAATCCGCATGCAATCAAATAAGTGAGAGCTACTAGCCAAGTTAAATCATTTTGATAAATTCAATTATCCAACACTCCGAGAAAGGCGACAAATAAAAGTGAATTGACACGAAATTGTTTGAGAAGAAACGGTACGGAATCGCTTTCGAAAAGAGTAGATATATGATTGCGATTAGCATAAATTGGTCGCATGCATAATTGATCAGACACTCAAATATTAATTTAACTGTTCAATGCCAACGTAATGATAACCACATTTGCACTTCTATTCCACAATACCGACATTGTCAAGCGATTCACATTGCAATTTACAACACAGTTTGTAAATGAAGACCTAAAAAGAGAACACCGATAGCAAAAATAAATGCCTCGTAAAGCGAATCTCCATCAAAAAAAAATTCGCGCAAAAAGATTGTTTGTATGCAAAAATGTTAAAAAAAAATTCATCACTTGAGCAAACAATGGTAATTATAACAGCAAAGAGTAACAGAGACCTAAACGACCAATCAAATCCTGTAAGTTACTGATGGATTGCGAAGTCGTTGAACAAAAAAAAAATAATTTCTTTTGTAGAAGTTGCTTTGGATTTTTTTTTTCGTTGACCAGATTTTTACACGTAATTCACACGTCTGACGAACCGATTTTGACGCCAAATGTTTCGACGAATTTTTCTCAACTATCTAATCTATTTGTTTCGATGGTAAAATACCGTCGATGGTAGAGAAATCGCACAATTTATTCCATTGTAAACACTGAAAACTCTTTGTACAAAATTATCTTCACCATCAACCATTCCAATTTTGACTAAAAATTCTCACCTTGCAACTTTCGCGTCGCAGCCATAGCTATGTTAACGTTTTGTTTAAATGCTCAGACATAGTCTAATTATCCAAATAGTAGATAAAGTTACAATTAACACGTCCGAAATGGCAAAAAATAAATCGAATTTATGCTTTTTTGTATTCTCATTTAAAATGGCGGAGAATTTTTTTTTTATTCTTTTCACACTGAAGTAGTAGCAAACGTACTGCACCAAACGAAACGAAATATTACGACACAAATAGCAGTACCACTGTGGCACGAAAATTAAATATTTTTAAATGAATGGCTAGTCCTTAGTTTTATTTATTAATTGCGTAGATATATACGTAGCGATAATGATAACAAATATCGAGTGTTTATTCAATAAATGGTAAGTAATCCACAAAATGTGCTTGTCGTAAATATTCCTACGCGCGAATACGAGATCTTTCAATGAGATGTAGTGCGGTTGATGATTTGACGTTTGATATCGTTTAATGAATGAGCTAAAAAGTGGGCAATTCGGCTCTCTCTTTTCAAATTTGCGGAAATTAATCATAGGAAGGAAATACACTTACGTATTTCCTACTGATACGATACCATAAAAATTAACATCGTGTTTACACCGATTTTGTGGTGTTTTTGAATTTCCTGTATATTTTAAAGATATCGTGTTTAATTGGCATAGTTTATGATTCGGCAACATCGACAAATTTACGTTGCGTTGATTTGATGAACGTTAAGTTAGCATTTTGTGCCAAAATTGCTTCCTTCCCGCTAACTTTTGCTTGGATCTATCTTTATTAGATACAGCTAAC
>CM055403.1:139871771-139894931 GCA_029228625.1 Pseudolycoriella hygida | reverse complement strand
CCAGCCGAAGGTCCCTGCAAAATTTCAAGAAAAGATATCGAGCCTTTTTCGAGAAAACTCCAAAAAAGTGGGTTTTCATACAAATGGCTCTGGAACTAACTAACTAAGTAACTAACTAACTAACTAACTAACTAACTAACTAACTAACGTAGGATGTTTCCATTAACTTTGGTTTCTATGAAGTGCACATTTTGTATGGAAAATGACGATTTTCTAAAGGTCATATCTCCGGATCCACTGGACCGATTTTAATGAGTGAAAAGACATTTCGCCTTAGAATTTTCCGCAGAATCCAGGAAAAATATTTTCCGGGGGGTACGTCGCAAGGGGGGGAAGTCAAAACTTAGCTGTATATATGGTTCCGAAGTCTACGAAAAAAATTTTTCTGAATTTTTTGCTCGTGGGGACTTGCGTCACGGGCGCATTGCTACCGCGCGCCCATGATTTTGTACTTCTGCGCAAGTTTTTGCAGTGTTACAAAGCTGCGCAGAAGTACAAAATTCTATTTGATGCAAAAATATATTTCCGTAAATGTATCGAAAAAGTTAACTTAGAGAACATCAATGTAGATGAATGTGGCAAAGCCATTAATGACAAATTTCGAATATCCAAACGAAAAGTGTCAATTTGACCCACGTGTGTGTTATGATAACGTCATTAGCATTATTTTTCATTTCCGGATCTATTTTTCTTTGTCTTTTTTGCGAAAAGTGTTGTTTATTAAGTTTACCTACTTAAACTTAAAACGTTTCCGGCGCTACAGCCACATGTGGGCCTTGGCCTGATCGAGAATCTGGTTCCAACGTCTCCTCTCTCTTGCTACAGTTTGCCAACTTCTTATTCCCAACGCCCGAAAATCTGATTCGACATAATCTATCCATCGCATTTTCGGGCGACCCACTCTCCTTCGCCCTTCTGGATACTTTCGGAATAGCATTGAGGGGGCTCTGTTTCTATCCATACGTGCTAAATGCCCCGTCCACCTCAATCGTTGGACTTTCACCACTGCCACTATATCAGGTTCGCCTAAATCACGTTTTGTTTCAAAATTGTATCGTTGCCGCCACCTTTCTCCTTCGCGCATCGCTCCAAAGATTGTACGTAGTACTTTACGTTCGAATACAAGCAGCAGCTGTTCGTCACTTTTCTTCATCGCCCTAGATTCGCACCCATAGATTAGAACTGGGCTAATGAGCGTTTTGTAAACAAATTTTCATATTTTCTCTGTGTGGCGCAGCATGAGACTTCGAGACTTCTCTCTGGAGACAATGTTACACAAAATATTTTTAGCGATGTTTCAGTTTTTTCTTGTTATCGGGTTTTTCAAAATTGAAACGGATCGGGTTTCTGTTTATACAGATTGCCGGGGTATCGCGTTTTTGAAAATTGAATTGGGTCGGGTTTCTAAAAAAGGCCGACCCGCTCTGCCCTACAATGCATAATAACTTACAAACCGGTTTTAATAAAAGGATTCTTTTGTTAGAACCGGTTTGTAAGTTTTTTATGTGTTGTAGGGCAGCGCTCACCTCTACTACACAACCTTTTCAGGTGAAGAAGCGTCTATTCTTCAAGCTCTTTTTTATTTCGTCGGTGCAAACGCTTTTCCACCCTCCGCAGTTCTTTGTAGCGCCACCGCTCTCTGCTCTCTTGTTCTTGCAGATTCTTTCTCTATCCGTTCAGCACCTTCACGTTCCGTAACATTGGCACATTCCGCGTCAAACCAGATATTAAAATCGTATGGGCTCTGTACGTGTTTTTTGTACAAAATGTATGAAAGATCTGAGCATGCTGACAATTTTTGGAAGAATTTTTTTTTAATTGAGCTTTTACATTCAGCTTTTTTTTCCTGAAATATAATCAGAAAATCGATTAGGGGTTGAATTTAGGCAAAATGAGTCAAAAACTTTCGAAGTTATGGTCGAAAAATGGTGAAAAATGTGGTTTTTTGAAAGTTTGCACTTTATATCACTGCGAATTTAGAACGGAAATCGCTCTTCAAGGTTTTGAAGGAAAGATATGGACATCAGTAAATCCTGAAAATTAAATTAATCAAATTCTGTTGAGTGGTTCGGGCTATTGAGTCCTTAGTGTGTGCCCAGCCCACGCTACGATACCCAACACGATATTTGGTTTTTTTTTCGTGAATATTCCTTTGTTATTGAGGTTTTTTGTGCAGTGTTGTAGAGAAAAAAGAGGCGAATGTTTTTATTCCATGGAGATATGGGTCAGAGGCCTCGGCTAAAAGCTCTAGGTCGGCTCTAAATTCTTGCCTTATTTTAAGGGCTTTGAGAGATTTTTTTCGCCCGTGCTTCGGACGGGTCAATATTGCTCTTTCGGCAATTTAATGACGACGTAATTGCACATGTGTACTTAATAGTTAAGGCAATATTTACTTAGATACTTTCGAGCCTTTTTGTAACATCAACTCTGTTTTCATAAACAATGTTCCCAGATAACACATATCACACTTTTTAATGTGGTGGCCCACTCTACATTAAATGTGCAAAATTCAATATTGTCGAGCTGAGCTGAGCTTAATTTTTTCGCGATCCAAAGCTTTTAATCTTTAAGATATTTTCCATCCACTTCCTTCCTAAGTCAGAGAAATGAAACGAAGAATTATTTACAAAACAAAACACTTTATTTCATATAGGTCTTTTGAACATCTAGTAGTTAAAAGTACTTGTAATACTGGTAGATGTAACTTTATGATTAAATCTAGGAGCCACATCGCACTCGTTCAACTGTACATGAAAGCGAATCAAAGAAATTCAAAATCAAGATATTTTGCAGAAATTATTTAGCGTATGGAGTTGACTCTTTGCACAGTAGAATTGACGTCACACATGAAACAATTTAAATAATTGCAATTTGTGTCACGTCAACAATCACTAAGCACTTAGAGGTGCCAAGAGGCCACTTCCGGCAAATTTGTCTTCCGGGTAGTAGTTTATGAAAACGACAGTACTGGACCTCAAAACAGCTCTCAGAATCATCAAAATGCTGAAAACGTACACAGAACAATCTGAGTAAAAAGTTACAGCTTCTGCACATCTTTTCTGCCATGCAACGCATAAAAACTTTGCGATGATAGAGAGAAAAGATTTCGTATGAAAAACTCCATATAAAATCTTTTCTCTCTTTCATCGCAAGATTTTCATGCGTTGCACGGCAGGTTTATGGTCCTTCCTGACTAACGTCATTTTGTCATCGTTTTTTCTGTAATGTTAAAGGAAAGAACTGAGAATTTGTCTACTTCAGGGTTACACGTCAACATTAGAGTAATTTCTATTGTAATATTTTGACAAGTGACCACAAAGTAGGTCTTTTCTTTTGATCATGTTTCTCTCCTTTAACACTTTTCGTAGGCAAAAAAACGATGACAAAATCAAGGTTTTATATTAGGAGGTTACGTCAAGCACTGGGGCAGCAACCGCAAAAAATCTATTGAACTATACTGTAATTTTCATACAAAATTTTACTACAATTTCTATTCAGTTGAAATTTTTCATTGAAATGCGGTTTAAGTTACCAACTCCGCAATGTTTTTTTTTTGCGTTGCCGAACCAGTGAAAAAACGGAGATTGACGTAACCCACGTAACCTCCTAATATACAGCCTTGGACAAAATGGTGTTTTCAGACATTTTAATATGTCGTTAACGAAGTCAGCTCCTGCAACACCACCAATATCTCGTTCATTGTTCAAATTTTTATTACTCTCACACCCTGGCTGAAATGATATAAGTGTGTCTCGTTTACTCACACAGCACATCAAACTAGTTCTTTTTAAAAGCCTTGGCATTGCAGGGTTCTATCGAGGGGTGACTCACTTCTGAGATTTGTGGATTAAATGGACTAAATTGAAGTGAGTGAAACCTCGGGTTTTATACCATTTCTGTGCTTATAACGCACACTTAAGAAAATATCTACAAGCGACGCAAGAATTGTATTTATAATATACGCCGCCGCATGCCGACGTATTATACACGCGGTGAGCGTATTGTGTAATTTTATGCGAAGCGATCGTATTTTCAACTCACATAGTTCGTAACACGTGCACGGTGGATAAAATACGTCGATATATTCTTGCGTCCCTTTCAACATTATGAGGAAATCGAAGCTGTTAGATGTTTCTCATTGTAAACGGCCTTAGCTTCCCTCGGTTTATCCACATCGGCTCATTATTGGTTTTGCTTCATTTTGAATTGCAATGGTTAGCTTTTTGAACACTCACGTAGTAGCTTGCTTTGCTGTTGTATCATTTCGATTAGGATCTATTTATTGGCTCTTAATAAAATTTAAACTAAACAATGAACCAGATTCAAACATAAATACCTTAAAATTATAAATTTTATGTATGCTATTCTATGTGTTTATTTAGTACATACGTTCGTAAATTGTTCATTTGCCTTAAATTTGAATTTATTTCCTACGATTTTGATATATTTGCTACAACTATAGACTATTAATTGAGATTTATCGGTGAAATTGTGAGTTTCTGCTCCTTTTTTTAACAATAATAACATGGTGCACTATAAATGTTGTGATGCTCACAATATTCATGCCGTCATTGACCACCAATCAATGGCCGGTTCATAAAAATACTTCTGATTGCCGTTTATCAGATTTTTTATGCTTGAATTCCTTATCTCACAACGCAAACTGCAATTGCATTGCAATTAACTATTTATTTTCACAGTCACAATAAAATGGAATCATGCAATTAAATTGTATACAAGTAGATAGCTCCTATCAATTATTATCGATTTTTCGTACGCTTATTACGTTTAAAAGGCAAGGAAAGGTATATTTGAATAATGTAAAAGCTTTTGTGTATACAAATAGACTTGATGCATGAAAAAAAACGGCAAACACTTTTAGCTAAACAAAACAAAAGTTGATTGAAAGTACAGGAGGTAAAAGAAATATATGACATTGTTTCAACTAGACTAGTAAGGCGCTGAAAAAAGTATATCAAAAATGCGTCGCCGTCGCCAAAAATTATGTTGGCGTGTAATACACTTCCGTTGAAAACTGAAAAAACATCGCACCGCCACCGAGACATTTTTCATCAGTGCGTTAATTAGAAATTCGACTACTTGAGCATGTATCAGTTCCAATATTCTCTTGTGCCAGCGTGCTGCCGAGAAAAAGAACGCATCCACCGAAAATAAATTTGTCGTACAAGCTTGCGTCGATTTGCGATGCAGCCGAAAATAAGCAAAAACTCGTTTTGTCGCAGCCGACACCTTTTGACCGACGCACGGGTCTAGTTTTAAAGCTGCTCTAAATAGAATGAATATGGCTCATTCCACTTACACGTACCATTCTACAGTTGTAAATAATGTAAATTCTGTAGAAACTGAGTGTACCAAAAAGGTGTTTCCGTTCACTTGATTGATTGATTTATTTCTCAGGTATAAAAGCTACAATTGATACAATTGATCACAATTATTAGCACTGGGCCATCTTTCTTGGGCCCAGGGCCTAATATTTGGGAATTAATTCCCAAAATTCCCAAAAAATTCCCTAAAATTCCCAAAAAATTCCTAAATTTTAATATTTGGGAATTAATTCCCAAATATTAGGCCCTGCTTGGGCCCATTGTGCTGCTCCCGATTTTTGTGTCTGTGTGTGGTGTAGTGTGATGGGATGAGTTTTATGGTTCCTGGCTATTGTTCGTGTATGATGATTGTAGTGGTTATGTGGCGCTGACCTCCAACCAATTGTTCCCTGTGATAAAAGAGAGGACTTTTGGGAGTGGTACTTTACGCTAAAGCGTGACAGTGACAGTGACATTGCTGTTTCCGGCACGTCTCCGCACCTCCTGCAGTTCGGGTCATCATTGAGTCCCATCTTGTTTCGATGGTATCTCAAATTATTGTGACCCGTCAGCACTCCTACTATCCTTCTTAAAGATCTCTTGTCCAGGCTTAAAAGATATTTGGTAGTGTACTCGTTGCAACCTGCCAAAAATTCCTTTGCCTGTCTCACGTATTTAGGTTTTCCCAAACACGCTGGTGCCTTTCTTTTGTTCTACGCCTTATCAGCGTCGATATTAGTCCCTCGTGTATTCCTATTACCGGTTCCGGGCCTATGAGCTCTTTCTCACTGCCTCTTCTCGCTAGTTCGTCTGCAATTTCGTTACCCGGGACATCTGAGTGGCCTGGGACCCAAACAAGCGATACTTCGTTGTTCTCTGCTAGGGATTCCAGAGCTACTCAAGCCCCGAGTACTGATCTCGCTGACAGCTTGCAACTTGAGAGCGCTCCGATGGCCGACTTACTGTCAGAGCATATTGCTATTCTCTTATTGATAAGTCGTTTCTCTGTCAGTCTCTTGCAACCCTGTTTGATGGCAAAGGTCTCAGACTGAAACACTGTGGCAAGTTTTCCGAAGGGAATTGATGTGTTGAGTTCTAATTCCTCGCAATGAATACCTGCCCCTGTTCCGTCCTCCGTGTTGGATCCATCTGTGGAGACTATAAAGTCCCCAATCACAGGACAAGTCCCGCTTAGCCACTCCTCCCTACCCGAGAGAAGTGTCTCGAAGTTTTTTTTCGAATTTAAACGTTGTTGGAATGCGGTCGTTGGGCATTTCTATTTCTCTAAAGTCTTTCTTCAGTGAATTCAAAATGGCCGCATGTCCCATATTCCTATTCAGCGCCAACCTCGCTATTATCCGCTCTGCCTCTTGATTTATGTATAAATCAATGGGACTGAGTGACAGCAAGACTTCAAGGGCTGCCGTTGGGTCGACGTCATCGCTCCAGTTATTCCCACACATGCTAGTCTTTGCACGTGCGTCCCACTAGCTGTTCCTGCCTTGCAGGACCATACCATACAGCCGTAGCTTAGTATCGGTCTCACTATCGCCGTGTACAACCAGTATAAAGCTGGTCTTAATCCCCAGTTTTTACCGATCGCGCTGCGGCACTGCCAGAAAATTCTAATTGATTTGCTGATTCTTTCTGCTATGTGTTCCCTCAATGTCAGCTTTTCATCTAGTATGACTCCAAGGTATTTGACTTTGTTTGTCAACACTAGTTGCTTTCCGAAAAGTTTCGGTTTATTAAATGCTTGGAACTTCCTCTTGTTGGTGAATAGCACCAGTCCGGTTTTATCGGGATTTACCAATAGTCCTGACTCATTGCACCATTTTTCAACAAGGCTGAAGGCCCTTTGCATTAATTGGCCAAATACTTCTTCGAAAGGCCCTGACACGAGTATCGCTATGTCGTTGGCGTAACCTATTTCTACGTACCCCGATTCGTTCAACTTAGTTAACAGATCATCAACCGTCATGTTCCAAAGAATCGGAGGTAGTACTCCCCCTTGGGGACAGCCTCTATCTACTAAACCAGTTCTACTGACGCCAAGCATATTTACTGTCAATAGCCTGTTTCCAAGCATTGCCATTATCCACCTTATTAGGGTTCTGTCCAAGCCGAACTTTCTCAAGGCGGCATTTATTGCTCTAAAAGTTACTTTGTTAAAGGCTCCTTCCAGATCAATAAACGCCCCTAAGGTGAGTTTATCGTGCTTCATGTTCATCTCCAGGCTATTCACTACTTGATGCAGAGCGGTGTCTACGGACTTCCCTGATAGGTAAGCGTGTTGATTTCTGTGTAAAGGTTTAACCTTAAAAATGGTGTCTCTTATGTACCTTTCACATAACCTTTCAAGCGTCTTCAGGACGAAGGACGTTAAACTGATCGATCTGTACGAATTGGCATGGTCGTAGGTTATACGCCCGGGCTTAGATAACGTTCACTTACTATGAAAAATTTACCACTATGCGTTGAAAACAGTGGTGAACGCAAGCAATTTATTAAATTTTACAAAGTAGATGTGTTTTAAGAGGCATCTATTTAAAAGCTCGGACACCCCATGTAAATTCAATGAAATTTGCGCTTGAATACTTCCAAAAATCTCCATAAATACGAAGATTCCAGACACGATCAAGCACCAAAAAAAAAAACTTTGAACTTTACTTCATTAAGTGTTGGTCGCACTTTTTCCATTAATTAACATTTTTCACTTTAAAAAAATATTTTCTATAACCCTTGCAAACATTTCCAGATTTACAAACACTTCCACTTTTCTATTAATATTTTGTATATTCACCTGAAGCAACTAGATTGTCAAAATGTTTTACAAAAATTCCGTTTCAGGCCTTGGTTCTGGTTTTTCGATTTATTGTCTACACACTTTATATTTATTAAAATTAATTTGGAATGCGATATGAAAACAAAGTAGAACCATTTTTTTTTTCTTTTTCTTCTTTGAATAAAACGTTCGAAAATATTGACTGCTGAGTTCGAAATTAGCGCTATGTCAGCTTCCGCAAATGACAGCGCGGGTAACATGCCTTTCAAAATTTGAATCAATTTCGAGTATACGACGGTTGGTGTCTCAGATATCTTCGAAAATTTCGCTAACCAGTATAGATGGCAACAGTCATGGGGTTGTGTCTAAACTAAATGGTATGGTGTCCGAGCTTTTAAGTAATACGCTCTTAATGTAATGGACGGTATGTTTTGTCTCAATTTTTAAAGACTATGTAGTAAGAGTGAAAAAGATGCAAAATGCGTTCCTTACATTGCGTATCGATGGAATGAGCCTAATGTAAATCACATTGAAAGAGTGAAAGAGATGAAATACGATACCCAGGTTACGGTACCGATGGAATTAGTCATATAATGCAAATCTCGCAGTACCGGTCGGCACACCGATATTACCGGAGAATTTTTTAGGCGATATCTTAGTTACCGAGAACTCTAGCTCTCTTGCCGATTAATTCATTTCATTTCAGTGAACTTTGAAGTGAACTCACCTAGAAGGAAATTTTATATGCGAAGATTTTTTTGGATATATTGGTAATTTTATAGAGTAATTTAAGAAGAATCCATTAGTAAACTTAAGGTCTAAAATAAATTAAGGCAAACGATGAGAAAATTGAAGCTCGCTTTGAACTTGATTTTCTCACCAACGACATTTGCTCACGACCTTTCGTCTCTCAGTAATGACGGTGTTGAAGACTGTGATAAATTCAGTTTTCCTGCGATTTTTACTGACGGATGAGAAAAGCATGTGAATTTCTCTTCTATGACTTGGCAGGTACATAACTGTCCCTGTCTTTTTATGTTAATGCTATGTGCAATTTGTTACGAAAGTGTAAAACTGCGCTCCGAGAAAAATATTAATTGAGTTAACTTTGAAGTCGAAGAGTTGGTGGAGTGGCTTTTACCTCGACGCTAGACAGTTTTCAACGAAAATAGATGGCAGCACATTCTATACACTTAACATTTGACAGCGACTCACTTAATTGAGAATTCTGCCATTTGAAGCAGATTATCTTTAGTTGATGATATCGACGTTACGAAAATAACAGATGTCGCACTTTTCGTTGGAAATGGTCTATGGACTTGATATTGCAGAGTTCTCCACATAGACTTCAAATATGAGGGAATGTCATCATCACATGACATTTGAGTCTGTTGGTAGCAAAGCCCGGTCTACTTTAACTGTTAAAGTGACGTCTTAAACGTCAAACAAAAACTTTTTTCGAAATATTCAAAACCCAGGGCCTATTTGCGGAAAATCAAATTTCCAAGAATTTCCAAATAATTTCCAAAATTTTCCAAATTTTCCAAATAATAATTTAGAAATTCTTTGGAAAATTTTGAAATTCTTTGGAAAATTTAGAAATTATTTGGAAAATTTAGAAATTATTTGGAAAATTTGGAAATACGATTTTCCAACAATAGGCCCTGTCAAAAATTGTTTATTTATCCTGAATTCTATTAGGGCTATAGAATTCAGAAAAAAATTTTTTGTTTGACGTTTAAAACGTCAGTTTGACAGTTGGAATAGATCGCGTTTTGCTACCAACAGGCTCATTTCGTCACAATGTAAAATGAAAAAAAAAATTTCTCAGTAAGACAATTTGTTTCTTCAGATTTTTTATAGTCTTCGTAGGGAACCCAGCAGCCATATGTCTCTGGCAATTATCTGTCAAAATTTTTTCTCTCTCATAATTTCATATATTTTTGACAGATAATTTCTTTTTAAAACAATCCTTTGTGTCGCATCTCGCATTCTTCGTCGAAAATCGCCAATAGCTGCTAGCGTATTTGATGCTTACGACAAGCGTAAGTCGTAAAATATGTGCATGTCGTCTAGGGATCGCATTCGGGAACGTACGTATAATTATCTCGTTGGTCTTGTTGGCATCGCTGCCGAGCCTCAAGTCGAATTTTCGTAATTCGACATGAACACTAAAGTGACTCTATCTGCTACGAAAAATGAGAAATGTGGCCGGTAACTAGCCACATGGTTTGGCAGGAGACCGATAATTGGTGCATTTCCCTACTTCCCAAACAAAATTGTCAAAAGACACACCTCCTACGTACTGCACAATTCGTCAGCACAAATTCAGTACTAAATAGTGCCGTAATGTTTTTCTAAACGTAAATTGAGGTATTTCATCCAAGGGGGTGGAGGGGGGGGGATGCTTCTGCAATGCACCTTCGTAAAAATTGAAATATTGGTCTCAGGCGTCAGTGTATCACGTGATATTCAGCGCTCTTTCTCCGATTTTCTTATTTTTTCAGTGTAGTTTCCAAAAAAGAAAATGTGAAAACTCATTGGCAAGTTAATTTTTGTTATTCTCCGACGAAAATTTAGTGGAACAAACGATTTTGCTCGTATCAAGTATGGAAAAGTAGTATTTTGTCTTAAGTCTAGTACTTCAAAGTTTTTAATAAAGGGTTTCACGAATTTGTTAAGTTCAACTTCAGATTATTTCTACTAGATTATTTCAAACTAACTTTGTTTCAATGAGAAACATTCACACGGTGTGCAGTAGCAAACAAAGTAGTTTTTTAAAGTAGTAATGGCATTGAGTTTTTTTCTGTTTGTTTAAGAATAAAATGTAGATATAAACTTTATATGGCAGTTGGGTAGACTATAAACGTGAAGACATCATCGTCGACTGACATTTCGTCGCAATGTAAAGAAAAATTTCCCCATAATGGAAATTTGTTTCATTATATTATAGTCTATGTGAGCAACCCAGCCGCCATATTATGTCTCTGAATCTAGAAAATCATTGATAGCACGTCGCAAAAATTTGAACTGTCAAATTTGCGATGTTTTTTTAGAACAATGTGTAAATATAAAATTATTCAAAATTATAGCTCATGTACTGTGAGAGGATGACTCTTACACGAATAACAGATGAATAGGAATTCAAAAAGTTTGAGTATGAAAGTTAGAGATGAGCGGGTCGACCATTTTTCGAAACCCGACCCGGACCGAACCCGACCCGATAAAATTTTTCGAAACCCGAATCGTTTCAAAACCGACCCGGACCGAACCCGACCCGATTAAAATTTTTGAAAACCGAAGCCCGAACTGTTTCAAAACCCGACCCGGACCGAACCCGACCCGATAAAATTTTTCGAAACCCGAAACCCGAACTGTTTCAAAACCCGAAACCCGAACTGTTTCAAAACCCGACCCGGACCGAACCAGACCCTCAAGTTTTTCGAAACTCACAACCCAAATTACTTCGAAACAAAAATTTTTTCAACGCCCGACCTCTGCATTCTTCACGGACCTTAGACTAAAACAAAATTCGTGTAATGTAAGATGATAAAATTTAGACGAGTTTTGTAAAATTTAAAAAGTTAATAAAGGATCGGGACCCGATTAAAATGATACAACAACCCGAACCGGACCGAGCCCGACCCGATAAAATTTTTCGAAACCCGAAACCCGAACTGTTTCCAAACCCGACCCGATTAAAATTTTCGAAACCCGAAACCCATGAACCCGAAAAAAACAATTCGGGTTCGGGTTCGGGTCGAGTTTTTTGAAGTTTTGGGCAACCCGCTCATCTCTAATGAAAGTACAACTTTGCTCTGAAATAACATCGCAAACGATCTTGGAATGCGATAATTTTTCAGGGCAGCTTTCGACCTTCATACTCAAGCTTTTTGAATTCTGATTCATCTATTATTCTTATAAGAGTCATCCTCTCACAGTACATGAGCTATAGTTCTGAATAGTTTTTTATTTACACAGGATTCTGTTCTAAAAAAAACATCGCAAATTTGACAGTTTAAATTTTTGTAACGTTTTGAGAGATTCTGTCTTGAGTATAAGTGTGCAGTAAAAGGAGTAACAGTGCAAGCGAAAAATATATCGTATACCCGTATACCAATTTTAAACAAATCACTGAAAATTAGTTTCGTATCAACTTCTAGTACTCTTTTCGAAAACGTTTGTCAAATTCATTTGGAAAAAGGCACACGAGTCGAAACGACGAAACTTAACTTTTCTATGTTAGAAATGAGTTCTCATCTGCTACATTTTCATAAGCTTTTCTAATAACTTTTAACTATGTACACATAATTTAAATATTAAAGTGGAAAAAACAAAAAAATCACTACTTTTGGCGTACCTCGATGCTCTAAAACTATAATTCTAATACTTCAATTCACTAATTTTTCTAGAAAGAAGAAACTTGAAGTTGTATCACATAATGACAAAAAAATAACAAAAAACCAAACTTTCAACCGTTAAAAGACTAATTTTGTAAGAGTTTCCTGTAAATGCACGTCTTCCGTTCCTAAATACTCTAATTCCATTAGATGACTGCAGAACTATCATCGCGATTGACATGAACTTGACAAACTTATTGCTGATATGCCCGATTGTAGACTTGACATTGATCCTTTGTAATTTGCTGAGCTAAGTATTTCGTAGAAGTAGTTCAGCTGAGCCGGATTATCACAGCTGGGTGGACAAATCCATTGCAAAACGTAACGTCCGGTGTGATTCATTACATGCGAGCCCTGGAACGAAGAAAATATGAAACAACTTGCTTGGAATTTCTTCGAAGTTCGGGTACATCTAAGTCAGGGACAAATGTGCGCTACAAAAATACATGAAAATTTTGCATATGTCTTTGGCCTCGGAGTCAAGGCGGGGCATGGGGTTTGAAACTAAAACATGCGTCTCAAGGATTCAATCTATTGATAGGTCTCCCGCCTGCCCAACATTAATCTATTATCTTACTACCCCCCTTTGCCCCCATTCAACCCCATTGGAACATCTTTTAGCCGTAAAGTCAATTGATGACTGACAAAATCTCGAAAAAATCACAACAAAATCAGGACAAAGCTAGTAAATAGGCTGAAACGTCAATGTAGGGGTTCTGTCTCCAACTCCTGCGCCTGCGGCGAACTTCTACACGTCCTGTAGCCTTCGTTACGTGCGTGAGGCTCCACATCAATCACCGTAATGGTAATCGTAAGATAACATTATCATCTGCCATGGTTTAATTGTCTAATAGAATTCCTCCCACTGATTTTCCAAAACTGTAAACCTGTTTCTCTAACTACCCTCAGGCCGAACATACGGAACGAATGAGGCAGCAGGTTATCCTTTCTGCCATCCTCACCGACCAAAATCCTAAATTTTTCCTAACATCATCCCATTGCTCCCTACCATTAGGGTGTTCCACGAAAAAAAGAAAAGCCACATGTTGGTCTCGTTACCCCACACAAAAACTTGTAAGAGTCCAGAACACCCAAAAAACATTTTTTGAATTTTTTGACTGAAAACTCGCCGAAAGAAAATTCAAAACTGTGATTTTGAAGCCATTTTTCAAAGTTGAAACGCTCGCAGCGCCATCGTATCGTATGTTATGTAAAAAAAAATTTTATAGGAGGCATACTTTTCATAGAACGATTTTTGCAGACGCATGTCCTAATGAGTTACTTTGAAGTTATTAATTTTCCATAATTCCCAAAAAAATGTCCTGAGGAAATTTATTAGGACATGCGTTCAAGTGAAGTTCCACATACTGGTGGCGCACTTTGTTACAGTTTTACTGAAAATCTCGAATAAATTCCGCAATTATAGTTCTTTCATGCACTAGAATGAAGGATCAATAGTGCATGAAGCTACTGGATCTTGGATCCGAAGTACGCAACCTTCAAAAAGTTGCAACAAGTGGAAGACTGCTAGGCTAGGAAGACTGGGATCAAAAAATGATGTAAGACAATGTTAAAGCCAATAGCAAGTACTCCTTGGAAAAATAATTTTCAATTTGACACCAGGCTGCGTACTTTATCATGGTTCAACGGCACAGAGTAGGCAGCCTGGTGCCAAAAGTTTGAGCATATCACTATGACGGCATTGACGAATGATTCACAACGTATCAATTTTTATCCTGGCACCAGGCTGCCTTCTTCAGCTATGCTTTTTTGAATGTAGAATGCAGCGGCAGCCTGGTGCCAAGATGAAAATTGGTGCGTTGTGCAGCATTCGTCAATGCTGTGAGTGATATTCTTCAATTTTTGGCACCAGGCTGCCTTCTTTTTCATTGTTCAAGGTCACATAGATGGAAGCCTGGTGCCAAATCAAAAAGTTTTGCGCTGTAATGTACTGGATACTAGATTCAAACTTCCCTGATATAATTTTGTGGCACCAGCCTGCCTTCCCCGATTTGGCTACTACAGCATCACCTTCATAAAAATCGTTCCAAAAAATTCATTTGTTGATCAAATTTAACGGGAGAGGAACCGTTATTGATAGGTAGAAAAATAGGCCTCCTATAAAAAATACTTTTTTACATAACATGCGATGCGATGGCGCTGCGAGCGTTTCAAATTTTTAAAATGGCGGAAAAATCACAAAGTCAAAAAACTGAAAAAGAGGTTTTTGGACGTTTTAGACTCCTAGTAATTGCTTGTCGTTCTTAATTAACCCTTTGGTGAGTGGAGACACCACGTGTTCCTGAGCTGGTTATAAGGACGCACTGAAGCAGTTGGATTTTGATGTAAGATCTTAAGTAGGGAAAGTGCACTCCCCACTCCTTTATCTTTTCTACGCAACTAGGAAGAGGATAATACTTAGGATTGAAGGACAGCACCTACTCACAGAAATTCGAATTATGTAGACCCGCAAACTACTCAATTCTCACTGCCAAACAAAATCGTTAGTCTCAAGATTATTATAATGAATAAAGATCGTAGGGAGTGTGTCAGTTTTGATTCAGAATTAAAGAAAGACAAAAAAAAATCAATAATCTGCTTACCTGCACGCTCTCCTTAGGTCGGCACACGAAAGATGGTTCAACTTTAAAGTAGTTTTTATCTAATTCGAAACCAGCCAAATCGAATACCGACATTGATGCGTCTAAGAATTGTTTTTCATTAATTTACACTTGAAACAAACTTATTCTCCGTTTCACTCACCATTAATGGTTGACATTGGCACAATCGTTGTACGAAAAACTGTGAATTGTAGATTTCCTTTCACAGAATCAAAATCCCACGTGAGCACGCTCTTCGGATCGTTGTTCGTAATCAAAACCTCGTGTATGTGTCCAGGTTTGAGATCTACAGATGTGTAGAGACTACCGGAATTCGAGTCTACGACACGAACGGCATTGTCGGCATCTTCGTCGCTCATTGATTTGTACAGAGTTTTCGGTACTAGACCACCTTCGTGAACTAGTGTCTGAAGTTGAATCAAAAAGATTACAAACTTGAGTTTAAGTGGTTGTGACGTGCACGAATGCAAGTTTTGAAGTTCAGAAAAAAAGTAATAATACAATTTCATTGTCAAATCTAATTACAATGTCAGTGCAAAAAATGTATGAGATTTTACACAGAAAAGCATGTGCGATGATCTGACATGTTTGAGCGGGCAAATAGCCTTAACAAGGCTACTAGCTCTCAGTGGGGAGTAGTCGTTTCATCAACTGGACTTTACCCGAAGCAAACCAATAATCAAAATTTGCACCATAAAGTCCAGGGATTCCAAAACTTCTATTTGTATTCAAAAGTCTTTACCTGGAATTTTCCCAAAAACTAAATTTTTTGAACTGCTTTTCCAGCGATTACACTTACAAATCGAGGTACTGCTTCCTGAAACCGTCCGGCTTCCTTGAGTTCTAGAACTAGAAATGCATTAGGTTCCTTTCGTCCAAAGAGATGATTAACACCAAGCTTCCGTCTGTGTTCCCAATTCCAGAACTCAATGGAGCAGGTTGGTGCAGAAATTTGAAGTACTACCTGGTAAAGTACTCGTCAGTACCTTGATTTGGGCACATTGAGATTTTCGGCACCTGAATGCTTTCTGAATCAGGACCTAAGGAATAACTTTCGATATGTTGTTGAAACAATTGAGGAAAATATTTAGAGTGATGGAACTAGAAGTCCTAGAATTCGAAAAGCTTCAGACAGAAAGTATGAATGAATTTTGAAACTGAAAACCTTGAACATCAAGTGGGTACGCTTTGAGGTTATCTCTCCTTCCATTACAATAGTTCGTTGAAACACCCAAATGACCTTTCTTCAACTACAAAGATTTGATGAGCGTCAAAAATATACAATGATTAAGTTGTGAAATGGCAACATTTTGTTTGAGATAATATTTCAAATAGTTACTATTTCATGACAACGATCTTAACATGCAGAAATAGTGCAGTGAATTATCAAACTATTAACTCTATTTGATGCAGCGCTCGCCTTCGGCTTGTTATGCAAACATTATTATCGACAGAAAAATATTAACTCTTTAGTGTCATAATAGCACATTACAGCATTGCTAGCAAATTTGATGCTTCCACGTTTTTTACGTTTCTGAAACGAGCGAAGTATTCACACTGAGCGAAACATAAATTTGCAAGCAATATTTTTGTGTGAGCGGGCGATAAACTCTTCTCACTATTTCACTATGCAACTAAAGCTCTTACTTGGAATATCGTGAGCTGCAAATTGCATTTATTGCATACGCGTAGTATATCAACGGAAAAATTATTGAATAAGGTGCAGTGGAGTTTATTTCTAAATGTTGCACTTTGACGTTTCTAAATGTATTGTGAATCACAACAAAAACCCTTCTTAAAAGGAAAATGTGACGCAAGTCCTCGTCTTCCAAAACAATTGAGATCAATTTCGGTGACGCTTACAGCTTCGGAAATATTTTCGAAAATGTCAGACCCTCCTAGAGGTCCGAACTCGAAGCCCGACCACCCGGAAAACGCTGGCAGCTCAGCTCGAACTGAACCCAATCCGAAATTGAAATCCAGCCGACCGAAAGATATTCGGGTCGAAAAAACAGTTTCTGTAGGCTTTTTCTAGCTATGAGCAGGAAATATGTACTGGGTTGGAAAGTCATTCAACTAGATTCTCACTTGTTGTTGTTTATTTGCTGTGAAACTTTCCGAAACTTATTGCCGCATTTGCAAAAGCAAAACAAAAGAACATTTCATCTTACCTCACACACTTTGTTGTGTATTATCACAAAGTGATCACTGTGTAAATTTTAATCACACCTTTTACACAAAATAACTCTTCAAATGTTTAAATTTGCTAGTCGTACGTCTCACAAGCGTGTGAAGTTCTTTTGTCTAAAATCATTACCAAAATATACTCACGGCAATGACATTAATAACTAATATATTGCAATACGTCATTGTTTCATAGTCGATGTGATTTAGATAGTTTAAGATGCATCATTTTCAAAATTTCTTTTTTTAGCAATATCATCGAACCCGAATCGTAAGCCTGATAAAAGGTATACTCGAAACCCGCCCGACCGGAAATTTTAAAACCACAAACCCGACCGACCGGGACTTTCTAAGCCCGAAACCCAAACCCGTGAAAAGTAGTTCAGTTTCAGGTAGGGTTCAGGCGGGCTTTTTTCCGAATTTCACACGCAAAAATTTGGCTACCCGTATCCATACATCACGCGAAGCTAAATTTTTGGGGTGTGAGAAAAATTATCACGGCATTTTAGACGCATTTTTTTAATCAAATGTGAAAGTATTTCAGAAGATTCACCCAAATTGATATCAGTTGTTTTGGAAGAAGCGACGAAAACTTGCGTCACATTTCCCTTTTAGAAAGGATTTCGGTGGTGATATCAGTTCTTTTGGAAGTAGGAAAATTGTTTTTAACGAATTCTATATATATATTTTTTTTCAGCCGCCGCCGTCAAACCGAACCGCGGCAGATGCTGCTCCAATGGGCGAAAATGATCCCCACAACTTCCTTCTCAACATATCAAAAGTTTTTTCTTGAGCCGCCGACGACGCCAAAAAGAAGGGTGGCGGATACTACCCTCATGGGCAAAAATGATCCCTACAACTTCCTCTACAACATATCAAAAGTTTTTTTTGAGCCGCCGCCGCCGCCGCCAAACCGAAGAGCGGCGGCTACCACTTCCATGGGCGAAAATGATCCCCACAACTTCTTCCATAACATATCAAAAGTTTTTGGGTTCACCACGCCTATTTTCCGCCATTTTGGTGGTCACTACACATACCCAACCCAATAGCTTCCCTTTTGACACCAAACATATCTATCTCAAACAGCCAACCTTTGTCTCATACTACAAAATGTATGCCATACATATTACACACACAAAATATGCTTTTAGGTGGGGCCTTCTAAGAGCCCTGACGCCCAAACAACCCCCCCCCCCCCATTTTTTAAAATCTCAGATGTCGTAGAATCCCCAGCTGAAGCCCACTGCAAAATTTCAAGAAAAGTTATCGAGCCGTTTTCGAGCACGAGCCAAAAAAGTCGTTTTACATACAAGTGCACAAGTGCCAATGGAAACCAGTAACTAATTGTAAGTAACTAACTTTGGATTCTATGAAAATGCACTTTTAGTGTTGAAAATGATCATTTTCTAAAGGTCATATCTCCGGATCCACTGAACCGACATTAATGAGCGAAAAGAATTTGCCGTAGAATCCGGGAAAAATATTTTCCGGTGGCTACGTTGCAAGGGGGAAGTATGGTGTATACATAGTCTCTGAAAAACAATTTTCCTAATTTTTGGTTCGCATGTGGACTTGCGTCACGGGCTCGTCGCTACCGCGCGCCCATGATCCGACTAAAAGTGCTCAAAATGCGACAGTACACGACTTGATGCTATCTCTTTTCCTCTCATATGGCTCAAATGGCGAAAATATTTTTTGGCGATAAATTGACGCTTCTTCTAGAGCATTTTGAGTCGCAGCAATAAATTTTGACATAAATCAAAACGTAACATTTAGAAATTAACTTCTTACAGAAATTATCACCCGCTTATATGAAACAGAAATTATTAACCGGTGGTTTGGTGGTTTGGATCACTTTTCATCAGGCAATGGTGGCGCCATGTATTTTTTCGTAGCTGAATACAATTCGACACACAACTGAATCCTCAACCCTATTCGAGTCGTGCTACGCGTGACATTCTTCTGAAGAGAATGAAATTTAGCGGTGTTTGTAGCAAAAGTTTTGTGGAATATAAACACACTACTTTCGACGTCCTTCCGACTACAGGCACCCACTCGTCAAAACACAAATTTACAAGTAGAAATGTACTATTTGTCGAAAATGTTACGGTAATAATACGCGATTGTGGTGAATCGGTACAGAGTGGTGAATAGCGATACAGACTTTTCACTTTGTATACTGTTTCCCGACTTGTTTCTGTACCGATTCAACCCAATTTACGGTACGAAGTCTTGAAATTGGTTCACCGAAGCTTTATTACCGTTTCATCTCTTCTTCAATTCTTCAACTCTCGTTTCGAATTATCACAAAAAGTTGAGAAAAATTATTTTAAATTAAAAACGCTTGACATGCGTGACATGCACATGCGTGAAGTGATTGGAGTCTGATACAGACATCTTAACACTACGACGCTCCGTTCAATAGACCCGCATTTCTAAATAAAATCTCGCCGCTGGCTGTACCGACACACCGACAGCGGTCATCGACAATTTTTCGATGACTAATCGAAGACAAAAATGGACAATGAATCAAAATCTAAAATGTTTTTTTTTTTTTTGCAGAGATGAGTGTAACGTGGATCGACACTGAAATCTGGTGATGATGAGTTATCAACTTTTTCTTTTCTTCGAAAAATGTGAACTAAAAATAAAATAAAAATCACATCAACAACAGGTGTAATGTGAGTGGATCGTTTATTGGAAAGTAAGCGTATAACGCACACAATGTTCTTTAGAAATGATGTGTGGGACGAAAAACGTCATCAAAACGAATTGCTCCTACAATTCCAAAATCAAAATTGAACTAATTTTAAGCGAATTTTACATTTATGAATGGCGTGTGACAACGGTGTTAATTTGCTGAAACCCGCAAATTGACGGACAATGATATCAGCTAAATAATTTTCTAGCAATATTTTGATGATGTGGCAAGTGATTTATAAAATCATCAACAATCATTTATTGTTCTGCTTACACATTGACATGATAACAAGTAACAGCGCGTGAAGTAGAGCGCTGGAACTGTTGGGTCCGTTGTTATGTTCGGCTAATAAAAGAATTTTCGTTTCTTAATCAACACATTGCAACGTAAAGGTCGTTTCAGTGAAAAATTACAATCTAAGAGCTAGGAGTTTCGCTAAATCTATTCATTGGGCTGCCCATAAAAGACGTTTGATATTTTTTTGAAGTTCAACAAGACAGCCCTCTTTAGTGAGGACTCTTCGTAACGCTAAATGTGTTTTACGGGCAGTCTCCAATAATAAATCGTTACACTTACCTCGCAAGGACCGCCTAAAAAGTCTGGTATGTCTTTTGAGTCAATATACACCTCCAGTCCGTCTTTCATATGCAAGCAATCTGGTCCACCATAAAATAAGAACTTTGATCGTGTATGCTCATCTACAGTGAAATCAATCGTTGATAAGTTACATTAAATGTTCTGTTCACTCAAAAATCACATACTGAAATGATAATAGGTGGCGTTTCGCTGATACTTCAGGTAGCGCCACCTATTAACATTTCTAGGAATTAAAGTTACCGATGAATGCGCTGACGATAGTCCAAGCAATCGGAAATACACGTGGTGCTCGCACAACAAACACTCTGCCAAGAGTTTCCGGATAATTCGTTTCTACCGATTCAATGATCCGTAACAAAGCTTTGACACCAGGCCGCCACAAATGTCTCATGGACAATCCGTCCAAATCGATAAGTAGGCACCAGCTCAGAACGGGCTTGTCATTGGATTTGTTTGCCGCTTGGATCAACTGAAGTCCTTCTTCGCAAATGTAAAGAGTCAGTTTGAGTAATCCTTCCTCACCAATTGATTTTAGCAATCCCTTGACATCCATATGTCCCAATCGCAGTATAAATATTGGACGTCCATCTTTGTCACATTGGTGCCAGCCACCTGGGAAATGTTTGACAACAACCGATGGCTTTTTGTATTCGCTTAAAATTTGATCAATAGAATTTTCCTCGCGCCATTTTTGAGATTCTTGCAACATTTGACTCGCCTTTTCAACACTAAAATCCCTAGCTCTTAAGAATCGTAACATCGTTTGATAGTCAGGAACTTTCATTAAATTAGCTTCTTTCAATATTTCCCTTAATTCCAACAATTTTGATTCTTGCAACGGTTCCAATACTCCCAAATTTTTGCTAATGTATTCTCCATCGAGCATGTCTTCATATTCTGCAATGGATGGTTTCCGTGACGAACACAACGTTTCACCTACGTCTGTCATGACATCACTGTCGCTGGTTTCGAACGATTGCCAACGTTCGGCTGATGTGATTCCATCTTTTCTCAATTCTTCAATAAAAAATTCGATAATTTCTTTGCCTTTGAGTGTCGTCTGTGTGTATTGTTTCATTCCCATTTTTTCCATCGAATGTTCGAAACCAAAGAAATTTTTTATATCTAAAGTAGCCGTTTGATCGAAACACGTCCAATCGGGATTTTCCGGATGCGCGTAATATCGGCATCGTTCAAATATTTCGATGCGTGACGAATACGTTTCGTTCACAGCTTCAATATTCAGCGATCTCGCTCTCATGTCGAGAAAATTGTTCTGTATGAAATACACCACATCCAATCCGATGAGTTTTTTGAATAAATACGGCGCTTCAACAGCTAACTTGCAGCGGCGACTGGTGTTACGGATGGCTCCGTTGTCTTTTATTTCGTCACTTACAATTTGACAATCAAGAACTATTGGCATCTGTGGACATTTTGGGAATCGACGTTCATACGCCTGAAATAAAAATGAAAATACTCTTAGAAACACCAAGCGCAACGAATTGGAAGATGTACGCTGAAAACAAGAAAATACTTTTCACCGGATCAGTTATGAGAGACCAAGCTAATAAAATTGATTTTGTTGTAGGCACTGTCAAATTTCTGTATAGACATTTTGACATTGCCTTCAAATGACCAGTTAATTTAATTAGTTTTTGCCTGTAACATGTCCAGGTTAAACAGTCAGTGCCACTGAATTAAACACCTGTAAAACCCTTCAAGATTTTGATGCATAGCATCTCTAGCTACTAAATGTTTTTTGGACCCGTACGAAGTACAAAGGTCCTATACGTTTACTACAAACAATTTTATTGTAACATGGGGTAGATTATGGCGGGAGAGAGGGATGCATTTAATATCTAGAGATGACGAATCATCGAAAGAAAAATGTCCGTCCGTTCGTTTGTCCGTCCCGTCACTTTTTTCAAAACGGCTGCACCGATCACCTTAAACTTTTATCCCTAAAAGGTACGCATTTCCCATGATTCAAGTTCAAAGATGAGCAAAATCGGTCAAGTGGTGAGATATGGTCGGAAAACTGACCAAAAACATAGTTCTTCCAAGGTCGGTGAAACTTTTTCGCAAATATCTCAGCAAGTATAGCACGGAAATTGTTCACTTTGGTGTGAAATTTGATCTCACAAAATTGGGAATTTTTTTTTGTGGAAATCGGGTCAGTGGTCTGGACGAAATTGAGTTTCTTGGCCATCCCGAGTGAAAATTTTGGTCTCATGAGACCAAAGATTTAGCCCCTCAAGGGCTCATTTTGGTCTCATGAGACCAAAGATTTAGCCCCTCAAGGGCTCATTTTGGTCTCGAAAATTTTTTTCTCTCCGAAAAAATCTCAAAGTTTTTTTTACTAACTGGCAGATATCAAGGAGGAACGTTGAGACTAATTGAGGTCGGTTGATGGGCTCATTTTGAACAATTTTTTATGGTAGAATCAAACAATTTTTATGAGGCCAATTGAGACCAACTAAGAGTCTCAAAAATATTTTTTTAAATTTTTCATGATAGAAAATAGTTCATAACTTTTCTAACGGAA
>CM055403.1:139810853-139871271 GCA_029228625.1 Pseudolycoriella hygida | reverse complement strand
GTGCGAAAGCACCGCCCCTCCCCGAAGTAATGCTGTGAGGCGGTTCCGGGGAGACGAGAGCGTGGCGATCAAGGAAGGAGGTTTTAGTTGGTAAAAATCCAACACTACCTGGGTCCAGGAGGACCAGGTGCCTTTTGAAGGTTTCCTCACCCTTGAGAAAAAAAAAAAAAAAAAAAATATATAGAATCCTTAAAAAAGGTTTGAAGACCCTCAGGAGATCTCACGAGGTTTCGAGAAACTCAGAGCGGAGAATAAATGAGCCACTCATGTGGTCTCAGACGGCTCAATACTACGGTTTGCAATGAGACTATCATGTAGTCTCAGACGTCTCCGTTTATAATGAGCCTCTCACTTCTCTCCGATGAATTCGGATGAATGTATGGATGAATTAATAGGTCTCTGACAGTCTCAGAGTCGCGAAATGAGCAGCTCAGCGTCATACAAACAAAATCGTAATCCTCATTGTTACTTTTTTTTCACCCGGGCATATACGAAAGTAGGTTTTTTCCGTCTATATTTGCTCCACTGTGCAATATGGAAATTTACTGTCAAAGCCAAAGTTGTAGAGAATAAAACTTAGGTAACACGTGTCTTAGGGAAAAATGATCAGATCCCGGGATGAAGCAACTTCTATAAGTGGAAGGATTGACGCATATCTATAAAATTACGGCAGTTTGAATTTTGCTTCTTAAGGCAAAGGTGGTGAGAATTACATTTTGGAGAAAAATTTTTCACGATTTCTTGAAGAAACTACATTGGTTCTCTTTTTGATGTGGTGCAGGGGAAAACATTTAGGCCATCAAAGTCAATGGTATCAGACGTACTTCGACATTACCTCTGACATTACCTTGGGTAGTTTCTATGGGTCTTTGAAATTCTCATAGTTATAAAAGTGCATAAAACATTGGATTGTTTGCTCATTTCTATATTTAGAGTTCGAATCTTTTTGCAACATCTATTCTGTTCGCCACATCTATTCTGATACGAACGGATCTTTGGCTATGTTTATTATTTAAAATATCATCAATTACGAGTCACAAAACGCCCTCAACTACTAGTGATTTGATCTGCGACGCAATAATTTTCTTTTTGCACTCTCATAGTGGTCATACAAGCATTCATGCTACATTTAGGAGGTATGCGTTTGGAATTTACTGTTTAGTCAATGCGGAGAGTGGGAAATGACGCAATAATGAGATTAAACAACTGCTCATATCAGTTTAGTCAAAATAAAAAGATCCGTCATCAATGAATGACGAGGTTGTGTGTTTTATTTTTGTATTCTGGTCATAGTTGTGTAACCCACCGAAACCTTCAAAATACACTTGAAGGAGACCAAAATTGTTATAATACGACCGAAGGAGGAGGTTGCAAGCGTGGAAAGGGTCTACGAGGGGGATGAGTTAAGAGCGGAGGCAAGTATTTAATGTGGAGCCAAAGTAGTAGGAGCGGAGAGTTCAGCGAGCGCAATATTTGAATGACCAATGGTAGCTGAAGAATTTTTTATGAAAATTGACAAGAAATAAAGCTCGGAATCACGTCAGGTCAACTTGAAACCCAGAAATGACCTGAAACCTGATTTGAAAAAATATGACCTGAAGAAAAGTGATTTGGGTCTAAAAAAGCAAAACGGGCTATCCTCTTCAATATGGTTACATCAGGTCAAGGTTAAGTTCAGGACAGGTCACGTTAATTCAAATGACTTGACCTGACTTGAATTTTAAGGTCAAATTTTTTAAGAGCAGTCAACCTGTTCCGAGCTGTACGAGCACATTGCAAAAATATGAACTGCCAAATTTGCGATGCTCCTGCGTAAATAACAAAATTGTAGCTCATATACTGTGAGAGGATTACCCTTACACGATTAAAAGATGAATGGGAATTCAAAAAGTTTGAGTATGAAGGCTGAAAGTTGCTTTGAAAAGTCATCGCATTCCAAGTTCGTTTGCGATGTTATTTCAGAGAAAATTTGCACCTTCATACTTAAACTTTTTGAATTTTGATTCATCTTTTAATTGTGTAAAAGTCATCCTCTCACAGTACAGCAGTTACAATTCTGAATAATTTGTTATTCACACAGGATTCTGTTCTAAAAAACATCGCAGGCTTGAGAGCTCACATTTTTGCAATGTGCTCTTAACAAGAAAGGATAGTTCTTCGAAGAGCCATTTAAATGCAATCGATGTAGAAGGTTCCCACTTGACAGAACATATGCACACCATTCAATCTGCAAAGCTCTAAACTGAAGGGAAATAGTCACAATATTGTGTTTCCTGCCGCTAAGTTCGAACATTCTGAACAATATTTTCAAAAAATAACAACGGCCGGTTGTCCTGCCAAATTACTTTCTACGTTTTCAGTGGCATTTTTTAAGATTTGACTGGGGATTAGGGAATGTGCCACAAGTCAAACTTTACTTCATCTAAATGTGAAAAAAATGCAATCATGTCATCCATATGTTTAAAATTATCTTTTTCGAAGAAATTTGACTATTCCTTCTATTTTCTATATGTTTGACAAAAATTATTAAGAGTAGGTCGCAAAAATATGAACTGTCAAATTTGCGATGTTTTTTTAGAACAGAATCCTGTGTAAATTACAAAATATTAAAAATTATAGCTCATGTACTATGAGAGAATGACTTTTACGCAAGTAATAGATGAATCAGAATTCAAAAATTTTAAGTATGAAGGTCGAAAATTGCTCTGAAAAATCATCGCATTCCAAGTTCATTTGCGATGTTATTTCAGAGCAGATTTGTACCTTCGTACTTAAATTTTTTGAATTCTGATTCACCTAATATCTGCGTAAGAGTCTGCCTCTCACAGTACATGAGCTATAATTTTGAATAATTCGTTATTTACGCTGGATTCTCTTTTAAAAAAACATCGCATACTTGACAGTTCACATTTTGCGACTTCCTCTTAACTCTTTTTTTCTTGAAAATGGAAGAGCCTGACATCCGCCAGTGAAATTGAAACTTCTTTCTATTGTATTTCCGTCACGTTTCCGTTACTGTATGGTGAAAACTAGTGATGTAAACCGTGTGGTAATGTAATGTAATTGATGGTCTGATTGTTCACGAAACGCTGTACTCTTCTATAGATTTTGTCCAAAAGGACGCAGTCAGATCCTAATATGACATTTTCATGCTTGCTTAGAGAACCGAAAGTATTTTCACGCGAAAACGAGTGGGCCTTGTGATGTAAATGACTATTCAATTTGCATTGACCATTCAGGATTTGTAAAGAAACACGCAAAGCAAATCTAACCACATCTTTTCACAGTTCGCAGACGTTCCGTCTGAAAGCCTGCATGTGCCAGATAATCTACAAACATACGAAGTGAGAGATGTGACTATTTGTAATTTGCGTAACGTCATCATAACGAAAAGACACGTGAAACAACATGTAGATATGACATGTAGATATTCTTCCAAACAACGCAGCATTTGCGATAAAATAAGTGAACACCTGAAAGTTTTACTGCTACATTTTTAGCTTTTTTCGATTTTACTTCAATGCAGATTTTTAGAGCGGAAATTGTTTCTAGATAAAATGAAAATATTACTGATAGCTGGTGGCACTGGCCACAAGATGGCATTTGTGTAAGGAAAATTGATATTCAGGGTAATAATATATATTTACTGTCATCGAGTAGAAAGTCGAACATTAACGTTCAAGTGTATATTACACAATACGCGCGAGCGATTGCGAGCAAATATGTGTGTAATATACACGAGAACGTTATGTGAGATTTTCTAGTCGGTGACAGTACAATATTTTATTGTAATAGTGTCGCATCACATCACACGCACATCACACTGAAACGAACATTTGAGGAGACGTGCCATCCATTGTTTAGTCCGATTTATCCATCTAGCCACTGGAATTTAACCCTCTAGTCGGATAAGTGCGGACAGTAATTACTCATTTATCGTTACGAATACAATCAATGAAAAGACGGTAAATATCGACCTATCATCACGTCTACAACAATAACATTTTAATTAACAACATGTGTTTGACGACACTTTCCAACGTGAGGAGAATAGTTCACATTATACCCAGTTAACAAAAATACACTTTTTTGATGTATTGCACGACAAAAAGTATGAATTTTAGAGTGACTCGCAAAAAAATAGAGTGGAGATTCAGTAGTGTGTCGAATCCTATTCAGCTACGAAAAAAGGGATGGCGCCACCGAAAGGTGTATTTTAGTTTTATATTGACCCAATATGAAAATAAGCGGATGACGCTACTGACACGTGACTACTATTGCCCGATGAAAAGTGATGTAAAACACGCTCAATTTGTAAAAACCGTTGCTTGTGTAATTTTTTTTCACATTAAATGTACACTACATGAAATATTACAACGAAAACGAGTACTGTTTTAACTGGGATTCAAGTGTATTGTGCGTGTTGTTGGTTTGCAATGAAGGTTAAAAAGAAAATCTTTAAAAATCGATGGAAATCCCTGTAAATCATCTTCAAATAATAGAGCATATTTCTCACAGTATTGAAAATCCTTTTACTAACGAAAGGAGAGTACCGGTGAAGTACCGGTTTTCGGCTTAAAATTTAAAAAAAATCGACTGAGTGCTTTTCAAAAGTTTTTCTATGCACTCCCTGCTTCGTAATTATGGTCACATGGTTTTAGTTGCATAAACTGTCAAAAAACATTGAAGCAGATAATATTTTTGAAAATCCCATAGGAAAAGTCAGTTTTCTATCGAGATGATTTTGATATTAGCCCAGGGGGCCGTTTGTCTAAATTCACAAAACTGAAAGTTCACCATATAATATGAAGTAGCGATTAAATGGCCCCTCGGGATTCCTTATCCTGTACACATCTCTTCAATAAACCATTGAAATGTGTATAGAAAAGAAGCGATAGATTGAAGTCAAAGAAATTAATTCCTTTGATGCAGCTGGTTTCAGCTAGGTACACCTAGGTGCAGTGATGTGCAGCTATCGCTACTTAATAAACACCTCCCGATGTTCGAAGCATAACGGAAAATATTGTCATAAGAAACCGTTCCCAAAGTATGCGCGCTCAAAGAAGGGAAGGAAGTTCGACAAAAGCGTGTTGCCATACATCCTAATGTATGAACATATCCTTCAAGCTTTAAAATTAGCTAAAATTTGAGTCTGCTGAATAACAGCTGTTGAATGTGATCATTGTAAACATTTAGCGTTGTACTCCGATTTGTTCGAGTCTTTAAATATATGTGTTACGCCAAAAGAAATCACAAATGTTTCATTGCTACAGATCAGTTCAAACGTTCAAAGTAAATAATAAAAATAAAAAGAATTGCGAATAATGAAATGATAACACTTAACATAACATTCCCCACAAAAAAAATCCTGTCATATCTAATCGGGTTTTGCGATGATAAGCCAAACATGTTTTTTTGTTGATTAGATGAGTAAAATGATGGAGGGGTAACTACCTCACATTAGATTTGTTGGGTCTACTAGACACACATGGGTCAACATCGCGTAAGGTTTGCACAAAACTCATATGACACTACACGACAACATGAGTGTGCATAAGTTCAATCTTACACTGTGCAATTCGTTCTACATAACTACACAATATTAGTATACGTATACCAGTCAGCCACACAAATTTTCATACATGGTATGGCGATATCACACAAATTCATACGACTAATCGACTGTTGTTGGTATACTGACTGCTACTGGTGCGATTGATGTGGTGTTTTCAATTGATATGGAGAATCGCTCAAAGTCGAAGCTGTAGGTTATGAGTTATAGAGTTATAGAGTTATCATTAAGGCTTTAGGTTGAACGTCGTTCCCTAAGATAATTTTTTTAAATTATTGAGAAAAATGAGTGAGTGATTAACATTTCACTGTGCAGTTAAGGGAAAGATATCCACCAAAGCACAATGCTTGTGTACATCTCTGCTTCCTATACTGGTCTTTCGCGCCATAACACAGATTTTAATAAAGTATACCCCTTGAAAATAATATTTTTAATTTGCACCATTTTCTGGCGCATTTTGTTGATCAAATATAGGATTTTAAACAAAACAAACAAACAAATAAATGATCATACAGACAGTTTTGTTAGCGTGTGCTAATTTTATTATGTTTGTTGACAATGAATGTATATTCTTCAATTAAGATAATTTTACATTAGAAATGACCTTAAAAATTTAAAGAAGAAAATACGTCGGGAGAACGAAGAAGGTTAAGAATCACATTTTATGGACAGTAATATCCTAATCAATGTGAATGAAACCGATACAATTCATTGAACAAAATTGATTATTGGACAAAGTTCTACGGACAATGTTTTTCTATGTAAACTTCCACGAATGTGTATTTTGTTTTTCTACACAAGTGGTGATTATGTAACGACGCGTAAGTGGTAGAGTTTATTATTCACATGTATTACTTAGAAATAGACGATCGAAATAATAATATGGATAGATAACAAGGACGTGACGAAGGGAAATTAATATTTTAGTTTAAAGTTCAAAGTGAAATCGCTTGGTTGTATGCTTTTTCGTTGGAATTGGGTACCACAGAATGATTAGCTTTAAGTTTTTTGAACCGCCCGTGATTGGTAGCGAATGATTAGCTTTAAGTTTTTTGAACCGCCAGTGATAGGTAGTACGACCTTGTCTCTTGAAAAATCAATCAATTATTTTGGGAGCGACGACATTTCCTTTTACTCTATAGTAATCATTTGTAGGTTATCGTAAACAGAGAATACGTAACGTAGTTCTGCGAAAAACAAGAGCAAAGTTACTATCTGTTTTGATGCGACGACAGCGCATTAAATGGTAATACATGTTCAAAGGTTGAAATCTTTTTTATAAATTGAGTACAAAAAGGTTATAATTGTTATCGGAGGCGAGAAAATGATGAATTCCAACAAGAGCGAAAGTTTACGGGGTCGTAATTCGCTCGAGTTGGAATTCAATTTTCTCCCTGAGGGTAACACACATCTTTTTGTACGTGCGAGGTGTGAACTACCGTTTTTATCCACGAAACGAAAACCTCAATTTACTAAGCCTTCAAGTCAACAAAAAGAAAGCATAGCAACACAAATAATGACAGTTCAGGCGACAAAGTTGCTCCCGGGGAAAACAGGAAATAAGAATTTTGTCGCCCGAATTGTCAATATGCGAAAGGTCAACATGTTCTTCTCACCACATTTGAGTGGAAAAAATACGGTTACTCATCCCGCACACATGAAAATGAATGTTATAGTAGGAGCTCAATTATTTTCCAGCGTTCCTACGATATTTGGCGAAAAAGTGATAATGTAATACTTTTTGTTATTTTTGGGAGTAAAAAAAATTGAAATAAGATTAGGCAAAAGTCAAAGACCAACTCACTTTTTTGCAAAACAAAATTTCGGACATCGATATAAAATCAGGAAGGCGATGCAAGAATTCACTTTCTTCTGAGACTTAACCTTACTTTAAATAAAGAATTTACAAAAAATATAAAATTAGATTTTCCACTAGTCGTTTCGTACCGCCAGGTTTCAATATTTGAACGTTCGTGCCAGAAGACTCAATTGTAATAGTCACAATTTTGCATGTATTTCTGGCCGTCTAGTACGACATTGAAGCAACTTATAGTTATTTATGCCACAAGGACAAGGAGCCGAGTTCCGATTGACGCACTAAGTTTTACATGCTTCATATTAGAGCTGAACAAACAACTCGATAGCGTAGTGGTTAACACGTCTGCTTGCTACTACGAGATTGAGTTGCCAGTGCGTTGGTTCGAAACTCAACCGCAGACGGATTTGTACCGATTGTTAGATTTGTAAACAAAACAAAGCTGATTGAATCGTTCAAGTCAAGTGAAGCTGAGTGTAGTGCCATCGGCTTACCGGAAAAGGCATTGTTGGGAGAACCGGTATTCTACTCCTACTAGTTTCGCTCCTCGTTACATCTCATAGATGGCACTGGGTTTGTCGCACAGCTTACCACTGGCACAGTAAAACTTTCCGGTAATGAAAGGATCTCAAAAAAAAGAACCACAAAAACAGCGAAACTAGTAAATAATGATCTAGCCTCTAACCCTTCATGGGTTGTAAGGCAGATTATTATATTATTATTATTATTATATTAGAGCTGAAAATCAGTCAGCTGTCAAAGCGGCGCCATCTTGGATTTTCTTGAGCAATAAATTACGTTTTATTTGTTTTCGAATGTTAGCTCCGGAATGATAACACTTAGAGAGCTGGTTTATTCGGGAAAGTTATAGAAATTGGTGGGGAAATTTTTTTGGGATATTAGGAAAATGGCTGTCAGCTGTCAAAGCGGCGCCATCTTGTGTTTTCGTAGGCAACAAATTAGTTTTTTGGTTTTTAAATTTAATCCTTGGAATGACAACGCTTAGAGAGTTGATTCCTTCTGGAAAGTTATAGAGATTGGTTAGAACAATTTTCAAATCGGCGCCGTCTTGGATTTTTTGCTATCTTCGGAATTAGAGTAGCTAGACAAATGGTTCCTTCGGTAAAGTTATAGAAATTGGTGTGGAAAACTTTTTGGATCCAGAAAGTTGTCAGCAAGTGTCAGAAAGTCGTCAGCAAGTGTCAGCAAGAGTCGGAAAGTCTCAGAAAGTTGTCAGCTAGTGTCAGAAATTTGTCAGTAAGTCTCAAAAAGTTGTCAGCAAGCGTGAGAAAGTCTCATAAAGTTATTAGCAAGTGTCGGAAAGTTGTTAGCAAGTGTCAGAAAGTTCTCAGCAAGTTTCAAAAAGTTGTCAGCAAGTGTCAGAAAATTGTCAGAAAGTCTGAGAAAGTTGTCAGCAAGTCTCAAAAAGTACTCAGTAAGTGTCAGAAAGTTGTCAGCAATTACCAGAAAGTCTCAGATCATTTTTGTCCATGGAAACATGAATTTCGAAGAAGTTTTTTGTTGTGATACGTTTTACTACAGTGGCAAGCCCAACGACAGTCCAAGAAAATACGGAACGGGTTTCATGGTTTTCGGCAGAGCTAGAAACGCAGTGATGGGTTTCGATCCTGTTGATGAGCGATTGTGCTCTCTACGAGTAAGAGGAGAATTTTTCAACTACACTCCTTCAACACGTCTACCAGACCGGAAGGCAAGAGAGGTGTAGGGCGTCCAAAATCCAGATGGCACGATGCAGCTCCAGCCGACTTAAAAATTGTGGGAGTATCCAGCTGAGAGTCGTTAGCTGCAGATAGGCCCGGTTGGAGAAACATCTCCCTGATAGTTGCGTTAAAATTCATTTCCATCCCACTTAGAAAGTAAAACAACTCACAAAATGGTTAAAAATTGGTATTTTGACTCGTCTGGTTGCATCCTGCGACTTCAGCTTGGTATCCAAACTTCTCACTCGTTAAAATAAAAATAATTCACCTACTCAATTTTTAAAAATGATTTTAAAAAGTCCTTTTTTTCATACTTTATTTTGACGAGTCATTGGCGTAAGAATTTTATCTAAAGCCTAATCCAATGACCTGCCAAGCAGAGACAAGATAAGTTGGGGTTCGGTGCGCCACATTGAATATACATATGATAATAAATGGAGAAAATTTCTTTGCATTTTAATTGTGTCAAAATGTCAAAAAATGCTGATGACATTTGCTCATATTTTCAGTCTATCTATTCTATCCATCTATTAGTCACTATTTTGCAAGAGGATGAAGAGGATGTAACGTTATTTGTGCTTGAACGTGAGAATATGTCTTGAAAGGCGTCTAAGAAATTTGTTGAGTCCGTCCCTTACAACAATATTGTGGGACATAAAAACGTTTTATCTTTCAGGAGGGAATATTTCATACATTTAACGTTTCTGTATATAAACTCTACGTCATACGTCAATTTCAGTTGTTCGAATTCTAGAGATGTAATATTTGTTGGTCTTCTAGGGTAAATTTTATTTCCGCAGATCTTAATTGAAGAAAAAACGCACTGCCGGACGGAGAACCAGGTATCGAGGAGGTCCCGTATATCGGGCGAGATTGCTAACTGCTGCTCCGCTGGGTCATACAGTATTTGTGAATCGAAATTCTTATATAAACTGTGTATGCATGCCCCATAGATACATCAAAATTCAACAATAATTTCTGTATGTGTGTGTAATGTGTAGTATATAAGGTTTTGTGTTTTTTTTGTTAAATATGGCACCGAATAATGACAAAATCTAATTTGAAATGTGCAACCAATTTTTAGCATAAAACTGTCGTTTAAAAAAAATGAAAGATGATTCGGATGTTCTCAGTTTGTACAGCAATGATTTTGTGCATAGCATACCTTGTAGGATGGCACACATTTTTTTGTAAATGCGTATCAGATAATGCACCGAATGAAATTTAGGGCCAAGTATGGAATGTGCAACGGTAAAAAAAGCCAGTTCAAATTAATTATAGTAGGAGTATTTGGAGGTTATTTACCGAAGGTAGCTTAATTCATTAAAAAATTCGGCGTCTCTGTTACTAAAATGGAGTGGTTAGAAAAATGCCCTAATTCTAAGACTTCTAAAATGAATAGAAACTTTTGTGATTGTGTCTTTGAGCGATAGATGCGGACCAGAAAGTGGCCCAACCATGAATAGAACCCACGATCGGTATAAAAACATTAGTCTACGCTCTAACCAGCTGAGCCACCGTGGCTTCGACAAAGAGTCAATTACAATTCACCTTAAGAAAATAATCGTCACCTCGATCGTCACACATGCTTATGTAGTCAAAATTATGCATGTGTCATCCTTTTCTTTATGACTTCGATTTTATAGACAGAAACGTTGAATGTATTCAATATTCCCTCCTGAAAGATAAAATATTGTACTGCTATGTGAGAAAAATCTCGAATCACTTGTTATGTATATATTGTATTCACTCGTTCGCTTCGCTGCGCTCCGCTCACTCTATATATACAATATATACATAACAAGTAATTCTCAATTTTGTCTCACATATCAGTAATATACTAATATCGGCTGAAGTTTGTGAGATATACAGCTACACACGAAGAAGTCTTGAACCTCAAAACTATAGACATTTTGTCTTTGTGATGTGAAATTATGAGGCCCTCCTTTCACGCTGACAATAATTTAGAGATTCCCTTCCCTTCGCACAAAATAGTTTCCGTTTTCAATACTTAATACAGAATGCTCACGTTCCCAGGGACTATATTCTTGAAAAAAATCAGTTTATATCAAGCAGGTGATTATTATCTGGAGTGAAAGCAAACATTTGCTAGTAACTACGTAATAATTATCTTTTAGCCCACAAAACGGTTGATTCTTGTTTTAATAGTAAGTAAGTACTTCAGATATGATTGAAATGTTTGACAAATTGAAGCACAAGACATCATTGAAAAAAAAACTTGATATGAAATTTCCATACAAATTACAACTTCCTACAGAGCTCGTTATCGTTTTATAAGCACTTCATTCTTTTCATAATTAATAAAAAGAATATTGAATAATTTAGCAACAGAAACTGAGTAAACGAAAATACAAACGTAAACCGTATAAATGACGAAGGTAAATGACTGTATTGAGTTAATTAATATGCTGGAAAAACAATAGTTTTTCGAAAAAAAAAATTATTTTAGTAGTAAATAAAGTGGCATGGTATACGCTTCATATACATTTTATGAAAATCATCTAATTTACATGTAATTTAACGAAAAACCGGCTATACTAACTTATTAAAATTTTCTTCTTACAAATGTTTACAGCTTTCGCAAATTAAATAAATTACAATTACAAATTTTAATGATTGTATAATTATAGTTGCTAAGAGGGGTAAATAAACCTTAGTTAACAATCTGACACAATCTCACATCTTGGTGTGTCGTAATTGTTGAAGAAATCGTTGACGTGATAACGATTGATTACCGTGCGAATATAGGCGTTGTCCACTCGGGGACAATTGCTTATTTAAGTGTCAACATTCACTCTTAAAATCAACACCAACTGCTGAACATATGCCATTGTTGTCTTTTTTTTTAAAGCAGGCCGGGGCCCATTGCTTTAACGCTATTTACTTAATACTCCCTCTCGTGGGCAGGTCTGTCCGTAGAAGTCCTGTCCTGTCCTAGTCTAAAAGGTTTGTCCCGTTTGATGATAAAATCCGACTATATCTCTGAAAAATTTTATTAGTTCATGTTGGTTTAATTGTTTGTTGTAAATTTCTCCAAAGGCCTTTAATGATTTTATAGTTGCATAATTTTCTCTTTGTGTTTGGAATTTGGGGCATATAAATATAATATGATTCATATTTTCTTCAATTTGACATAAATCGCATAAAGGTGAATTCCTTTTTTAAACATAAAAAACCTTTTACTACATAGGCCATGACCTGTCATTAGCCTATTAACTATTTTTATAGTTATGCCTGAAATTGGCATATTATAAAACCAAGGTTTATGAGTAACGCGCGGGTGGATTCTACTATAATTGTCCCCCTTTATCCCTCATTCCTTCTTCATATTGTTGCTGCCAAATCCCTGTAAACATTATTTTAAGATTAGTCAATGCGTCTGTCCAGGTTAATGGAATTTCTTCCTCCACAATATCCTCAATGCCCAAATTAGCCAATCCATCAGCCATTTCATTACCTGGTATTCCACAATGCCCCGGGATCCATTGTATTGTAATATTTTTTTTTGTGCTTTCCCTGACTATTTCCCAGATTTTTGATGTGAGGTAGTTTTTGCCATCTATTTGTTCTATGAAGATGTCTCCAAAGCGATTGAAGAAAACAGAGCTCAATATCAGTTGCTAGTCGGCGATTTCAATGCCAAATTGGGAAAAAGAGAAGACGTTGCAGAAACTTCGATTGGAACGTTTGGTTACGATCAGAGGAACGAACGAGGAGATACTTTGCTGAATTTTCTCCAACAACAAGGAATTTTCGCAATGAACTCATTTTTCTCCGTTAAGGTTCAGAGGAAGTGGACTTGGGCCAGTGCAGACGGCAGAACAAAGAACGAGATCGATTACATCATATCGAACCGCAAATCGATTGTCAAGGATGTTACTGTGCTTAACCGTTTCACAACATGCAGCGATCATCGAATGGTGCGAGCCAAAGTCGTCTTGAACACACGGACAGAGAGAGAAAAGTTGGTCAAGAAAAAAGTCGTTTTAGACATGGAACGCCTGAAAGAACAAAGCGACGCATTTAAGGAAGCTATGGACAACGAACTGAACGGAACGAATTCACAAACTGCAATAATTGATGAGCTGACAGAAAGAATAGTGACCTCAGTGAGAAGCTTCCTGGAAACCAGATGCCGATCTACATGCACTAAAGAGTCGAAGCTCAGCAAGGAAACGCTAGACCTAATAGCAGAAAGACTGGATTTGGTGAAAGGTGGAAAGCGAGACACTGTTGAATACAGAGACAAAACGGAAGCCATCAACAAGAAAATGAAAACCGATCTGCGACAATACAACGTGAAACTGGCCATGAACGCTATCGAAGCAAATGGGAATATGAAAGTATTACGAGCGAAACGGGCGAACGGGTACAGACAAATTTTTAAATTGCGCGATAAGGCGGGCGTCATACAAACAGAGCAGGACAAGGTATTGGACATCGCGCGAGAGTTCTATGAGGACCTTTTTACGTCGGTTCGAGCCAAACTACCGGCAGAAAGAGCAAAAGCGAGACCGGTGATAATGAACGTTGGTTCCGAAGATTTGCCGGACATAACGATTAATGAAGTACAGGCTTCGTTAGACGAAATGAAGAACAGAAAAGCTCCAGGTGACGACGACATTCCGATCGAAGCAATCAAGGAAGGCGGACCCACACTGCTCAAAATGACAACGGATCTGTTCAACAAGTGTCTCGAACAAGAGAAAATACCAGAATCATGGGAAAACGCAGTCATCACTTTGCTGCACAAGAAAGGAGACATCACGAAACTGGAAAACTACAGGCCCATCAGTTTGATCTCGCACCTCTACAAACTGGTTATGAAGGTGATAACGAAACGGATCACAAAGAAGCTAGACTTCTACCAGCCGATCGAACAAGCAGGGTTTCGTTCCGGATTCAGCACAAATGACCACTTGCAAGTGATGAGAAGTCTAATAGAAAAATGCAACGAATACAAAATCATCATCGCGATATGCTTCATAGACTTCGAAAAAGCGTTCGATTAGGTCGAATTATGGTCGATTTTAGACTCCTTGGACGATTGTCGGATTGACTCGAGATATACCCGGATGATAAAACATATCTACGAGCACGCAACGTCGTGCGTCAAACTGCATAAAACCACCGATAAATTTCGAATTGGAAGAGGAGTCAGTCAAGGAGATACCATTTCACCGAAATTGTTCACGTCAGCTCTGGAAACGGTTTTTAAAAAGCTTGATTGGAGTGAACTGGGAATCAACATAAATGGGAAGTTTCTGAACAACCTTCGATTCGCCGACGACATTGCCCTGACATCAACGACTCTGGAACAGATTGAAGCGATGCTGTTGCAGCTCAACGAGGAAGCCCAAAAAATCGGTTTGAAGATGAACATGTCGAAAACGAAAGTGATGACAAACATCGAGGGTGCTACACCAATCAAGATCGGAGACGAGGAAATTGAAATCGTGAATTCGTACAAGTATCTCGGCCACGTCATGAAGCTCGGTCTCGACAACCAAACGGCTGAAATAAAGAGAAGGATCGGCCTCGGTTGGGCGGCGTTCGGCAAGTTACGGTACATCTTCAAGAGCAACATGAGCAACAGTCTGAAGAGGAAAGTGTTCGATATGTGTGTGCTGCCGGTCCTGACATACGGAGCCGAGACTCTCACGATCACCAAAGCATCAGCGAACAAAGTGAGAGTTGCACAGAGGGCAATGGAAAGGGCAATGCTAGGAATCACACTCAGGGACAAAATGACAAATGAGTGGATCCGGCGACAAACAAGAGTCATCGATGTCATGACACGAATAGCGTCGCTCAAGTGGAATTGGGCTGGTCATATTGCCAGAATGACCGACGATCGATGGACGAAAACTATAATGCAATGGCGTCCACCGGAAAGATGGACCAACGATATCAAAAGAACGGCAGGCACGACGTGGCAGCAAGTGGCAATGGACCGAAAAAAGTGGCGATCTATGGGGGAGGCCTACATCCAGCAGTGGATATAAAAGGCTAAGGAAGAAGAAGAAGAAGAAGATTTGTTCTATTATTTTACAGCTATTCATTGAATCTGTATATATAACTATGTTCTCCCCTGGGAATTTAATACCTATCTCAATGCTTTTGTATATAGCTACTAATTCAAGATTTGTAATTTGTAATCTATCATCTATTCTTAAGGCTAAGTATTCTTGGTCCATATCCGTAATCCCAATACCAGCCCCAGTATCTTTTTTTGATCCATTACTGTAAATTGCCTTATAGTCACTATAAAAATGCTTATGATTCTCCAGGAAGGCGTGCTTCCATTGGGCGGCTGTTAATATGGATTTACTGATTACTTCTTCCCCTAAGACTGCTAGGTGTTTAACAACCTTTAGGTTCTGGGGCTTTTCCCCTTGTCCCAATTCCCCTAGGGGCCTATTAAACCCCTTGTATTCCTGGTTTTGCGTTAGTAGATATGGGTCGGTTTTTGGGTTGACTAATGGATAAGATGTCGTCTCGATGTATTGTTTTATGGGTAAATTAAGAATATAGGCTTTTAATATTTCTTTTTGTGCTAGCCATTGCCTCCTAATATTAAGAGGCATTTCTCCTGCCGACACATATAGTGTTGGTACAGGTGTTGTTTTTAAAGCCCTTAAGCATATCCTTAAGCCTCGATTGTAGAACGTTGAGATTTTTTCTAGATCTTTGTTATGCGCATTTCCATATATGGTAGATCCATAGTCAATAATGCTCCTTACTGTAGTGCGCAGTATATTCAAAAGAGTTTGAGGGTGGCCCCCCATTTGTTCCCTGCTACCATTTTAATAATATTGAGTCTACTTTCTAGCCGCCCTAACATTTTGTTGATATGTACTTTGTAGGTGAGGTTTTCATCCAACCAGATTCCAAAGTAGCGAATGTCCTTGACCCATTGGATAAACTTCCCTTTGACCATTAAAAATGGTCCGAACCTAGTCTGTTTTGGGTAAAACCATATAGCTTTAGTTTTTTCTTCACTGATGATCATATCAACATCTTCAATTATTGCTATAAATTGGTTCATTGATCTTTGCAAATGATCCCTTGTTTCTATGATTGATGTTCCCCATGCTAATATTGCTATATCATCTGCAAATTGAAAGACCTTGGATTGGTCTGTTTCACATTGAAAAATCCCTAAAGTGTACAGCACAAATAAGATTGGACTAAGGACATCTCCTTGCGGTACCCCACGCGAGGTTTCCCTCTCAATGGGTCCAATATTAGTATCTATGGTAATTTTCCTCTTCTGAAAACACTTTATTACCCAATTTTTAATCCTGGGTGGAACTAACAGTTGACTAAGTTTTTGATCTAGTTTATGAAGGTTAACTTTATTAAAGGCGTCTTCCAGATCTATAAAGACCGCCATGGTTTCCCTATTGTTTTCTTGCATCTCATGGACTATGGTGATAAAGTGATTAATACAGTCAATTGCCGATCGTTTCTTAATGAAACCATAGCTAGCTGCGGGTATTACCTTGTTTTCTTCTATCCATTTTACCAATCTAACTTTCACCATTGAGTTGATGATTTTTAAGAATACCGACAGTAACGAAATTGGCCGATGACTGGTTAACCTGGTGTGATCCCTTCCCGGCTTGGGGATGAGAACTATCAATATCCGTTTCAGGGTGTCTGTCAAGTTTTGGTCTCCCCATACCCGATTTATCAAAATTACTAGTTTGTTCTTCAAGGCCTCCGTGAAGCCTTTGATCATATCATAAGTAAATTGATCCATGCCCGGAGCTGTGGATTTTTTTGAATTAAGGACTTCTTCCAACTCATTGGTACTAAAGGGAGCTTCAAATTTGCTATTTCCTGTACTAATTCTTATGTTAATATTTTCTATCTCTCCCTTGTCTGTACCTCTACTGCACATATGATCTAGATACTTTTTTGCCATATCCGGGTTATCATACATAATATTATGTTGATTTAATTTTGTGCTATTTGTCAGGGCCTTGATGTTTTGATAAATCTTTTTGATCGATGTGTTTGGGGAGAGCTGTTCAGACCACTCCCGCCATGACTTCTTTTTTGCTTCTCTGAGCTTATGTTTAAACTCAGCTTTCGATCTCTTAAAGGCTAATAGATTACGAATATTATTGTCCCTAAAGTATTTTAGCAGCAGTGTTTTACTTGTTCTATAGAGCTCCCCTATTTCTCCCTTCCAATATGGTTTTGGGTGAAATTTTTTTGACATATTCGTTTTTTTTTGACCTTAGATATGGCTTCTTTCCTCCTTTCTTCTAGCTGTGTAATTAAGTCTTCCAAATTAGCTATTGTATCTAGATCCAAACTTTCCACCCTTTCTATAAACAGTTCCATGTCTAATTTTTCCCTATATCTAATTTGATCTGGGGACATCCTTTTACTAACTTCCATTTGAATAATTAGGTGATCTGATCCTAGTGTTTCAGTGTCCAGGTCCCATTCTATTTCACTTGCTATTGTAGGGGAGACCCAGGTCAAATCCAGAGGATTTGCCCTCTCCAATCCTCCCGGTACTCTAGTTGGTCTGCCATCATTTAATAATACGTAGTCTTCAAACGTTTCATACAAGTGTAAGCCCCTTTGATTTTGATAGTGTGCACCCCAAGCCGGGTGTGCCGCGTTAAAATCTCCTCCAATCACGACGTTCTCATATTTTCCTATAACCCCCTTTAATTTATCTAATTGTCTTGCCACTTCCCCTTCACTTATCCCATTTCCAATCGGTGGTATATATACTGACAATATTACTATATCCTTGGGAAGGTTGGCAGTTTCCACCCCCACCACCTGCAGCGGGAAAAATTTTGGCAAATTGAGGACATTGTAGAGGATCCCAGTTCTGATTAATAACCCTACTCCTCCGCACCCCTCCTTCTCTCCTCCTTCAGTAACTACATTATAATTTTTTAGATGAAATTTCTGTCCAAATTTATCCAAATTTCCTTCTTTTAATTTTGTTTCTGATACTATATATATGTGTACGAATTGACTATCTAAATAATGGTTAAGCTCTGCTTTTTTAGATTCAATCCCTCTAATATTGTGCTGGCATATATGCAAGGTACTAAGTTGATAGTTATTTTGTCTTCTTTGGTCGAAAGTCTTTTTGTCAGTCTTATTGTCTCCGTGCTTGTCTTTTGTTAATCTATTGATTTTACTAGCCATATTAGAAGGTAGTGTCAGATATGGAGCCCATTGCCCCCTCTACCTTATCACTTGCTTCTAGGCTTCCGTTATCTTTTTCTGTTTGCCCAATCCCTGTAAATATTTGTACAATTTCAGTCAATAAATCTATAAATTCTCCCTTTAGTCCCTCATCTGCTTCTATTTTCAGGTCATTATTCTTAATTGCTGAAAGAATTTTCAGCGTTTTGTTATTTATCAATAATTTATCGTCAACTTTAACTAAATTATCCCGGTTATCACAGTCATTTTCAATATCCTTGTCAGTTTTTTACTTTTTGGTTCCAAACCTCGCTGAGCGTTTACATAATTTTGATATTGAAGTTTCAATTGATTTTCACTTTTTGGGATAAATTTTCCCGTATTGCGTTCTTCCTCTTTCAAAAATTTTTTTCCCGGTTTGTCTTTTAAAGGCGGAAATTCTTTAATGTGTTTTATAATACTGTAATGGCTACTGACTTTGGGGAATTCCCCATTGGCTTCAAAGTAAGACAAATTGTGATATACCATCGCCTCTTTAATTAAGACATTACGTTGGTATTCTGGGCATTGGTCACTATTTGCTGGGTGATTTGGGCTTTGGCAATTAATGCAACATTGTGCCAATTGACATTCTTCCGTGGTACTAATTTGATGTTTATTTTTATTATTACATCGAATTACTCTTGGGATATATTGTTTAACTTTCCGTAATGCGTAAAAAAAGGTAACCGATTCTGGAAAATATTGCCCCCGGAAGGAAACTTTTACCGTTCCAGTTGGAATAAGTTTTTTTTTCAACATTGTTAAAGACCACCTTAGTAAAACGATAGACCTCATGCACCGGCAATGAGGCCTCTATATTGTCCATCAAAAATTGTTCTGAGTGTTCCGCTGGAATATCGAAAATAACCCCTGTCCGAATGACATTATTGTAAAGTCGTTAGCCTGTTCCGCCGTGCTAAAATGCACCCGCACCTTGCCCATACCCGCTTGGATTACTTTTACCACTCCTTGAACTTTATTATATTTCAAGGCCAAGCCAAATTTAATGTCATCAAATCTTACATTTCTCTCCTTAAGCATAACTTCCAAAAAAAAGGGTCCCGTATCACCGGGTTGATAAATAAAATCATTAGCCTTTTTTACAAAATTTTTATTATTATCCGATACGATTTCATTGACTATAGGGCTGGTTTTCCGTTCCCGCTTGGGTTCAGACTCCATTTTCCCTTTGTCACTAAAATCATCATCAAAATTGCTAAGACTTTCTTTCGAGCCCGACATTTCATCATCTGGGTTAGCATGTCTTTTATTTCCATGCTTAAGTCTTTTCATTGCGTTTTTATTTTCTTTACTGCGATTTTTTTCCTGCGTGGTTTGCACGGTCAAACCACGCGCCCCTTTGTTAGACATTCTTTTTGTCTAACTTTCATACCAATTTTCACTTCCACACAAAGATCAAAATTATGCAACTCACCTTAATTTAATTTCAGCTCCAGCCAAATCAATTAAACCACACTACTATTTTCTAAACTTTACGTTATATTACACAAATTGTGTATTATCAAAAGCAGCAAAATTAACACAATAGAACGAACAACCAAAAGAAAGAAACCTCTTTTAATGTCCAGCGCCTGCGTATTACGTCCGATGCCCACGAGAGTTGCAAGCGAAAAAAAGGCCATTGTTGTCAATTTTCAAAACGAACGAATGAGTCCAAATGTCAAAAGTGGAACTAACTTCATTGTGCATGGTATTTTATTCAATGTGAAGTTGGCCGCCAATCTGATTTATTTCTTTCGTTATGAAGCTTGAAAAAACTGGTTTCGTTTCACGCGAAGTTGGCGTCAATTCGAAAAGCGAATTCTGACATTTGAACAAAGAACTGTCTGCAGGGTCGGACTAATGGGCGATCGGGGCATTCCCCGATGGGCTACTCAAAATTTCGTGCGGGGAGGTCGCCCTTCTCTAATTCTTGCAACATTTCTTAGAATGCAAACAAAAAACTAAAATCACTCATGAAATCTTCGAACGATTTGTGTGTATCTCACAAATTTTCCGATTCTTTCAACCTTGGTTTCTAGTGATTTCCTGTACTTTTCTTAGAATGTGTAATATCAGCTTCAAAAAGTGCTTTAAAAATACGAAATTAGTAAATAAAGTGTTAAAAACCTGTGCTCGCTCCGCTCGCGGTCATACAACTATACAAATATGAAGTATAACAAAAAAATATCGCCCAGGCCCAGGCTTTCTACGTTTTTTTTTAGAGTAGAATTTCTAACAATTATTATGGGTGAATAACGCTAGAACCTAGAACAAAGTCGAAAAAACAGTAATTTTTGTGAAGGATCTAGAAGTCGCAAATACCCTCCCCCTTGTTTTCGTACGCTTTTGCAGAATCCCCCTACCCCCAATAAAAGTACGTACGAAAATTTCATCTAAGAATTATAAAGTAAAGTTAACTTATAAACGTGCAATATAGAACAAAAAAAGTCAATTGGATTCCAAAATAAGTGAAATGCGATTTTCTCTCACTTATTTTGGAAACCATCGCGTAGCTTTCCTCCGAGTATCTCCGATATCCATTGATTTAAATCGTATAGATGAAGATTCATACATCTCAGCCGGTAAAGCATTGTACATTATGCTACCCGCTATCGTTATCACTCTCTCACCTCTCCGTCCGATTCTTACTAACACTGGCCGTTTTCTCGTAGGATGCTTATTTGGCACTAAGCCCACAGCGTTATACGTTTTACTATTCAGAGCATTGTGAATGAAGCACCCTACGTTCAGCTGGTATAATCCATTGACATTTAGAATACCTGGGCAGTGGTTCCGGAACAGATCGACAGTCGAGTGAGACTGTTTTAACTTACACACGTGCTTCAAGCAACGCTTCTGTAGTGTCTGCAGCTGCTTCAAGCCACTTGCATTCGCACATCCCCAAACTCCAATAACGTAGTTCAGGTGTGAATGACCCAGGGCAAAATAAATTCTCATGAGTTAAACTTTCGGTAAACTACGCTTTATTTTACCATTAAAACAGGCCAGTTTTTTGCATATTCCAGAAATGTGCGACCTTCATGACAATTTGACATCTAATGTGACGCCCAGGTATTTGAAAGTATGTATCACCTCTATGACTTCCCCATCTAGCATTACCTGACCCGCATTAAGATCATTGCTAAAGTCCGATAGAAGGTGTATAACTTTAGTTTCTTTGGCGTTCGGACTCAAACCATTTATTCCCATGTAATCATTAATGAGCTTCAAGTCAGAGTTAAGGTCGCGCACGTTGAGGGTTAAGTCTACTGATAAACGAAACGAAGCTACATATCATAGTTGCACGTACTTTCCCACTTTAAACGATTTTTTGTGATTTTAAATCTTTAAAATCACCTAAAAGTCTTCGGGTGAAGAAAGTAAAAGTCTTTGTTGAAAATAATAGACGTTTTCACGACCCATCTTAAAAAATTCCATGCTATAGTTTATTGGATTACAAGCGATGAAAGTATAAAAATTCAACCCTGTGCGAGAATTGCTGCCCGCGCCAAAGGCCTTCACGGGCAGGAATTCTCGCGGCCCTATTTCTAGCGTTTTCAAAAAGTATTAGCGTTAGAACTAGCGCGCTTTAAATTTTAGTAAAGCGCTAGCGCTAGTATAATGTATTGTAAGATTGATCGATCACATATTAGAACATATGAAGGGACCCGTACGTATCAGAGTAGATGCGGCAAACAGAGTTGATGTTACGAAAAGACTGGAACGTATTTAAGTAAATATTGCGTTCACATTCGACTGTATTGGAAATTGCCCAAAGGGCAATTTCGAAAAACCCTTTCGAAGTAACGGTGTAAAAAAATTCTCCGAACGCACAAAATTGACCTCCAAATAGAGAAAAATGTTCTCCTCGATTTTGTCTACAACATAGCAAAAAGCTATTTCTTGGGCTAGGGCCGACCTTAGTACTGACCTAGGGCCTTAAATAGAGGCTTCGGATACATACTTCCATAGACAAAAATGTTTCCCTCAATTTGCTCTGCAACATAGCAAAAAACATTTTTTTATGTTAGGGCCGACCTTAGGACCGACATGAGGCCCACTTAAGCCCTAAGCACAGGCAAAAATTCTTCTATAAATTGTCGGTCGTGCGGAGAGCTTTCAAACAAAAAAAAGTTTTTGAAAATCTGAAGAGATTTACTCGAGTTATGTACAAAAAACATGTAGGGCCGTAACAAAGACTCTTTTTTAGTGCCCTAGCTAAGTCCAAAGACTCAAATCGAAAAATGTTTCTTCCACAAATTGTTGGTCATGCCCAGATCTTTCAAACAAAAGAAAAAATTTGAAAATCGGTAAAGATTTACTCGAGTTATGTACAAAAAACACATAGAGCCCTAGCAAAGACTCGTTTTTAGTGCCCTAGCTAAGTCCAAGGACTAAAATTAAAAAAAAAATTTTCCATAAATTGTCGGCCATGCCCAGATCTTTCAAACAAAAAAAAATTTATGAAAATCAGAAAAGATTTACTCGAGTTAGGGGTCATTCATAAAGGATGTCACGCTTGCTATAAACTCCACAAAGTCCATATCTCCTAACTGGTCAGAGATTTTGTTTATAGTACTCCGGCTACCCCCCAAACACCCCCCCCCCCCCTATTTGGGGGGTAGCCAAAGTTCTATAAACAGAATTTGCTGTCCTGACTGAGTTATTACCTTTTTATGGATACTCATTTTTTATAGCAAACGTGACATCCTTTATGAATGACCCCTTATGTACAAAAGACCAAAAACCACTTATACGGCCTTAGCTCGGCGGCCCTTGGGCCGACAGTACCCAGATTAGATCCCATAAAAAAATTTTCGACTACCTTTCAGGAAAAAAAAGTTTTTGAACATCGGTCAAGATTTACTCAAGTTATCGTGTTGACGGACAGACAGACAGACCGACAGACGTACATTGTTTTTTTCGCTGATTTTTCATCTGGAGGCAACAAAAAAAGTTTCCCCCTTACTCCCGGGTTCGAATTCGCAATGTAACAAACGTGGTAGTAAACGCATCAGACCTTCGTACTTCGTACGGGTCTAAAAATGTCTAACGAAACTGTACCAAATAGTAACAAAATGTACAATTGAACTTTAATCACATACATTTCGTTATTCAAATTATTCTATTCTCTGCAATTTTGTTTCATACAGTCTCGATACCTTTGTTGTATAAACATTGTAAAGTCATTCTATAATAAATAGAAAAGTTTTACTTCTTTTTATTTTCTGTGACGTACGTGTAATAACCAGCCACTCTAAATGTCAACAGAGATTTAAGGGCTCATTGCGCATCGCGTCCAATATAATGAGCCCTTTAAAGTCTACTTTCGTTCCATCTATATTTCTCTTTCTCTCCGTCAACAAAATGTGTACACACACACGTGTATGCATAAATGAAATGTGACAAAGGAGAGAAAGAGAAATATCGAGTGGCTAGTTTTCATTTGCCAGCCACAATATACTCGAAATCCACATCAAAGCTCTACTGCTAGATATACATCACATACATCTGACTTATGGTGGTCTCTCTCACGCGCACGCATTAAAGCAATAATTCCGAATAAACAATGTACAATGAAATCAATGAAACCAAATGAAACATGAATAAAACACGATTTAGCGAATGTTTTCTATTTAAAATAGAATGAGTTTATTAGGCTCGCCCTGTGGCCTCGACTCATAATGACACTTCTAGAGCCTAACAAAGTACATTCAACATTTTATGCAATTCTATGCCGTGAATCAACGCAAAACCTAAAATCGAAGTATTCATCAGAAAACAATCTAAAATCGATCATAGCACAGTATTGGTGCAGTATTTACATTGAATTTTATTTCAAATGAGCTAGGCGCAGACAATCTGTTCATCGAAGTATGTTTACGTAGAAACATGACTATTTTTGCCCTTGTACATTCTTTTATTATCCTCTATTACATTGTTTACATTTTATGTGCAATAAACCGACTCGATATGATACTACGGTGTTACTGCTTTAGGTGCTTTAGTTGGAATTTCTGAAGTAATAACAAGCGCTTGCGCGAATCGCTAGTTTCGGCCCGAAAAACATCGCTACTAGCGGTAGCGCCGCTAGTTTTCAGATGTTAGTAGCGGTAGCGCCTGTGTCGCTAGAAAAAATTACTAGCGCGCACAGCTCTGGTTGAATTTTCATACTTTCATTCCTTGTAATCCAAATAACTATTTCATTACGAGATCAACCAATTGTAATTTTCATGCTGCCTACTAGCATCGAAAAAAATGTAAACGCGTGAGGCGAAAAGCTTGCTTACATTTTTCATTTTTCGTCACTAGTAGGTGGCATGAAATAGTTATTTTCATGACAAAAGGAGAGAATAGAAAAATTGCTTAACAAAGTTGACGTCTGTGGCCAAAGTAAAGAAAATTGCAACGAGAGTGAAGTTACAATTTTCTCTGCGAGGGCCACAAACTTCAACCGAGTTAAGAATTTTCTATTTTTACCCGAGTTATGAATTAAACTTTTCACATTTGTTAGGCAAAAATTCATATTTTCTCCCGAACTTAACACATTTAAGCATACAAAAGACGAATTTCACAGAAAACATAGATAGTAAGTCAAAAATACATTCGACTGTGTTGTTTTTCCAAACTCTTATATCTCGAGAAATATTTGCCAAATTAGCTGGAAAAAACTGTTTATGATTCTAAACTACATTAATTTGATCGCAAACATGTGCTTTGGTGTATGTGACCCAAAAGTCTATGAGTTCGTGTTTTTCTTTGAATTGTGCCTATGCTATGAAACAAATACAATTTTTTCCAGCTATCGTTTCGTTAGTCCAACGCTAATTGAGCGGCTATATGCAATAAATTGGTGACAGCCACTTACGGTGTGCAAATCTTCACACGATAAGTGGAAGATTTTTGCTTTGCATACAGACACGCAATTACACTGGGTTACAAATTTTAAAAATTTTCGTGTAGCAAATATGATTCCAAAAACCTCTGACCCGTTTTTCCTGTAGAATCAGAATCTGTTCTCAAAATTTCTCTATCACGTCTAAATTAAAGTTACATGGGACCTTCGAATGTTAGAAAGAGACTTTCCCAACATGTAACTTTAATTTGATATAATTACAAATTTAGACGTGATAGAGAAATTTTGAGAACAGATTCTGATTCTAGAGAAAAAACGAGTTGGAGGTTTTTGGAATCATATTTGCTACAAAAATAGTGTCGAGTAGTGTTATCAGCTAAAAATTATCAAAAAAATAGATTTTTCAATGGTTTGACAGTTGGATAAAATATAGCATGGTATTTTTTAAGATGAAAAAGTCTAATGTCTAATGTAAACTCAAGAAAATAGACGTTTGTTTTATTCAGTCGAATGGAAATTGCGCCCGTCCCAAGAATTTCAAACTCGTTCTTTGTTTTGGTATTTGGAGATTGACGATGATTCACCTTTAACACCATACCAGGTACTTAAACGTCAATGAACTAATTCAACAAATCTCAAGGGTCAAATTCGAGGTCACATATTTTCGTCACACAACTGTATTGTTCTCTCTTAACGATAGGAACAATTTCCCGTGCACAACTGTCGATTCATTTTTGAATGACATTCGTATTTTCTCGCGCTTAAGGAAACGTAAAATCATTAATTCATCGATGTATGGGATGTATGAAAAAGGGTCATTCAGTTTTAAACCAAAAACTGTTGAGACAATGTACTTGTTCGGTCTACGTTTATGCATCATAAAAGAGGCATTGATGAACGTAAAATATTACATTGAGTTGAATTGAATAATTCAATCAAGGTTTCGCAACAAGTTGATTATTAATGTAGAGACTTGAGGTGGACTACATATTGTGTACGTGTGTTGCTTGAGACAACTGTGGAAGGTATCAACGTAACATTTCAGATTTTTCTTATGAACACACTCAGAACTTGGAATGATTCTAATATTCTAAAGCTTTAACACCTCAAATTTAAAGTAGGGACACATTTACTTTGACTATGTAATTTTGTTGTCTTGATGAGAATAAAAAATGGACGAACACAAATAAAAAGCACAAAAAATGAATTAAAAACCTTCACTTTGGTAGGGAAAAGGAATGGCTCACCTTCATCACCAACTCGAAAGGGTATTTGTAAACACGCACAGGCGATTGATATTTTTGTACCATGTTTGTACAATTTCCACGTTACACTCAAAACGTTGAAAACAAATTTAGGGAAATGTATTCTATGTTTTATTGAACCATCATAATAACAAAAAAACAGTTCTATAAGTCAGTCTTTTGCTGTTGAATGCGTATTGTGAACTACTTCCATGCTAAGAGACATTCTCTTCTTTCGTTGCAGTTTTCGTTGCCAACTTAACCGTTTAGTGAAACTACTTCTATCGGCATTGAAATTGAAATTAATCTACTCGTACGTAGAGGGCCTTAGTTGTATTGAAATAGCATTTAGAGGAGACTGTAAATAATTTTTAAAATTATTCAGGAAAATTTTGTTTAGATTCCTATTCTGTTACACTCTTCTGGAACGATTGTCTTAGTTGCTGAACGACGTTATACAAAAATTGCCGATTCGAATGTGCGGAACGAGGGGTGAGCAACTCCCAAAAATCGTATGCGACTAATAATTATAATTTTCTTTGAAGAATTTGCTGTTAGGGATTTTCTAAAAAAAAAATTATACAAACGAACGTTTTTATTTTGTTACACTTTGCCTATTTTCTATTCAAAAAACAATGGCAACTGTACAAAAACAGAATAAAAACGTTTGAGTGTACCTTGCTTGTGAGATGTGTATTGATACATTGATGAAAAATAATCTTGACCAATAATTCTATGATAGAATGATAATTATTTAAAATAGGGGAAAAAATAAGAAAGAATAAATTAAAAAAAAAATCAAAATAATGAGGGAAAAAAAAAACTAATAAGATTAAAAAAAATATATATAAAAAATTTCATGAATAATACTTCAGATCATTTGTAGATTTTTCCACTCCTTGTTTTCGATGGACTGAAAAACAAATTGTTATTTGATAAGCGAATCGCATCATCTTTCAAGTTCGAATTGGATCTTTTATCGCACCTCAAAAAACTGGAATTTCTCCGGTAGGTGCTACCATTTTCGCATCTAACGATGTACGAGCGTGGCGTGGAGCACTTATGCAGCACTATTGCAGGTTCCCAGTGCTTTGTGGTGTGATTTTGCGCAAAAATTCTTTGACCTACTTCGAAATCTGCCCTACTCTTTGCACTCCGATCATAATAATGTTTACAGTTGAAAGATTTTTTTACTATCTGATCATGAATTCCGACATTGATCTTCGGCTCTAGAAGCTTCTCACTTATAGGTAGCTTCGTCTTCAGCCGCCTATTAAACATCATTTGCGATGGTGACACTGACAAATCCTTAGTTGGAATATTCCTGTATTCCAGCAAAGCCGTAAGAAGTTCCTCATTCGTTCCCGTTTTTTTCATCATGTCCTTGACTATTTGTACTGCTCTCTCTGCTAAGCCGTTAGATTTTGGATACCTGGGAGAACTAGTTATAATTTCGAAGTCCCAATCTTTAGCAAACTTCTTGCATTCTTCGGAATTGAAAGGAACGTTGTCAGCTATTATAGTTTTAGGGATACCTAATCTAGAGAAAATTTCCGCCAACGCTCGAATCACTTCCCGGGACCCCTTGTTCTTCATCTGCTTGAATTCAATCCATTTGCTGTAGTAGTCGACGACGATAAGGAAAACTTTGCTCAAATATTCGAAAATATCACACCCAACTTTATAAAATGGAATCTCCGGGATCTCATGGGGCATTAGCGGTTCTTTAGTCATTGACTTTACAAGAGCGTTACAACGCGCACAGTCACGAACTTCTTTTTCAACGTCATCATTCATTGACGGCCAATAAAATAATTCTCGGGCTCGTTTACGCGATTTATTGATGCCGGCGTGTGACTCATGGATCAACTTTACGACAAATGACCTCATCGATGCGGGTACGACTATCCTATCCTCGAAAAACAAAATTCCGTTTTCCACTATTAGGTCATTCCTCATCTTAAAAAAATGACGAGCATCTTCATGAACCTTCGTCTTGTCATTTGGCCAGCCCAACAAGCAATAATCTGACACTTTCTTCAAGATCTTATCATCATTAGTCGCATTCCTGAAAATTTCTTCCTTCTTGCTACCTACACTTAAAGACATGACTGCCGCTGTGAACAAATGATCTTCTTCTAAGTTGCCCGTTTCCCTATGGTTCCTGCTTAAATAATCGGCTATGTACATGTACCTGCCAGGTGTATATGCTACCGTTAAATCGTAGCTGAGTAGCTTCAGACGCATTCTTTGTAGCTTAGCTGAAGGAATCTTATGAATATCCTTTTGCATTATCGACATTAGAGGTTTATGATCGCTCTTTACTTCTACGGTTCTTCCGTAAATAAAATAGTGGAACTTCTTGCAGGCGAACGTTATCGCCAAGAATTCCTTCTCTACTTGAGAATATCTTTTTTCAGTGTCTGATAGACTACGCGATGCATAAGCTATTGGCATGCCCTCTTGCATCAGGCATGACCCTAACCCGTGCTGAGATGCATCAGTTTGGATCACTGTTTTCTTATTCGGATCGAACGACTTAAGAACAATTGAACTGGTAATATTTTCTTTGATAGCATTTACAGCCGCTGCGTGCACCTCTGTCCATCTAAATATTGTCCCTTTTTTCAATAGCTCCCGCAATGGCTCGATCAACTGAGAGAGTTTGGGAGTAAATTGGCGAAGATAGTTTATAGTTCCTAAAAAACTCTGAAGCGATTTCCTGTCATGAGGATCCTTAAGCTCGCGAATAGCCTTTATACGATCGTCATCTATCTGCATGCCATCTTTAGAAAATATATGACCTAAATATTTGACCTTCGTCAGTCGAAATTGAAATTTATTTGGATTAAATTTGATATTTAATTTTTTCGCTCTTTCAATGACAGCCATCAGTACCCTGTCGTGCTCCTGAACCGACTTCGCATGAATAAGCAGATCATCGACAACAGCAATAACGCCCGGAATGTCACCGAAATTCTCACAAACAAACTTCTGGAATAGTTCGGTGGCGATGCAAATACCGTATGGTAATCTCTTGAACTGATAGTTCCCAAAAGGAGTACTAAAAGTGCAGAGTTTCTGCGATTCATCATCAATCTGGAGTTGCCAAAAACCTTCCCGAAGATCTAAAACCGAGTATACGCAAGAACCTAACAATTTCTCTGACACCTCATCCAGAGTCGGAACCAAAAATTGCTCTTTCACCACGCACCTGTTCAGTTCCTTGGGGTCAAGACAGATTCTCAAATCCCCGTTAGGCTTCTGTGCACTTACTAAATTATGTACCCATTCCCTTGGCTCATCTACTTTTACAATAATATCCTGCTCCACCATTTTGTCTAATTTCGCCCTCAATTTCGAGTACATAGACGAAGGGACTCGTCGCGCTGCTCTAGCCACTGGCGTTGCGCCTGGTTTTATCGCAATTTTATACTTTTTTGAAGATTTACCGATTCCATTGAAAACCTCATAATGATCTGATATGATTTTATCCCTCAGTAACTCATTCGTTTGAATTTTAATTTTTTCCACGTTGTTCACGGACCGACTCCCTGACCTTCTTATCAACCCCCACTTCTCAATCGTCGGTAAACCCAAGATCGGTACGAAATTTTCCTTAATTACTATAAATTCTTCCAAAGTCACTTCATTTTTGTGCATACACACGACATAGCACTTACCCGCAGGTATTATCTTTTGACCACTGTACGCTTCAAGTACATCGTCGGTCCGATAAATGATAGCAGCTTTGTCGATTCGTTTCAATAACTTTAATGGAATAATATTTACCTCTGATCCGGTATCGAACTTGATGGGGATGGTGGTCTCGTTTAATCGAATATGTTCAGTCCATCCTCTTCTTCGCTTTCTAGATTCAAATTGAGAATTAACTATGTTATTTACTTTTATAATTTTGATCGAATGAATAAAAACTTCACCATCATCACAATGTTTCTCAGTTTCAATTGATTTAACTTTTTTCATTCTACAAACTATTGCGAAGTGATTTGGCTTCTTGCAGTTGTTGCATAGCTTTCCTTGTGCCGGACACTTGGCGTTTCCATGTGACATGTTGCACCGGTTGCAGCGATATTGTGTTCCCGAGGGCTTGTTGTAGTTCTTCGTTGGTGTTCTATTGAATTTTTTATTTCGTATCTCGTGTACTGGATATTCCGGAGCCGTTTCGCGTTGCATGATTTTCGCTTGTCCTTTTGCCATTTCCGTGGCACGACACAGATCAGTAGCCTCTTCCAATGTAATTTTACTTTTTAACATTTTTTCTTGGAGGCTTTTGTCGCCAATGCCCATCACTATCCTGTCTCTTATCATTTCGTCTTTGTTGTCTCCGAATTCGCACGTTTTTGCTAGCTTTTTTAGGTTCACCAAAAAACTGTCGAATCTTTCCCCGTCCTTCTGATTCCTCGAGTAAAAAATGAAACGTTCGTATACAACGTTCTTCTTTGGAACACAAATGTTCTCGTATGCTTCGACCACGCTCTTAAACGACTTCTTTTGTTCAAGTGTTAGTGGCAACGTGTCAAATAAATCCAATGCATCTGCACCAGCTGCATTGAGAAAGACTGCAATTCTAGCCTCGTCTTTCTTTGTGTTGCACTCAGTTGCCACCTCGAAGACATCGTACGCTTTTTTGAATAGCCGCCAATTCTCCGCCACGTTGCCATCAAAACTTAGATCGTCTACTTTTTTCACAAACTCCATTTTCTTTCTTTTCTTATTCTTACAGCATTCACGTGACTTAATTTTTTCGATTATTTTCTCTTTCGCTCTTAATTCCAACAATCTCTTTGATCTTCGAAGCTCTTTTGATTTATTTTCACTTTTGCCACGATAATTAGTAGACTTTTTTCTTAATGTCTTTAGCTTACTAATCGGTTTAAGATCAACCACCATTTCCTCTTTTCCGTAACGCTTTATACAATTATAATTGTTCTTTCAGCAATTACCGACTGCGCCATGTGAGATGTGTATTGAAAGAGATCTGAATGTAGACTGACTTTTATTGTAAACGTTATAATACTTATGCGTGACGATGGTGTTACAATGCTTGTCATTATGAACTAACCCTACATTGCTACAGGATTTTTAAGAGTCGTTTACACCTAGAATGCAACATATGTAGACCACATGAACAGGTAGATCACCCGGGCATGCTGAAATGGGTATAGGAAAGTAGCGATAGATTGAAGTCAAAGAAGTTTATTTCCCTTGGTGCAGCTGGTTGCAGTAGTAAGGTACAGTGAGGTACAGCTAGGTGCAGTGGTGCTAGGTGCGATGCCAAGAAGGATGGAGCCGAGGAATGGACAAAAACCGTCGTTTTGGTGGAACGATGAAATAAGACTTTTGCGAGCGACTTGTTTTAAGACAAGAAGGAGGGTGCGAAGGTCCAGAAATGAAAGCGTCAGAGCGGTGAGGTGCATGCAACATCGTCATGCAAAATTAGCATTGAAGCGAGCAATCCGGGCGAGTAAGAGGTGTTGTTGGAAGAAACTGTGCCAGGAGGCAGAACAGTAATGACGATGACGAAAGGTACACCAGGGCCAAAAGAAAAGTGCCCGGAGAAGCTAGGTGCCATGGTGAGAGAGCTCTTCCCACAGCACGAACAGATCACATGGCCGCAAACGCCTTATGGCCATGAAGCGGAAGATAGACATGAACGGTCGGTCACTGCAGAAGAGATCCAGATGACTGTGAAGGAGTCAAATAATAACAATGCGCCAATACCAGAGGGAATCCCCAATCTAGCTCTGAAGACTTGATCCTCACGGTGTCCGGAAAGTCGAAGATGGAGGTGGAGGTAGCTACGACGAAGATACTAGAAATTGTCGAAAACTGAATGACAGCCGCAAAACTGAAGCTGGTCCACCAGAAAACCGATATCATGCTAGTGAGTAACTGCAAAAAAACTGAGCGGATCATAATGAACATTAACGGGGAAGAAATCACATCCACTCGCTAATTAAAATACGTTGGAGTTATGCTGGACGACCGCAGAAATTTTAATAGTCATGTGGACTACACGTGCGAAAAGGCAATGAAGCTACCGCAGCACTGGCCAGAATAATGACAAACGGCTTTGGACCGCGCAGCTTAGTGAGGTGACGGACGGACAGGAAAAGTGAAAAGATAAAGTAGTTATCTCTACTTAATAAAGAGAGAACATGTGCCGACTTCAACTCAAATAATCAGTTCGTTAGCCTAGGTCAAATGCAACATTGTACTGACATTTCGCAAACAATGTCGGTGTCTCCCCTTAGCCAGTGCAGCGAAACAGATCAGTCACAACGAAATTTTTGTTCGATTCGCCGAGGGCTTGCGAGTTATTTCATATCATCGACTAAGGTTTTATTGTCTAACCCATCTGAAATTTACACGTATGTTTACCCCCTACGAAAACCTTTCATTATTGGGATATTCTTTGTGAAGCAAAACTCTTGTGCTCACTAGTAAAGTAAAACTCTTGTCGTCACTAGTGAATTGTTTTGTAATGCTCGACTTTCGAATGGGTAGGCAATAATAGTAGATTATTGATGGCCGACAGAAAGTAATCACAACAAAAACCCTTTTTAAAAGGGAAATGTGACGCAGGTCCTCGTCCCTTCCTCCAAAACAACTGATATCAATTTCGGTGACGCTGACAGCGTCGGAACGCAAAAAATTCTTTTGAAATATTTTCACATTTGATTTAAAAAATGCGATGCCGGACCCTCCCAACGTAATAATTTTTTTGCCGATTTCTGTCGATGCCAGCAATTTCTATACCGGTGTTCGTATCGACGTTTATAAATATTTATTACTTAGTAAAACGAAATGTGAATCATGGGCGCGCAGTAGCAATGCGTTCGTGACGCAAGTCCACATACGAACAAAAAATTACGAAAAATGATTTTCGTAAGGTTTGAATTCCGTCCTTGCGACTTACTCCCGGAAAATATCATTCGCGGGTTCAACGGAAAACTCTAAGGCGAAGTATATTTTCACTCATTAAAATCGGTTCAGTGGATCCGGAGAAATGACCTTTAGAAAATGATCATTTTCTATAAAAAAGTATATTTTCATAGAATCCAAATTTAATGAAAGCATACGTTAGTGAGCTAGTTAGTGTATGGTTTCCATTGACACTAGCGAATGCAATTACCGTACATTTGTTAAAAACCGGTAAACGGTAATACCGAAATTTTTGAGTAAATTTACCGGTAAATTACCAGTAATTTGTATTACACGCAAATCGGTCGATATGTTCAATTTTAGATAATCAAATCGACCAAATAATCTGCGACGAACGTATAATGAAGCGTATGAACAATTTGAAAAAGAATGTTTCATGATTTACACACTCAATATTGGTCATTTTACACTCCCCAGTAGCAGGGTAATCCTTTCCAAATCTATATATTCAATTTAAGTATTCTTATAGTCCGAATTCGAAATCGTACGCCCATATTTCTCAAACCGACCTATGTACCTTGTTTTTTGGTCACACTCTGCCCTCCTTCACCAAAACTACCTAAATATCCTAAAATAGGACCTCCCTTTTCATTATTTTATTTGCAGAGTGTGACCATAAAACGAATGTCCACCTGAATTAAGAAAGCAAAAATCAGGAACCAAAAATCAGGAAATGAAAATCAGGAAACGAAAATGAGGAATGTAAAATAAGGAAAAACAAAAATCAGGAAATACCAAATTTAGGAAAAACCAAAATTGGGAAAAACGAAAATCAGAAAGGAAATAAATCAGGAAGGAAATATATCAGGAAAGCCGTCACAGTTTTCAATTCCTAAGGAGGTCGTAATATTATTTTTGGTATATAGAAGGCCCTGCCCCCTAAACCCCCGCGCCTGCGGCGAGCTACTTACGCCCTGTAGGCTGCTTTCCGTGCATGGGGCTCTGCCCCAAACCCTGCTAGGGGCTCTGCCCCTTAGACACCGCAAGGGGGGATATTCCCCCCTTGACCCCCTACGCGGGGGCTGCCGCCCCTCGACCCCGCTTTTTCTTTTCAAGGATTTATCACGGCCTGGGGCGCATTCTGCCTGATTCCTAATTTAATTCATTCCTAATTTTTGTTTTTCCTAATTTTAGTTTTTCTTGATTTTTGTTTTTCCTTATTTTTGGCAAATAACGTTTTTTTTCCTAATTTTCGGTTTCCTAATTTTTTTCCTAATTTTTGTTTTTCCTAATCTTTGTTTTACTAATTCGTGTGGAATACCGCAGAAAATGAACTCTTGACTAACTTTTTATAAAGATTTTTACCGGTAAACAAAATTTTATTTACCGGTAATCGCCATAATCGGTTTTTACCGGTTTTTATTTACCGGTTGCATTCCCTGATTGACACTTGCATGGAAAATGACTTTTTTGATTCCGGCTCGAAAACCGCTCGATAACTCTCCAGAAAGCTGGGTATTCTGCGACCTCTGAGATTTTAAAAAAGGGGGCGCCAGGGCTCTTAGAGAACGCCATACACGCATATTTCGTATGAGTTTGTGTGTGCAATGTGTATGGTAATCATTTTGTGAGAGACAAAGGCTGGGTGTTCGAGATGGATGTTTGGTGTCAAAGGGAAAGTTGTTGGGTTGGCTGTGTAGTGTATCAGTGTGACCGCCAAAATGGCGGAAAATAGGCGGGGGCTCAAAAAAAACTTTTGATATGTTGTAGGGGAACTTGTTTGGATCATTTTCGCCAATGGAAGTAGTAGCCGCCGCGCTTCAGTTTGTCGCGACGGCGGGTCGAATAAAATTCTATATATAATTCGTCAAAAACAAGTTTTCTACTTCCAAAGACCCGATATCACAACAAAATCTCCTTTTAAAAGGGAAATTTGTCGCAAGTCCTCGTCCCTTTTTCCAAAATCAAATTTATCAAATTGGGTGACGCTTAAAGTTTCGGAAATGTTTTCGAATAAAAAAAATGCGTTCCAACGTAATAATTTTTCTGCGCTTTCAGAACTCACACCCCAAAAATTTAGCTTTGCACGATGTATGGAGCACAGGTAGCCAAGTTTTTGCGTGTGAAATCTGAAAGCGCAGTAAAAGTATTACGTTGGGAGGGTCCGCCATTTGTGACACATTTTTTTATCGAAAATATATGAAAAGAATTTTGTGCGTTTCGAAACTTTAAGCGTCACCCAAATTGATATCAGTTGTTTCGGAAGAACAGACGAAAACTTACGTCATATTTCTCTTTCAGAAAGGGGTTTTGTTGTTATTGTATGTACCAAAGGCAGCTCTTTCGTATTGAAAAATTGTTTGAGAATGACTGGGTTCGACAATTCAAAATTCTCGTTTTTTTAGCTTCAAGAGTTTCACCATAAATAATCCAAAAATGTCTAACTGACAATCGTTCTCAGACACAGACACACGACGCCTTGCATTCTGGAGTTTTAATTCCAGAAGGCAATGATGGCACGTATCGACGCGACGGTGGCTGCATGTTTAGTGCGTTGTTATCACCTGTAGTACAGCGAATTTCATGATGAAATACATAAAACGTTGCAGTATTTTTTATACCTGATGGAGAGCATGAAATTCACTATACATTGACAGACGGTAAAGTATACAAAACAGTTCAAAAGATTTTCTTGGTGCGTCATAACTTCCTTCAAACTTTTCAGTACACTCAAATAGAATTTTTGCAAAAATATATTTCCGTTAGTGTATTAAAAATTCACTAAATTTTTGAAGTCCTAGCACTTTTAAGTTTTTCACAAATCAAACAAACGTGTTACATTGTCGACTTGAAGACTTTATTTTACTTTTGTTTTCTTTATCATGATTACAAAATATTCATTTTTATTCGTTAAATTTGAAGTTGTTAAACAAGTTGTTCTCCTTTGGAAATGTCGTCAAAATGTAATTTAGTCAAATGTCCTTTGTACTCTCTTAACCAATTGGTTGCATAATTACACAATTTACATTCGTAAATATGTCTTCCCGGATGCTTTTTCGTTGAAAGTACGTGTTTCCGAAGATTTTCCTAAAAATACAATCGAAAAAAAATTAGATTGTGGAAGAGATGACTCGATCAATCGTTTTAAGTCCTTACCGAATTGTTGGCGGAGTATTCGCAGTATGGGCACTTGTACGGTTTAATTTTATCATGAATCCTAAAATGACGAGTCAGATGACCGGAAATTTTAGTTTGGAATGGGCATTGTGAACATTGGTAAATCTTTTCTTGTCCATTCACAGGATTATGCATTTTTGAGTGTCTAAAAAACGTAAATGAAAGAAAAATTTTTCAGTAAAAGATGGAAGAAAAATAGTTTCAACATTTGTTTTTTATAATTAAAACGCTAGGTAAGTATTACACTTAGCGAATTTTAAAGTGCAAACTCCTTGCCTCCAATAAAAAATTTTGGAAAGCGAGGCCGTACTTCTATTTTGATTTCAATTAAAATATTAAACAAAAAATGCATTGCACAAAGTCAACGGGATTGGTCTGTACTGTACTGTCGAATTTCACGAAAATTTCTCGAGTTTCGCGAAATGAGATATTTGAAAATTCGCGAAAATTTTCTGAATTTCTTGAAAATTACTCGAATTGAGTTGTATCTATCCAATGACCTTCAAAAATTCAATAAATTGTATTTTCACAATATTTGATCAAATAAACATATGCAGGGGACTCGTATCAGAATAGATGCGGCAAACATGGTTGATGTTACGAAGAGACTCGAACGTATTTAAGTAAATATTGCCTTGGAGCGTTTAAACTCGTTTTTAATTTTCACTTAACTCTTAAGTGTATGAAATTACGTCCACATTAAGTTGTATTGGAAATTGCCGCTAGGGCAATATTGAAAAATTCGTCCGAAGAAACGGTGTAAAAAAGCCTTTCCGAAAGCACAAAATTGACCCCCAAATATAGAAAAATGTTCTACTCAATTTTCTCTACAACATAGAAAAAATCATTTTTTGGGCTAGGGTCGACCTTAGTACCGACATGGTCCACTTGAGCCCTAAGCTCAAGCAAAAGTTTCTTTTATAAACTGTTGGCCATGTCCAGATCTTTCGCACAAAAAAAAATTTTGAAAATCGGAAAACATTTACTCGAGTTATGTACAAAAAACATATAGAGCCCTAGCAGAGACTCGTTTTTAGTGCCCCAGCTAAGTCCAAGGACTCAAATTAAAAAAAGTTTCTTCCATAAATTGTCGGCTTTCAAACAGAAGAAAAGTTATGAAAATCAGAAAAGATTTGCTCGAGTTATGGACAAAAAACACATAGAGCCCTAGCAGAGACTCGATTTTAGTGTTTTAGCTAAGTCCAAGGACTCAAATTCAAAAAAGTTTCTTCCATAAATTGTCGGTCGTACCCAGGCCTTTCAAACAAAAAAAAAGTTTGTGAAAATCGGAAAAGATTTACTCGAGTTATGTACAAAAGACCAAAAATCAGTGCCCAGATTCAATCCCATAAAAGATTTTTCGATTACCTTTCAGGGAAAAAAAGTTTTTGAAAATCGGTTGAGTTTTACTCGAGTTATCGTGCTGACAGACGGACGGACGAACGGACATTTTTAGACCCGTACGAAGACCGAATTTCCTCGAAAACGGGTCTTATGCGTTTACCACGACGTTTGTAACCAGTCGAATTTCGACCCGGGAGTAGGGCGGGAGCACCGATCATGATCCTTAGATGACGAATCAGCAATAAAAAAAAAATGTCCGACCGTCCGTCCGTCCGTCTGTCAACGCGATAACTCGAGTAAAACTCAACCGATTTTCAAAAACTTTTTTTCCCTGAAAGGTAATCGAAAAATCTTTTATGGGATTGAATCTGGGCACTGTCGGCCCTAGTGCCGCCGAGCTAGGGCCGTTTAAGTGGTTTTTGGTCTTTTGTACATAACTCGAGTAAAACTTTTCTGATTTTCATAAAAATTTTTTTGTTTAAAAGACCTGGGCATGGCCGACAATTTATGGAAAAAACATTTTTTAATTTGAGTCCTTGGACTTAGCTAGGGCATTAAAAACGAGTTTCTGCTAGGGCTCTATGTGTTTTTTGTACATAACTCGCGTAAATCTCTTCCGATTTTCATAAATTTTTTTATTTGAAAGATCTGGGCATGACCGACAGTTTGCGGACGAAACTTTTTTGGATTTGAGTCCTTGGACTCAGCTAGGGCACTACAGACGAGTCTTTGTTAGGGCCCTACGTGTTTTTTGTACATAGATCGAGTAAATCTCTTTCGATTTTCAAAAACTTTTTTTGTTTGAAAGATCTAGGCACGGCCGACAATTTATGGAAGAACTTTTGCCTGTGTTTAGGGCTTAAGTGGGCCTCATGTCGGTCCTAAGGTTGGCCCTAACCAAAAAAATGTTTGTTGCTATGTTGCAGAGCAAATTAAGGGAAACATTTTTGTCTATGGAAGTATGTGTCCGAGGCCTCTAGGTCAGTAATAAGGTCGGCCCTAGCCCAAAAAATGGTTTTTTGCTATGTTGTAGTCAAAATTGAGGAGAACATTTTTCTCTATTTGGAGACCAATTTTGTGCGTTCGGAGAATTTTTGTACACCGTTTCTTCGGACGGGTTTTTCAAAATTGCCTTATCGGCAATTTCCAAAACAATTTAATGTGAACGCAATATTTACTTAAATACGTTCCAGTCTTTTGATAACATCAATTCTGTTTTCGCATCTATTTTGATGCGTACGGGCCCCTTCATATGTTTTCAAGTGGCGTCATCTATGCTTTCATAGCTGAATACGGAAAAACATAATACAAGGCGCCTAGTCCATAGTTTTCTGTTAATCTGATTCTGACAAAACAACTTCAAATATATCTGTTGTTGAAGGAGCACATAGGAGCTTATATACAGCATCTCTTTGACTTCCCCCTCGTGACTTACCGCCCTGAAAATATTTTTCTCTGATACCATACGTGAATTTCTTTAGAGAATTGCTCTTTCAATCAATAAAATCGGTTCACTAGACCCGAAGATATGAATTTTCAAAGTTTCCATTTAAAGAAGTTCGTATCTCATGTTTTTAACCGATGAATTTTACCGATTTCTGGAATTTCACGAAAATATTTTTCAAAAAGAGGTCCTGGTGTGAACTACAGAATAGGAAGCATTGCCTCTCAAGATGTCTCAGCTTGTCTCAATTTTTTTCAATAGGCAATAGAGCAAATATTATACAGTTGACACTCAAATGAAATGCACTTATCGACCATCGTTTAGTTAATAGATTTTTTGATAATCGTGTGTGACAAAAACGTATGTTTATGTCTTCTGAAAACCTATCGAAAGCGGATAAGGGATGACATTGCCACGGGCTATAAACCAAACCCTCGTCAAAACAAAATATTTCGAACGAAGTACGTAATGTACTGTTACATGCTAGCAGAAGGTAAAGTATGCTTTACCGCACTGGGACTTATAAAAAGCATCGCGTTGTTACCTTGTTGTGCTGTGCATTATATTCCTGCTTGTAAATTGTTTGTTTTAATGAGTGGTGCCTTTGGTGTGTGGAATGTGAGCACAAGAAGCCATCTTTAAGATGGTCAGTGATGCCGCGTCATGACGTATTTACATTCCACAAACATTACATTAGTTCAGAAGCTGTTATAAGTTAATTCTTTAGATTAGTGGTAACGCACGGGCCCTACAGTCAACGTATAATTAATTCGAGGCAGAAACGACTCCCAAAAAGAGTGTACCATGATTTAATTTCCGGATGACTTACGAATTAATGATTTTCGGTGATTTTGGAAATCATATAAATTATAAAAATCAGAGATTTTTAGTGATTTCCAATGATTTTTTGAAGATTTTTCACGATTGTTGTGCTTTTTAATGATTTTTGATGATTTTCCCGGATGATTTTTTATCTTTGCACCGTATCAAGATTTTCCGGAGTCATTTCCCCCTCGAATTAGTTTCCCCTTGAAAATTTTTTCTGAGAAGTTTCTTTGTGATGACTGGTAAAGTAGTGAGAACAACGGTTTGTTTTAAATATTACTTGCTTCTATGACAATGTCGTTTTTTACGCAATTGCTTGGAATTTTTTAATGACGTGCGTTTATGTAAAATATTGTAATAATTATTTACGAGACGCTTAATCAAAAGCTCAAGCTTTTATCAGTTAATACTTTTAATGATGCCAGAAGATAACATCTTTTCACCGAGAACACTAAATGAAACAACAAGAATAAACTTTAAATATAGACGTGTGGAATTCGAGGTACGCATAGCACATCAATAATGCATCGAAAAAACAAGCAGCAATAACAAACTTATTTCATTTTATTAAACGTTCTTCGGTTTATTATGCGTTTGCTTTACGTTTGTAGTCTTCGTCGAAAAAATCGACATACAGTCAATACATGCAATGCGTAAATGAGTGCTTTATTCATCGCGATTTCATATATCTAGACTGCTTTTCTAGGAAGGCGCTCGCCCTAGTTTTTTGGGGGGGGGGGGGGATTGGTGGTTGTCAAAGAAAAATTTTATTACTGCGCTGGCAGCTTTTCTTTGAGTTTAACGTGGTGTTCAAATGGTGCAAGTAAAGTTTTCAAAGGGCCTTGCCGCAGGCAGAAATTTTCGACTGACTTTACTTATTCTTTAAGAAGTGCTTCGTTGCCGCATCGAGAAAGGCACCGTAGGCAAAACTCTGGACTGGTTTTCCTCGTTCTTTAGGTAAATTTGAAGAATTGCTCAATAATCACATCGGGTAAGGCGCCACAGGAGAAAATTTACTAACGGGAATTGCTTTTCAAGGTTTTTAACTACAGTAACGGAATCATAGGATTGTGCAACATTTCATTTTACTAGTAAAATTTATTCCTGAAAGAAAAGTACGTAAAATCTTAGGATTCTCCTACCGTAACTAAAAACAATTGATGAAAATTGATTCACTGGTTCAGGCCCATAGAGTGAGTCGAACTCTTTTTCATGCATTTCGTAAAGGCTCAACACTCAACAGTTTTCAAGAAAAAAGTATGAAAGAGGCCTCTTCTTAGAGGCTGACTTTCCTCCGCTCCCTGAGATTTGTTCCTTCACTTTTGAAAACATTGTTATATATCAGAAGGGAAGGAACAAATCTCAGGTATACGGCGCTGGAAACGCGTGAACCGTTAAGGAATTAATATTTTACTGGTTTTTGACCTTACGTTACGTAAAAGTTTTCAATTTTTTCAAGTAAGGAAAAGAAATATAATCGATAAGAAAGATTTGTGGTGAGTTAGTTGAAACATTGAGGATTGATCTGACAAACACAATTGTAATATGGCGTGAAACTCCAGAAATTCGCCAAGGCAAATCGTAAGGCTTGACGTTAGTTGTGTTACATAGTGTGACATTATGTTTCATAGGGGTGAGCATTCTAAAATTGTGGGGGGTGTGAATTTGTGGAATTCAGCACAAGAAATCTATAAACTCGTTTCAATATTTTTATGAACTTTTTACTTCTGCGCAGGTTTTTGCGGTGTTAATAACCTGCGCAGAAATAAAATGCTCATAAAAATGTTGAAACGAGTTTTTAAATTTTAAAAACTCTGTGAAATCGTGAAAATTGTTCATTGGTTCATTTTCCAAATGTTTCTTTCCCAATAGAGAATGGTTTGCATCACTTTTCATCAGGCAATAGTAGCCGCCTGTCGGAAGCGTCATCCGCTTATTTTCATACGGATCAATGCAAAACTAAAGCACACCTTTCGGTGGCGCCATCCATTTTTTTCGTAGCTGAATGGATTTAACACACAACTGAATTCTCACTCTATCACAATCAGTCTTAACATGTGAGAGTGCGTAAAGCATCTATAAGTTTTACTGGTGAAGTCTTTGGCAACGAGTGAGGTGAGCTTTATTCAAAGTATATAAAATTTCGTCATATGGTGGAGAAGCTTAAAGGCTCACCATTTTTCGTCGCTTGACATATTACACACGACGTCATCAAATTTTGCGCTTTTTTGATTTCATCTGTTTCGCATGTTTGAGCAAAATTCACATGCAAATCCGGTCTGTAAAGCGTTAATTATATTGGGCAACCGCATCGCCTAAGGTTTGTGTGAAAGCTCAACTTGACAGAAATAAAAATAATTTTGTCAAGTTGAGCTTTCACACCAACCTTAGGCGATGCAATTCGCATCGTGCCCAATATAATTAACGCTTAAACAACTAAGCTAGCTACTCCAAGCTATTCAATATATAACGCAAATTTTAAGGACGCCGTGTGTATCAATTTCGCCACAACGTCATAAACTTTGACGTAAGTCGACACCGCACTAAAAACATGAATTTGCTTCAAAATGTCCCACATATAATTGGCAATGGCAACATTCTCATGCGAAACTCATTTTATTGTAATATGAAAATTTTTTGCCTTTTTTTAAACGTTTTCGTATACACTTGGAAATTACATAAAAATTCACTTCTATAGCTTCAATTGAATTTATATCGAATTTAAAAGAAAAAACGAACTTCCTCTCTTTTAGCAATAAGAAGATTTGTTATCTTCGGTATACATTATTAAGGTAGATATAGTTTCATTCGCTCGATGCTGAGACAAAAATTCTCCTCTTCAATAGATGTAGCATTGGTGCACCAATAAAAACAATATTCATTGAGTTTCGCTTCAACATATACATAAAAATGCAGGAAAAAAAAGCTAAATAAGTAAAAATCAAGCAACAAGTTATACTTTCGTGACCACCTTTGTTTGGGTACCTTTATTGTAATTATTTTTCTGCAAGAGATCTTTACCAGATCTAGATTTTGACATGTGGCGACCATTTTGCATTTTAAAAATATCTTCTCGTTTCGCATACACAAACATGTAACGTCTATTCTGCGGTCCGCGTTTTTTTTGCATTTATTTTTGAATTTATTTTATTTCTTGTTGAAATGCACGATTGCTTGTAAAATTGTTTTATCAAATTGTTTTACAATTGTTTTTTGCTTTAAATGTTTATATGGAAGCATTTTGTTGTATTTTATAATTTATATGAATTGTAATCACTTCGATAAGTTGGCTGGATTACAGAAATACAAGTTGTGGAGCATTGTTATTTGATGAGGATATTATGCATTCTGCACGAAAGATTATTATGCACATTTATTGTTTGTGATATTCTGGCTATCTTAGGGGTCAAGGTGCTCGATTCAATCAGATACTTTTCTGTAATTATTCAGAAGTTAGTCGTTCTACGCTCATAGCAATTCAATGATTTGTGTTCGAATGTTCAAAAGATCAGATCCAAATCTTCCAATTGGTTAGAGTGAAAAAAATGTGCGTTGTTTCACTTCGGCCGAAAATATAATCTTTGGAATAAGTTCATTGAGTCGCTTTAAGTTGAAAAAGTCGAGAAATAAAATTAGAAAATAAAAAAACTATTAAAAAAACAAAAAATTAAAAAGCTGTAAAACCAGAAAAAACTAATGAATATAAAAAAACAGCCGCTCACGGAAATTCTACGTTGACACCATAACGCGTGAAATGACGTTGTCCAATTGACCAAGCACTGACCAAGTAACGAACTCAAAATTATAGTCTCTCAAGGTCTAAAGAGTTTTGCGTCTCTTCTCTATTCTAAGATTTTCTTTCATTTCTCCGAAAAAGACATCAATTCTGATGATTGTGCACGCCTTGGGTCAAATGCACAATTTATTCTAATGATTTTGCATACAGTAGGTTGAATAATTAATTCACTCTAATTATTGTGTATGCATTAGGCTAACTGCACAATCTATTCTGACTATTGTGCATGTCTAGGATTTAACTCACAATTCATTCCTATGACTCCACATGCCTTAGGCTCAATGCACAATCAATTCTGATGATTGTGCACGCCTTAAGTTATTCTAATGATTGTACATACCTAAGATTGAATGATTAATTCACTCTAATGATTGTGCATGCCTTAGGTTTAATGTTACATTGACTCTAATGATTGCGTATGCATTAGGCTAACTGCACAATCTATTCTGACTATTGTGCATGTCTAAGATTTAATTCACAATTCATTCCTATGACTGCAATGCCTTAGATTCAATTCACAATCAATTCTGATGATTGGGCACGCCTTGGGTCAAATCCACAATTTATCTAATGATTGTGCATGCCTTAAGTCAATGTAACATTGACTATATTGTGTATGCATTAGGCTAACTGCACAATTTATTCTGACTATTGTGCATGTCTAGAATTTCTCACAATTCATTCCTATGACTGCACATGCCTTAGATTCAATGCACAATCAATTCTGATGATTGTGCACGCCATTTTCATAGAACGTACGATAAAGTTAATGTAATCCCCCATACAAATGGACATGTTTTGAGCAGAAAATAGTTTTGTGCTAAGCACAGGTGGCATCACAAAACTGTTGGGGCGGTGATATCGTCAGCACATAATGTGTAGATTTCAGCTAACTATTCATAATTTCGAAAAAGTTGATACAATAGGGGTCTCCCATACAAATGGACATGTTTTGAGCAGAAACTAGTTTTGTGCTAAGCACATGTGGCAGCAAAAAACTTATGATAACCATTTTTTGAAAGCACATAACCTAGCGCTCAAAATCAGCTATTTGAAAATCCAGCTCAAAATGGTGGGGGTGCTGAGGACATGCACCTCCTACATCCAACCATTTCCAACAAATTTATTTTAAATAATCGGAATCATAGCTGTTATCGTGACTATGGAATGCAACCGGTAAATAAAAACCGGTAAAAATGGATTATGGGGATTACCGATTAACGGGAAATAAAATTTTGTTTACCGGTTTTTACAGTAGAATATTATCACTTTATAAAAAGTTAGTCAAGATTACATTGTCTGCAACAATAATGGCTTGATGCCTTGATGTGTCGGTTGAGTCCAGTTGTGTTATGAGAATTCAGTCTCTAGCTTTTCAATTCAAATGAAATACTGAAAAAAGATGTCCTATGTTGGGATATTTAGGTAGGTTTGGTGAAGGAGGACAGAGTGTGACCAAAAAACAAGGTACATAGGTCGGTTTGAGAAATATGGGCGTCCGATTTCGAATTCGGACTATACAAGAGGATTGATTACTTAAATTGAAGATCTAGATTTGGAAAGGATTACCCTGCTACTGGGGAAATTAAAATGACCAATATTGAGTGCGAAGAGTCTGATAATTTAGTAAATCTCATCTTTTGTATGAAATTCGTTTTTCCTTAAATATGAACGTCCTACATGGCTAGGTACTTTCATGAAAGTGAACAAATTTGACAAAGGGTATGGCATTTGCACATAAAATTTTGTTCGTTAATTGGAGTGTCATAGCTTTCATGGTAACTTAACACAATATATGTGGACGATCTGTGTAAATCATGAATTATTCTTTTTCAAATTGTTCATACGCCTCATTCAACGATCGTCGCAGATTATTTTGTCGATTTGATTATCTAAAATAGAGCATATCGACCGATTTGCGTGTAATACAAATTACCGGTAAATTTACTCAAAAATTTCGGTATTACCGTGTACCGGTTTTTAAAAAATGAACGGTAATTGCATTCGCTAGTTGTGGCGAATTTCGCGGAAATTGGCGGGAATCGGCAAATTTCACGGAAATTGGCGAGTTCTGCAAAAATTGGCGAGTTATGCGAAAATTGGCAAATTCCGCGGAAATCTACGAATTCCGAGAAAATTGGCGAATTACGCGGAAATTGGTGAATAACGCGGACATTGGCGAATAACTCGGAAATAACTCGGTAGTTTAATTTTTCAAAAAATCTTTTGAAATTGTCTCTTCTTACTGTGCTTACTTTGTGCCTTTGAACATGAAAACGAAGGCAGCCTGGTGTAGAGCCGTCAGCCGCCAAATCACAGCCGTCGAAAAACTGCGGCTAGGGTCTAAAAGTTCCGCAGCCGCCAAAACGTTCTATTTTTCAAAAAAAAATTCCGAACATTTTGTTCAAATTATTTTCTTGATTTCAAAAATTTTGTGGATTTTTAGTAGTCAGCTGCCGTCAGAAACCTTTTCAGTCAGGTAGACGACGCCGTAATTTTTTGGACCATCTCTGGCCTGGTGTCAAAAATTCTTGACGAATAATTTTCAATTTGACACTAGTCTATCGCTACCATCTTCATTTGAACGAATATAGCTCAAAAACGCAGTCTGATGTCAAGATGAAAATGAGAACGTTGTTTAGGATTCATCAATGCAGTCAAAGCGTGACAGCTCTTTGTCTATATATTTACAAGTAGCACTCAACGTGAAGTTAGCTTCGTTTGCGACCGAAGCTAACTTTATTGCAAACAAAATCTAGTGATTTCACTTATAAATTCACCAAAATCATCAGAACTTATTAAAATGTTCAAAAATCACCTGATTTTCTTGCAATAAGGTTACCTTCACTTGCAACTGCAGGTAACCTCACGTTAAGTATTACTTGCAAAGATCGAAACAAAAGACTGCGATATGCTTTGTGCCGTTGAACCGTGACAAAGTACGCAAGCTGGTGTAAAATTGACAAATATTTCACCATAAAGTGCTCGCTTTTGACTCCAACATTCCGTAACATTCCCAGGCTCCCCGCCCGAAAATAAATTTCTACACTTGCTGCAACTTTCTAAAGGCAGCGTACTTCACATTCAAGATCCAGTAAGATCATCCGACTTCATGAATCCATAAATTTTTTCTGAGGCCATCCATATATAACGTTCCCCTCGTCCAACTTCTCCAACCACCTATAAATGAAGTCATTCTATTTCAAAGTTTTGTTGGACACCCTACTAGCTCTTTACATCATCTTTCTCCCCCGCTCGATTTGTGTACAACTGCCGCATGAGTCGCGCGTTCGACTTTGTTTATGAGAGGTAGAACAACATTCTCTCTCATTACAAGCATCAACATGCGTGTAAACATTCAGAATGTTCGCATTGCACACATAACACATCTATACATAGTATACAACTGATGTGTGTTGTATACTATGTATAGATGTGTTATGTATAGTAGTATAAGAACTCATTTCCCCTATCATACCCGTGTGTTTGGCAACAAATTTTATTATGAACTCATAACTACACAAGGGCAGTTAAAAGTCATAACTACAGCTCCTTCTTTATGTTTGTAGTGGTATGTCGTTTATGTCACCCGTTTCTTTTCAGAAACTAACACACATCATAACGAATACTTACACACTAACCCTTTTTATCACATCGGAGCCTATAATAAGCCAATTATTGCACTGAAAGTAGCGGTATAATTAGCCTATTATAGTCGAGTATCTTGTGTTCAACGAGGGGTATAGTAAAGTCAATATAATCGAGTCCAATGTTTCTCACGTAAAAAACCTTAAAGAAAACTCATGTCGCCTTTTTTCGAAACATCTTCACCTCCGCAACGGTTATTTGTTTCACATGCACATTTTATTGAAATAAAAAAGTCATAACTCACGAATTTAATTCGAATTGGAATAAAGTTTTATTTTGGTTTTCTTCATTGGAAAACAATTCGACTGACCGTCCATTTTGCAATGACAACTGCAGCTTAATAGATTCAAACTAATGACTTTTTGCAAGGATTTCGATGTAGAGGGTAGTGTTAGATGTAAACAGTCAACTTCGTTTTTAATTCCTTTTTGTTTCCTGCAAATGTGGCAATTATAAGCCCGATGTGATAAAACATCGCATGTTGTGTTTTGTTTCTTCGCCGATTGTCAATAAATGTTTGTTTGTTTCTTGGACTATATCGCATAACACAAGGGTTATATCGCGTAATTATAGTCTCGGTTGGTAAAATTTCTCGAGGCTAACGCCTTCGAACTTTTACCAACCTCGACTATTATTACGCGATATTATACCCCTCGTGTTGTAACATACTAAAAAATTAAGGACGTCGATTTTATAATTTCCTTCATTCGCTACTTTTTTTCTACGACCAAAATCAACGAAATATTTTATAAAAACGCTAACGAAGACAATAGAACATAAAATCATACATTTCTCTCAGTACATTCCCTATTGACTCAAAACGGATGAAGAAGAGATAGTGGACAGTAAACAAGAAATTTCAAAAGCAGAGATAATAATAAGCCGCTTTCATCTTAACCGAGCACATTGTTTTTAATTCATCAACACCACCCTCAGAATATAAAACGACTTACCTTTTCAATAAACTTAACGACTTTCCCATATAATTGCAACCAGCGAATCGGCAATCGAAACTCTTTTCTTTGGTATGACTCGAATGATGATTTCGAAGTTCTGCAGCCGAACGTCCCGAAAATAAACAATTTTCCATTTCACATGGAAAACTTTTTGTCACCACCTGATTTCGATGACAATGAAAATGCTGCTCCAATATATGTCTGCAAATAAACGGTAAAATACAATTAAAAAAGATTAAAACAATTAAAATGGATTTTCCGTGCGTAGCGTATGGATGTAGATTTGGCAACGTAACAATGGAAAATGCTTTATTACCCACCTAACCGTGTACGTTTGACTAGACAATGTTCAATAGACAATACGGAGAATAAGAACCAAACGACTGAAGGATACTCTTCATTCACAAATGTTAGCTAAATGTATGGATTTTAAAGATACAGAACACATCCATCCACATACACGAGAAAACAAGATATTCCATGATGACTATGTGTGCAGAATTTCTGATGAGAATTGCTCTGAAAACGACTTTTCCTTCTCGTTTTTGGTATTTTATGTTCAAGTTTCTATAATTTTGTATCGTTTATATATGGTTTGCATACATGAATTTATGGTTGCAACTGAGGTCTAGCAGCACCAGCAAAACGAAAACCTACTCTACACAAAGTTGAACATTGACCACTTCTTGATTAATTAGCATATTTAATTGATAACAATTAAATTTGAATGGACGTGTTAAAAGACGTGAATGGGCGACATAATGCGAAAAGTTTTTATTCAATGTGAATTTCGTGATGTACTTTATAGAACCGGCTTGATTAAATCTTATAGTTTATGAGCCAGTAAAAGAGGGTACTTTTTGTTTGCAGTAAGTTTGGAATGGAATTTCGGTTCTTTTTTTTCAACAGAAAGTGTCAAAGTTCTTGTCTATGTGGAAATTGAGTTAAGGTCAGTGGGACATATGTGGAAAACTAAACCAATTCAATTAAGACAGTCTGAGTGTTCAACGAATATTTTGTGTGGGTAATATTTATTGAGAGAAGAAAACTTTTTTAGAGAAATAGTAACTTTGATGTCACACAAGTTTGTGTGATTTGTACAATTTTTGGTGGGATTGAAGAAAGAAGCAACTGGAAATACTGCTTTGGGAGATATTCGTAATATGGTAACACGGTCGCAGAAAGAATGTATTTTTCGGCCAATCTACTCTAATGTGGATCATTACAAAACTGAATCGTTGTAATTCACAACTTAAGATCTCCAGAGCACTGATAATGTAATGTAATTCTATTAAATACTAATTCCGTTACATTGCACAAAATAAATTCTTTCATTTTTTTCAAGAAAAAACAACATTTTTAACAATGGCATAGAGATGAGCGGGTTGCCCGAAACTTCGAAAAACCCGACCCGAACCTGAACCCGAATTGTTTTTTTCGGGTTCATGGGTTTCGGGTTTCGAAAATTATAATCGGGACGGGTTCGGTCCGGGTCGGGTTGTTGTATCATTTTATTCGGGTCCGGATCCTTTATTGACTTTTTATGTTTTACAAAACTTGTCTAAATTTTATCATTTTACATTACACGAATTTTGTTATAGTCTAAGGTCCGTGAAGAATGCAGACGTCGGGCCTTGAAATAATTTTGGTTTCGAAGTAATTTGGGTTGTGAGTTTCGAAAAACTTGAGTGTCTGGTTCGGTCCGGGTCGGGTTTTGAAACAGTTCGGGTTTCGAAAATTTTAATCGGGTCGGGTTCGGTCCAGGTCGGGTTTCGAAAAATGGTCGACCCGCTCATCTCTACAATGGCATGAGTTATTTTTAAGGCCATTGCTAATAGTTCGTGCGATTTTTTTTCAGTCATGGACCAGTTATATCGTGCGATGCGAATAAATCGCGTAAGGTTTGTTTGAAAGCTCAACTTAGCAAAATTGTTTTTATTTCTGTCAAGTTGAGCTCTCAAACAAACCTTACGTGATTTATTCGCACCGCACGCTAATATAACTACTCCTTTAGTTCCGTCGGAAAAGAATACTCGCTTAACAATGAAAACACATAGGAACTCAATTTTTGTTTTTGATTTAGGAAAGGACATCGGTTGATTTTCATACGTTTCAAAACGTTTACTACAAGACATTTTAATGTAACATGGGGTAGGATTCGCTGACGACATAGCGCTGTTGATTTCAGGGGCTTTTGAAGAAGTTTTAGGACAGCTGCTGATGCAAAGAATATTCAAGATGGTGGAAGAGTGGTGCGCGAGGACCGGATGGTCTGTTAACCCAGACAAGACTGGCCTGGTACTCTTCACTAGGAAACGAAATATGTAAATCAGCGAATCAAAGCTTTTCGGGAAGCGACTTATACGAACGAAAAAGGTTGAATACCTCGGAGTAATTTTGAACGAGAGAGAGTCTAACCTGGACATACCACATCCAGGAAAGAGTAAATAAAGCGATGAAGTTGTTCTGGCAATGCCGAAAGACACTCGGGAGAAACTGGGGTTTAAAGCCATCAGTTTTATACTGGATGTATAGAGCGATAGTGAGACCAATACTATGCTACGGTATCATGTTAGGTCTTTTTGCGCTGCAACACATTCTGTGATTAACAAATTCACGAAAGTGCAAAGACTGGCGTGTCTTAGCATAACGGGAGTCATGACGTCGACACCAACGGCAGCATTGGAAGTATTGCTGTCGTTGAGTCCGATAAGCTTGTTTATAAAAGAACAAGCTGCCTTGACAGTAGTGAGGCTATACAGAAACGGACACTGGGAAGCAGCTGATAGAAGTATGGGACACGCAAGAATCTTAGTCGACAGTTTTCCGGTTGGAAAGGAAATATAAGACGGTTGTTCCAACTAGGGCAGAGTGGGTGAATGGAAGGTGTCCAAAGGTTGGAAGTGTAAGGGACTGTCCATAAATGACGTCCAATATTCAGTGTTGCCATACAAATTTCAATCATCGATTGCTCGAAAAGTATACACTTTTCATATGTCAAATGAATGGCCGACATTAGAGGCGGGGTATATTGGAGGGGTCGGACATACATTTGACATATCAAAAGTATACCGGGGTTTTCATATGAACGTTCAAACCTACCATTAGTTCTCTCGCTCTGCGAGGCTATGAGTGAAAACGAAAACATCTAGGACTTGGTTTTCATATGAACGTTCAAACCTACTATTAGTTCTCTGGCTCTACGAGGCTATGAGTGAAAATGAAAACATCTAGGACTTTTGAACGTTCATATGAAAACCCCGGTATACTTTTCGAGCAATAGACGATTGAAATTTGTAGGGCAACACTGAATACTGGACGTCATTTATGGTCAGTCAGTCCCTAACCGCGAAGAGCAAGACATTCAAGTCTCTGTTCCTCTGGGAATCGCTGCTACAGTTTTCCAATCTGAGGTATCAGCGAATGTTGTTGCATTTTGTCGGAAAAAGGGCTGACAAGTGAGAAAATACTTATATGCACAGATAGTGAATCAGCAATTGAAGCCTTATCCTCGTGTAAATTGTCTGCTAAATCAGTGCTCAGATGTAGCGATAACCTGGAGACTCTTTCAGAAGACAATGAAGTTTTTCTGGTCTGGGTACCAGGTCATTCAAACATCGAAGGCAACAAAAAGGCTGACGAATTAGCAAGGAAAGGAAGCCAGGCGGGAATGATATGGCCAGAACCGACGATCGGTGTACAGGCCAAGTATATAGCGAATCTTCTTAGAAGAAAAACTGAGAAGGAACACCAAATATTGTGGGAAAACCTTCAAACCTGCCGGCAATCTAAGGAATTTTCGGTAGGATGCAGGTGGAGCACTACTAAATTTCTCCTTGGATAAGACAAGAAGAGGCTCAGGATGATGATAGGAATGCTTACGAGTCATAATAGTCTAAGATACCACTTAAATAAGATGGGACTTAGCGAAGACCCCAACTGTAGAATGTGCGGAGACGTATCGGAAGCGGCGAAGCATTTCCTATGTCACTGTCTACCGCTTTATAGACTTAGGGCGAAACTTATATAGGAGATTTTTACATCACTCTTGAGGACTTTGGAAAATTACAACTACACGACGTGTTATCTTTCATAATAGATAGCAAGTGGCTGTATGCGCCACCATAACTGGAGCGACATCAGCATCATTCAGATCACAACCCACAAAACACCACCAACTGAACAATAGAAGTCAATATCATTTTTAAATATCATCACCACCTCACCACCAACGACGACAATATCCCAAATAAATCGAAGAGGGCGACACAATGGGCCCAAAAAGGAAGGCCTCAGTGTCATTTTTCACTTTACCTTTCTATTTTTCTTCTTTTAAGTAAATAATTGTGAAAAATACTTTTCAAATAAATCAATCAATAAACATGGGGTAGATCGAGGCGGGAGTGAGGGGGATGCATTTAATATAGTCTAGAGATGACGAATCAGCGAAAAAAATGTCCGTCCCGTCCTTTTTTTCTAAACGGCTGCACCGATCACCCTAAACGTTTTTTCCCTGAAAGGTGCACATGTGGAGATATGGTCGAAAAAGTGACCAAAAACATGGTTTTTCGAGGGTCGGTGAAATTTTTTCGCAAATATCTCAGCAAATTGTTCATTTTGGTGTCAATGAAAGCTGGAAACTCGTGTCAGTGGTCAAGGCACTGGGACCAATGAAAAGCAGATGGTTTTTCGTCTATATTTGCTCAACTATACAATATGAAGATTTACTGTCAAAGGCAATGTTGTAGTGAATAAAATTTTAGAGAACACGTGTTTCAGGGGTTTTGGAAAAAATGGCTTCATCCTGGAATATGACGAATCCTAGAATTGGTTAAGGATGATTCATATCTCTAGAAATATGGCAGTTTCAAAATTGCTTCGAAAGCCAAAGTTGCAGAGAATAAAATTGTAGAGAATACGTGTTTCAGGGTTTTGGAAAAAATTGACACAATCCTAGGATGTGACCACTTCTAGAGTTGGGAGGTATGACTTATATCTCTAGAGCTGCGGCAGTTAGATATCTGCTTCCAAAGACAAAGTTGTAGAGAATAAAATTTTAGAGAACACGTGTTTCAGGGTTTTAGAGGAATTGGCTTTATCCTGGGATATGACCACTTCCAGAATTGGGAAAGATGAATCATTTCTCTAGAACTATGGCAGTTGCTTCCAAAGACACAGTTGGTGAGAAGAACATTTTTGAGAAAGTAGTTTAAGTATTTTTTGGAGAAATTACGTTGGTTCTATTTGTGATATGGTGTAGGGGAGAGCATTTCGGCCAACGAAGTGAATGTTCTCCGATGTCATAACACGTACTTTTCACTTAAACGGCATTTTTCAGACCTACCACTCTACATTGTAATAAACCGTAACAAAACAGTCTGACCCACCACTCCATGAACTTCTGTTACGTAACCAAAAAAGCAAGAAAATTATAAAAATTCCTTTTTATTCTTCCTCTCAAACACTGCTCATCCGTTCGTCGATATCAATGACTTGCATTGACTGTCGCGCAGTATCTTGTGGAACAACGAGGTCGCCACTATCTACTTCATTTTCTTGTCCATCCTTGAACAAATGTACGTGTTTTGAGTTCAGAATACCTGCTCAAAAAACCATTCGTTCTCCTTGACGAATTGCAGCAATTCGTTTCGGATGGGTTCACGTTTTTCTCGTTCGTTTTTAGCGGTTTGCGATGCTGGCACCTTCGACGGTAACTCGTCATGCTCTTGATGGTGCCGTGATATATTCCGCACTCGCAAGATTTTCTTTCGATAAGCTCTTTCCCCGATGGGCAACATCTGTCGAATGGCACCTCATCGACTTTTCCAATTTTAACTTGTCATCCTTCAGTGCCATTCGAAGAAACAAAGAAGCGAGATGATGCTGTCGATCAGAACAGAAAAACAGATTTAAGTTTATGCGGAGAAATGCAGAAAAGCTTCGTTACGTAATGTTTTCATCAAACCTACCACTCGACCCGTTACAGTTTGTAACAAAATTGCTGAACCTACCACTGACTCTTTTGCGTTACATAATTTATAGACGATCCCTTACGTTAGATAATTTCTGTGGATCTTTGAAATTCTTAAAGTTCACAAAGAACATAAAACATTGCATTGCTTGCTCATTTTTATCTAGATACGTTCGAGTCTTTTTGCAACATCTATTCTGATACGTATAGCTCTTTGCTTATGTTTGGACCCGTACGAAGGTCCTATACGTTTACTACAAATTCAGGGCTCCCACACATCCAATATTTAAAAAATTGTCCGTCTCCACTTTTTTTTCGAAACGGCTGCACCGATCACCCTGAACTTTTTTTTCGCTGAAAGGTCCCATGGTTCAAGTTCAAAGATGAGCAAACTCGATCGAATAGTTTCGGAAATATGGTCGAAAAGGTGTCCAAAAACATGGTTTCTTGGGGGAAGGTGAGACTTTTTCTCAGAAATCTCTAGAATTAAGGCAGTTAGAAAGCTACTTTCTGGACAAAGATGTAGAGAACTAAATGTTAGCGAGCACGTGTTTCGGGGTGTTTCGGGTGCCGAGATTTAGCAGCCACTTCTAGAATTGGAAGGGATGATTCATATATCAAGAACTATGATAGATAGAAAGTTGCTTTCAAAGGCAAAGTTGTAAAGAATCAAATTTTAGCGAACACGTGTTTCAGGGTTTCCTCCAGAAACGTCCCGATCCTGAGATCTAGCCACTTCTGGAGTTGGGGGGGATGAGTCATATCTCAAGAACTATGACAGATGGAAAGTTGCTTCCAATGGCAAAGTTGTAGAGAATTAAATTTTAGCGAACACGTGTTCCCCAGAAACGTCCCAATCCCGAGATTTAGCCACTTCTAGAATTGGTAGGGATGAGTCATATCTCAAGAACTATGACAGATGGAAAGTTGCTTCCAATAGCAAAGTTGTTGAGAATTAAATTTTAGCAAACACGTGTTTCAGGGTTTTCCCCAGAAACGTCCAAATCCCGAGATTTAGCCACTTCTAGAATTGGTAGGGATGAGTCATATATCAAGAACTATGATAGATAGAAAGTTGCTTCCAAAGGCAAAGTTGTAGAGAATTAAATGTTATCGAACACGTGTTTCAGGGTTTTCCCGAAAAATGTCCCAATCCTGAGATTCAGCCACTTCTACAACTCAGAGGGATAAGAACATTAGACAACGCGTGATTGGTGTCAGAGTTCAGAAAATGTACTTCGGGAGGGCTTTCGACATTACTTTGGGTAGTTTCTGAGACTCGTTTAAATTCCGATAGTTCTAAAAGAACTTGACTATGCGTTCTGATGCGCATTATATTTATGATAATGGTAAGAGTATGGTACATCGAGGCTTTTCGCACGTGAAGACTTTCCGCACGTGAAGGCTTTCCGCACGTGAAGGCTTTCCGCACGTGAAGGCTTTCCGCACGTGAAGGCTTTCCGCACGTGAAGGCTTTCCGCACGTGAAGGCTTTCCGCACGTGAAGGCTCTCCGCACGTAAAGGCTTTCCGCACGTGAAGGATTTACGTATGGGTCTTTGCATATTTTTGCAAAATGCATTTCCTTTCTTCGTTGGTTTTTCAAGATAGGAAAAACCTATCGTCTGAGACAGTAGTGAACGTGGTGCAGTAGACGTTTGAAGCACACTAGCAGCCTTTTTTGAGCACCGGAACTGAGTCAGTTCACTTTTCTATTAATCTCGAGAATTCATGGGGGAACTGAGGGCTAAAGGAATTCGGAACTAGGTCAATTTTTCCAATTTCCTAGGTAAAAATATTTCGCATATAAACAACTGAATTTCGTTGTGGTTTTCAAATCGTACTTCTCTATTATCTAATTAAAGCCATTCAGCCATTTCAAAATATAGCATTTACATAGGGGCTGTTCATAAATGACGTCAGACTCTAGGGGGAGGGGGGCAATCGAAAAGTGATTGAAATGATCTTTGTATGGACATTTAGCCAAGTTTGACCCATTTTGTGTGACGGGGGAAGGGGAGTGGGGAGTCAAAAATCTCGAAAAAAACGAACTGCCCCATATAAAAACTTTCACAACAAAAACCGTTCACGACATCCAGCCAGAAAAGGTTCGAAAACAGTTCGTGTCAAAGAATTTCTATGTCGAGGTGGGCTAATGGTATACAAGGGTGGCAGTCCAAAGATCACTAACCCATCGATAAAAACAATTGACAATTGCACTGAAAAACCCACCAATTTACAGAATTCTTATACAATTTCTTCTTCATTCTAAGATGATGTTGAACTCTTTGAAACCTACTGATTAAGGCCCGCAAATAATCTATTATAGCAACACAACGGTCATCGAAATTACACCAATTTACACGATTCGTACATTTACATCATTTATACATCATTCTTCCATAATTTCTACATCATTCTTGCATCATTTCTACATTATTCTTGGATCATTTCTACATCATTCTTGAGTCATTTCTACATTATTCATTATTTATTTCTTCGGATCGAGTTTACTCACTGAGATCTATAGTACCATTTTACAATCTGTGTAGCATCAGTTTTATATGTCAAGTGCACTTTACACACGTGCTGGATAAAAAAGGAATGCGATGTGAATTACAATTTCCTTTCTGTCTTGGTTACCAAATGAAATTTTTTCTAGTGGATGTTTTCGAACAGTTCATCTTATTACCTATCCGCGTTCAACAACAAAATATGCGTTTGAAAAACATCTGCCAAAAGTTGGTTTAATTTCGGATTGGGTTGTTTTTATTAAAATATTAAATTTTCAAGAGTTCGATTTGCAAGGGAAGCTCACAGAGCATTTTATTCCGCCTTTGTGGTTATCAATTCAGAATGTTCGAGGTGCTAGAGAATTGGTATATAGCTGCAACGTCAGCTAGTACCTACAGAACCATAATTGTTGAGCAGGTGGATTCATAAATTGTGTCGACTGTGCTGTATTTTCTTTAGACGATTACAATTTGCATCGAAAATATGATATCATGCAAGCTTTTGAATGCATTTTTATCCATCCTTAAGTCTGCTATAAATTTAGTTTTTGATTTTGTATACATTGCAGATTTTCTTTGATTAATAAAAACACTTTATACAACACACAACACTAATGTATGTGGTATGTAACTTGTCTTGTTCTCCATCTTTTCCTTCAAACGAATATGAATGTTCGTGTAAGAGAAGCATAAAGAATTACATTCCATTTCAACACAATAAAGCGCAAAAACAAATTCATTTTCTTGTTACCGCGCGAAATACACCAGCCATTGATATTCCTAAAGTGACAATATTCACCTAAAGTAAACATTTAAGCATTTTAGACGATGTTAAGCGCAAAACATTATAAAACATTGATTGCGCTTAGCCATTATTTTTAAAGGGAAATAACTTTTCTGTAACGACAAAGTACAAAGTGGTGTGTAATTGAATAGAACAATGACCGAAGTTACGATTTCAAAAAAATACGAATGAGTTCGAATGAGACAATATCGGATTGCAAAGTACTGTTTGTTACAATACATCAGCTAATTTAATACGAATAAGCCATGTGTATGCTTTGAAGAGAAGTCAAAGGTTTTGTGCTTGCAACAATTTACAAACATTTTACAAAAGCAAGATGGATATCGATTGAACTACAGAACTTGAAAAATGTTCTTGCAAATTATTTCCCATGGCGAAAACAAATTCGAAACTAAACAGTATTAAAATGTACGTTTCATTGCTACTGCTCAATGAAATGTTGCCCAACCATTGTTTTTTGATTTATCAAACTTTTGTCAAGCTTTCAAAACAATCCACTGATTTAGAGTACGTTAGATAAAAGTACAAAATCAGTACCTTAGATAAGAGCAATACACCTAGCAAAGGAAAATACAAACTGAAACACCACACTGAATGGCACCAAAAAAAAAGTTCACCAAAATATAGATTTTTATATGAACGATAATTTAGTGTAGACGGGGCTTGACACTTCGATGTGGTGCTTTATGGCAAGTCGCCTTCAGATAGGGGTGATTTGCGTTCGTTTTTACAGCTTTCAGTGAATGAATGGTTGAAGATGGTTGCCATTAGATTAGAAGGACATAGACTGTGTGGTAGATAGGGTGTACTGGTGAGGTTATTTTTCCGTTCATAGGTTTTTATGGTATGATGGAAGCTATTATATTCGTTCACATGAATGGGATAGCACTGAATCCGATTGAAGCTATATGAGAAAAATTTATATTTTACACGTAAAACTCTCGTCTCTCTACAGAAGTGTAGCCACCATAGAAACATTAAATGATGGCCTTTCTATATTCACGTTTTTTTTCTCTCCTTTTACTCGGCGACATAAATTTTCGTGTGAATGTTGGAAACATTGATGTCTATTACAAAAGGAAATTTATTGTTTTGATAGCGGAAAATGTTGTAGAACCGAAGTTGGAAATAAAATAAAATGTTCAAATTCTGGAATTGTGATGGAAAAATCAAAGCTCTAATGTCATTGGACATGCAACCAAGTATAGAGAAATGTTTGACCAGACATCCTAAATCAATCAGAAACCGAACTCTTTAGAATTTACAGCAATTCTTAACGATTTCGTATGATAGTGACAGTTGAATAGAATATCTCGTGCATAGCTTGAAGGAAAAAATAATTTCAATCAATTATTTTCACAAAATTGAGTTTAAAAACCATTTCAAATGAAATCGTTTTAAAAAAGTTCGAGTTCGGTTCAGGTCGGGTTTGAATTTTTCATTTCGGATCGGACTGGGTTCGGGTTTCATTTTTTGATGGCGTAAACGGTTCGAGACAAAGTCGAGGACCTAGTTTACGACATCGAGAACCGAGATATCTCTTTACATTTATTTCGTGTAGCATAAATAGTTTTATATATCGAGCGGCTGAAAGTTCGCTTGCTCCACTGTACAGTGGGCTTAACAGTAGAGGCGTATACAAAAATGTTTATATGGTGCTGATGTACAAAAACAATCGATCTTGACATCGGTCGGACGTATGCATAATCATCGATGGATGTGAAATTGAACGAGTCAATCACACATCAACTAACTATGCAAAAAAGTGACAGTTTGGAAGGGACATAAAAGCTACGCCCTGTGCAAAAAATCAACATGCTGGAAGAATTGTGCTAAATGAAACTTAAACAAAGAAATATCAGATGGAGCCAACATGCATGACCCGAAAACTAAAATACGAAAGAGAAATCAATGGTTACGCCGAGCGAAATGCTAATGAACTCAGGAAATAGAAAACGAACAAAACATTGACAACGAAAACTCTGTTCCAAATTGGCCTAAAAGCCTACCAATTGAGATAAAAATAGATGAATTAAATCTATTCAAAAGACTATTAGATGTTTTTCTAATAAAGAAATTCTATATAATAAAACATAAACACGGTGCACCGGACCAGTGGTATAATAAAATTAAAGTAGTACGGCCCAGCCGAAGGCTGGGTTACAGCGCTAATCTATATTATAAAACCGAAACCTCAGTGCACCTCACCACACCTTGGTACACCTCGGTGCACTTTGATACACCTCAGTGTTTCTTGATACACCTCGGTGAACCTTGATATACCTCGGTGCACCTTGATACACCTTGATACACATCGGTGTATTTGATCAAATTATCTTTTTCTATTTGTAATTAATTACAAATCCCTTGCAAATGCTTAAAAACTTATGAAAATTTCTGCGACTTTGTTTTAACGATTCCTCCGGGAAAAATACGACCGCCCGAAGGCCGGCAGGTCGAGTTCCAGTACTAGTTGGACCCGTACGAAGTACAACGGTCCTATGCGTTTACTACAAACAATTTTATTGTAACATGGGGTAGATCGAGGTGGAAGGGGGGGGGGGGGGGGGG
>CM055403.1:139728526-139795271 GCA_029228625.1 Pseudolycoriella hygida | reverse complement strand
CAGAAAAATGGATTCATTTCGATCGTTCTTGTCTAATATTGTTCTGTGTAGAGTTATCATAAATTTATTGTAACAAATCCATTTATTTATGATTTTTTTTTTGTTCGATAATAGTATTGGTCCAACACAACATCACAACTTTCGATTTATTTTCCCACTAAAAATTGCTCCATTCAGCGCATCGATTCAGTGCATTCACAAAAGTACTAAAAATGAATATCCAGTGTGATTGCATACAATTGTTTCATGCTATGCATAATGTATGTTTTGCCAAAATAAATAAATTTTGTTGCAATAATTTTGACAGTTTTACGACTGTAACGGGATATGCATTGATTCGTTTATAAAACCTTGATTTATGCCTCAAAACTATGAGGCTAAAATGACTAATTTTCATCACCAATAAAGAATATTGTTTTGCAGTTCAAGGATGTTTCCTAATTTCTGGCTGCGTCCAATTCACAATTTTACAATGTAATTATTTCAGTCCGTTCATTAATTTTCAACTTACTTTTAAATACTTTTTTGGAAAGAATTAATAAAATTTAAAAAAGTTTGTATAAATTTGAGCAAATTTGGAAAATATTTCATCAAAAATAGTCCCTGCTCATCAAAGCTACGGAATTGGAATCATTTTTTCAGTTATCAGTGACTGAAGTGAACGAAATTCGAGCATTTAATTTTTGAAGCGAAATTATGAGAGAAAAATTGTATTTCTGAAATTAAATCTGAAAGAAAATTTTAACTCCACGACTGGGACCCGAACCCAGAATCTTCACCTTTCCGGGGTGCTGCTCTACCAATTGAGCTACCGTGGACATTTTCAATTCAGATCTAATTTCAAACCGTTGCTTACTTACTAACACATGTATTTGTAGCCAAAGCTGACGCATTTCTTGTTCTCACGAACTACACGCGCTTTTTTTTGCCACCTACAAATACCTGTGTCTGTTTATTCTCATAACTGCATGTCCATTAATTCGTATTTGTACTTGAATGTCGACATCAAATTCGATGTCATCTAATTGTACAGGGATACCGCTATCAACACATTGCTGCATTGATCGCATGGGACAATGAGAAGTATCTCAACAACAAACTAGGTTGGAATCATTTTTTCAGTTATCAGTGACTGAAGTGAACGAAATTCGAGCATTTAATTTTTGAAGCGAAATTATGAGAGAAAAATTGTATTTCTGAAATTAAATCTGAAAGAAAATTTTAACTCCACGACTGGGACCCGAACCCAGAATCTTCACCTTTCCGGGGTGCTGCTCTACCAATTGAGCTACCGTGGACATTTTCAATTCAGATCTAATTTCAAACCGTTGCTTACTTACTAACACATGTATTTGTAGCCAAAGCTGACGCATTTCTTGTTCTCACGAACTACACGCGCTTTTTTTTGCCACCTACAAATACCTGTGTCTGTTTATTCTCATAACTGCATGTCCATTAATTCGTATTTGTACTTGAATGTCGACATCAATTCGATGTCATCTAATTGTACAGGGATACCGCTATCAACACATTGCTGCATTGATCGCATGGGACAATGAGAAGTATCTCAACAACAAACTAGGTTGGAATCATTTTTTCAGTTATCAGTGACTGAAGTGAACGAAATTCGAGCATTTAATTTTTGAAGCGAAATTATGAGAGAAAAATTGTATTTCTGAAATTAAATCTGAAAGAAAATTTTAACTCCACGACTGGGACCCGAACCCAGAATCTTCACCTTTCCGGGGTGCTGCTCTACCAATTGAGCTACCGTGGACATTTTCAATTCAGATCTAATTTCAAACCGTTGCTTACTTACTAACACATGTATTTGTAGCCAAAGCTGACGCATTTCTTGTTCTCACGAACTACACGCGCTTTTTTTGCCACCTACAAATACCTGTGTCTGTTTATTCTCATAACTGCATGTCCATTAATTCGCATTTGTACTTGAATGTCGACATCAATTCGATGTCATCTAATTGTACAGGGATACCGCTATCAACACATTGCTGCATTGATCGCATGGGACAATGAGAAGTATCTCAACAACAAAGTAGATTGGAATCATTTTTTCAGTTATCAGTGACTGAAGTGAACGAAATTCGAGCATTTAATTTTTGAAGCGAAATTATGAGAGAAAAATTGTATTTCTGAAATTAAATCTGAAAGAAAATTTTTTAACTCCACGACTGGGACCCGAACCCAGAATCTTCACCTTTCCGGGGTGCTGCTCTACCAATTGAGCTACCGTGGACATTTTCAATTCAGATCTAATTTCAAACCGTTGCTTACTTACTAACACATGTATTTGTAGTCAAAGCTGACGCATTTCTTGTTCTCACGAACTACACGCGCTTTTTTTGCCACCTACAAATACCTGTGTCTGTTTATTCTCATAACTGCATGTCCATTAATTCGTATTTGTACTTGAATGTCGACATCAACTCGATGTCATCTAATTGTACAGGGACATTCAAGTACAAATACGAATTAATGGACATGCAGTTATGAGAATAAACAGACACAGGTATATTTGTAGGTGGCAAAAAAAAAAGCGCGTGTAGTTCGTGAGAACAAGAAATGCGTCAGCTTTGGCTACAAATACATGTGTTAGTAAGTTTATCAATGATGAAAAGTAAAAAATTCGCAGTCAAGTTTGCACTAAATTGTTCACGTTGAAATCGATGAATTTTCATAGTTCAAAGTCTACTTAAGTCGTTACATAAAACGCATCGCTCGTTTAAAAACTCTACTCCACATTCAGTGATAAAAAAACCACTTTTCGTAACGAGTTGCATAGTACTAGGTTTTTAATAACAAAAAACACCACCATTTCGCAACCAAGGCGCCGTTCATAAATTACGAAACGCTAAAATTGACATTTCTTAACCCCTCCTGCAACATTTATTTGTTCAAGTTTGACAAAATTTTGTTCGAACACCGTAACGCTTGCCTCATACTCCCTCTTGCGTTACGTAATATATGAACGACCCCCAAAAACATAAACATATGCAAGGGACCCGCATATAGAATAGATGTGGCAAACAGAATAGATGTTACAAAAAGACTCGAACGTATCTAAGTAAATATTGCCTTAACTCTTAAAAGTATATGCAATTACGTCCACAATAAATTGGACTGGAAATTGCCGAAAGGGCAATATTGAAAAACCCTTAGCGACGCCAAAAACCTCTCCAATCTCTTAAAAAAGCTCATAATTTAGAAAAGGCCTAGAGTGCTTAGGAGAGGCCTTTCACCCATTTTTACATAGACAAAAAAGTCTCCTCTTTTTCTCTACAACACTGCACGAAAAGCCTAATCATCATTAAAGGAATATTCACGAAAAACCATCAAATATCGTGTAGGGTCGCGTAGCGTGAGTTTGGCCTACACTAAGCCTGAACCACTCAACAGATTTCCACTAATTTTGTTTAATATTCATGATTTTATGATGTCCCTACTTTCATTCAAATTCAAAACCTTCAAGACTGATTTCCGTTCTAGTTTCGTAGAGATATAAATGAAAAAGTTCCACAAACCTTAAAAAAACCAAGGAGGAAATGACTCCAGAAAATCATGGTACGGTGCAAAAAAAAATCAAAAATTAGCTTGGAAAATCATCAAAAATCATTAAAAATCACAAAAGTCATAAAAAATCATTGAAAATCTTCCAAAAATCATTGGAAATCATTAAAAATCACTGGTTTTTACGGATTATATGATTTTAGAAATCAGCAAAAATCTTTAAATAATTTCGAAAATCATCAAAGTCATTAAATGGTTTCAAAAATCCTCAAAAAATAATCGAAAATCATTAAAAACCACAAAAATCAATATAAATCTTCAAGAAATCATTAAAAATTTCTGATTTTTATAATTTATATATGATTTCAAAAATCACCAAAAACCATTAAATTATTTCAAAAATCATAAAATGATTTCATAAGTCATCCGGAAATTAAATCATGGCACACTCATTTTGGGAGTCGTTTCCTCCTCGAAAAAAAACACGTTTTTGAACACTTTTTCGACGGTAACTTCGAAAGTTTTTGACCAATTTTGCCCAAATTCAATTCCGTAATCAATTTTTTATTATCTTTCAGGAAAAAATGTTTTTGAAAATGGGTTAAGATATACCCGATTTATGTGTAAAAAACACGTCTAGCCCCAGTACAGACTCGGTTTTAGTGCTCTTGCTGAATCCAAAAGCACTTATCCGATTTTCAAAAAAAAAAAAATCCTGAAAGATAATCAAAAAATTGATTACAGCAGTGAATTTGAGCAGAATTGGTAGAAAAACTATCAAAGTTACGGTCGAAGTGGTCAAAAACGTGGTTTTTTGAAGGTTGGTGGAACTTTTAAGACCGGTACGAAGAACGAAGTTCTTCGAAAAGGGGTCTTATGCGTTTACCACGTCGTTTGTAACCACTCCAATTTCGACCGGAGGGTAGGGGGGAGCATCGATCATGGTCCTTAAATGACGAATCAGCAATAAAAAAATGTCCGTCCCTCCGTCCGTCCTTCACCGCGATAACTTGAGTAAAACTCAACCGATTTTCAAAAACTTTTTTTCTGAAAGGTAATCCAAATATCTTTTATGGGATTGAATCTATGCACTCTCGGCCTAAGGGCAGCCGAGCTAGGGCCGTTTAAGTGGTTTTTGGTCTTTTGTACATAACTCGAGTAAATCTTTTCCGATTTTCATAATTTTTTTTTTGTTTGAAAGGTCTAGGCATGGCCGACATGTAAGAAACTTTTTTGGAAGAAACTTTTATGGATTTGAGTCCTTGGACTTGGCTAGGGAGCTAAGAACGAGTCTATGCTTGGGCCATACGTGTTTTTTGAACATAATTTGAGTAAATCTCTTCTGATTTTCAATTTTTTTTTATCGAAAGGTCTAGGACTGTCTCTCGTTTTATGGAAGAAAATTTTTTGATTAGGTACTCTTGGACTCAGTCAAGACCCTAAAACTAAGTTTCTACTAGGGCTCAACGTGTTTGTTTACGTAAGTTGGATAAATCCTAACTGATTTCATTGATTCTTTTTCAATTTGAGAGGCAATCGAGTTCCGAATTATAATCCAAAACAAATTTGGACCCGGTGCCTGTACTTAGGGCCGAAGTGGGCCTCAGGTCTCTCCTAAGGTCGGCCCTAACCAAAATAATTTTTTTTGCTATGTTTCAGAGCAAGTTGAGCGAAACATTTTTGTCTATGGAATCATGTGTCCGAGACATTTCCTTATGGCCCATGGTCGGTCGGTCCTAAGGTCTGCCCTAGACAAAAAAATGGTTTTTCACTATGTTGTAGAGAAAATGGAGGGAAATATTTTTGACTATGTAAGTATTTGTCCGAGGCCTCTACTGAGGACCCTAGGTCGGCCTTAGACATAACAATGGTTTTTTGCTATGTTGTAGACAAAATTGAGAAGAACATTTTTGTCTGTTTGTCAATTTTGTACTTTCGGAAGGCCTTTTTTACACCGATCGTTTCTTTGGACGGGTTTTTCAATATTGCCCTTTTAGCAATTTCCAATTCAATTTAATGTCGACGTTATTTCATACACTTAAGAGTTAAGGCAACATTTACTTAGATACGTTCGGGTGTTTCTGTAACATCTATTCTGATGCGTACGGGTCCCTTGTTGTTTAAAAATTAGTTTGTGTTACGGGTTTTCAATACTGCTTTTTGGGACATTTCCAATGCAATGTAATGAGAACAAATTCAGTCGACTACATTGATGTTGCAGAAATGAAAATGGATTCAATTTTACTCGTAACTGTCATTGACATTTAAAGATGGGCGCGCTGACGTTACAATTCATTGTATTTTCTGCTAATCAAACAGTACAAAAATCTTGTTGTTTTCGAAGGTATTGTGAAGAATAATTTCTAAAAGAAGAGGTTTGGTAACCATAAAAATGTTAACATCGAAAGTTTACGAAACGCGCTAGTGCGCTATGTTGCGCAACATTAACTGCTGTTGAATTCATCGTAACGTATTTTGGCGGGAATGAAGCACTGTTAATCTACTTAATCCAATTGCTGTTTCATTTGTGTTGTTTATGTTTGTAACTTTTTTTTCGCAACAGAAACGAGACTAACAATGAAGCAAAATGGTAACTCTCTCACCGCGACGCAAAATAAATTATACCGCCATGCACAGCAGAGAAATTAAATTCAAAACATTGCAAATACGTGAATCTCTGGGTTTATTTGCGAAAACAAAACTCCCCGTTGAAACCACCCTCGCATTAACATTGGATATCATCCACAAAACAAATAAATTAATAACATTTAATAAAGTTTTATTATGTTAAACCAGTATTTGATGTGTCTCTATAATATCGAAATATTTGCAAACGCTCGATCGGTGTTTATTTGTTTTCCTTGCAGCTGGTGAACGGAACACATTGAGTATTTGTGCACGAATGTCCGATTAGTGGAACCAATCAGCAAGCGATTAGAACAACTGCTCCCCGAAGAAATATAACACAGATTACAACTCCATGCAATGATTGGATACGCTCCGATAATATACTGCCATGGTTTGTTCATAACATAATGTACTGTGCAGAGAATGTGGACAACCATGTAATATACCTACCCGTCGAGTCATAGTTGCTAATAGCATAAACAAACATGTTTCCAACATTTATTCTAAATTATATGGATTGCTATGCATAAACCTTGACAATTACAATTATTAGGGGGATGATATCCAATTTTGGCGATGTGCTGAGATTTAATTGATGTCCGCCGGGACATTTGATAAATTTTGTTTATTTCATTTGGCAAATTATGATGTGTCATATGAGGGATAAATGGTAATTTAAAAGAGATTATGGAAACATATTGCCTCAATATTTGTTCATATGGTTTTGCAGTTGAGGTTTATTTCATCCCATACACATGCAGCAGCGCCAGTACAGAGTCCAACAATATTATCCAATAAAAGGAATTCAATTCGGGCGATAAAATTTTAAAAACCTTTTATGCAAATCCATTTCTTAATTCTCGATATAATAATTTCTCAACGAAAACCGAGCTAAAAAGCATACAAAAACGATTTTCCTACTGTTTTACAGTTATAGCTTAAAATGCACATCTCACCCAGTGCTCTTCTTTTGCACATAAAAATATCCGAGACTGTGTATTCAATGAAATTAAGTTTAGAAACATAAAAGCATAAAAGACAATTACAAAAAACAACTTGGCAATTAGTGAATCTAATTAAAGACAGTAAATTAGGCGTTAGGACTATAACTTTGGCATAAATCTTCAATGTAAAATGTTTGCTGCATGTTTTTTGCTTTGCTTCGTTTTAATGAATATTCGTAGTGTTAAGTGTTCCTCTCATACATTACATGAGTACGTAATGCAGTCCAAATTTTTACTGATATCTTCCTAAATTGCTCAGTTGTGAGATTGCGAGAAATTGCGGCAGCTTATTCAAAAAGCTTAAAAATGTGTTCTGAAGACGTACAAAGAGTTTTAGTGAGTAAGAAGAGTTACAATTTCCGGACATTTTGCGTTGCTTTGATCGTCGATATATTTGAGTCAATTCTATCTTTCGTCAAACTTCGAAACATGGAGCGGCGCGATGAAACTAGTTATTTCAGAGATTTTGGTTAAATTGGGTGTGTGCATACATTACTGTTTCCAGTACGCAAATTGCCGATTTCAAAAGAAAATTGTCGATTCTGGCAAATGCAATATTACACCAGCAGATGATATGTGATGTACGAATGATGTATATGTGATGAATGAGTGATGTACGTGTGATGTATATGTGATGTACGAGTGATGTATCTGAGATATTTTATTGATTTGAAATTATTATGTGAATGTACATTTTTACAACATCACAAATTCAACACTAATACATCATTTTTACAACCTACACATCAGCAAGACGTCACTAGAGGTGTGCGGGCCGCCCGAAACTCGTAAAAAACCCGACCCCGAACCCGACCCGCACCCGAACCCGACCCGAATCGAACCCGAACCCGACCCGACCTGAACCCGACCCGACCCGACCCGAACCCGAATGAATTTTACGGGTCGGGTTTTTTATTTTCGTTTTTTTGTCGGGTCGGGCCGGGTCGGGTTTTCATTTTCTTTTTTTCGGGTCGGGTCGGGTTTGATGACTTCAACTGACCAAACCCGACCCGACCCGAAAAAATTAGTTCAAATTCTGGTTTCTAGCAAATAACTCTTACTTACTTACCATAATACAATAGAAAGAGCTTTCGAAGTTTTTACTTTCAATAGCGAATGTCAGATTCTTTCATTTTCTACTTTTGCTACTTTTTTATTTTAAGATGATTACATCTTAAAAAGTAGCTAGCATTTGCTATTGAAAACGTATGAGGAATTAGGCCCAAAAATTTAACTTAACATGTTCAACTCTTTGTTTGTAATCGTAGAATGAGGTATGTTTGCCGAGATGGAAGCACGACTTTTTTACCCGTACAAACTAACGTGGCTGAGGTTGTGCGAGTCGACGATACGTTTCCGAGACTCATTCGAAATCATATCTCATCCTGATACACTTTCAGTCATTATTTCTGATATGTAAATAAATTATTTTCAAAGTACTTCCAAGTGAACTCGAATAACATCTGAAGACATACACAAACTCAAAATACCCACATAAAATACCCTGTACGCGTACGGATTAAAATAGTTTTTATGGAATTTTGTTGCGAATATGAAGCTTTTATCATGCCTTTTGTAATTGAAAATTAGCAATTTATGCAACTCCTTCAATGTGAACTTTTTCTTGACTCACTTGAGTGCGAATGGTCACACACTCACAGATTTAATGGATTTAAATCTTTAAATCTCATATGATTTAAAGATTTACATCTCATTAAACCCCTGAGTGCGGGACCCCTCGTTTGAGTGACGGATGGGGTTACATTTCATCGCTCATTTCACAGTTATCAAAAGTAAAACCAGGATAAAAAGAAGTTTTTGGAAAAATTCCGTTCACATGGGACAACTCGCAACATCGACCTCATATCTAATTATGTATCCACCTGACACGCATCAAAACTGATTATTTTTCACGAAAATCACAATTTAGTCTGACGAGCTTTTTTAGGGCGCCCTCAAAAGACTGTTTTTAAAATAGTCGATCGACTGTTTTAAAACAGTCGATCGACTGTTTTAAAACAGCCGATCGACTGTTTTTTGAAACCGTCGACGACTGTTTTGTGGTTGTTCGGTGGCGGTTTTCGATAACACATTATCTCACTGTACACTGTTTACCAAGGTTGTGGTCGCTATCGTTGCTAACTGATTAGCTAGTCTAAAAAAAACCAGCGCGCAAGTAGCGGCCGCTACTAGCGGTCGCTAATTTTTGGCTAATAATCCAAAATCTGGAATAGAAAAAACACCAAAAATTTTTGAAAAACTGGCATTCGGTCGAAAATAGACTGATGACTTGTGTTGAACAGCTCCATATTTTAGCGAATCCATTAGCGATTAGCGAAAAATATACGCTAGTCGGATTTTTGCGAGCGCTAATCGCTACTAGCGAGCAGTCTTGAATTTTAGCGGCGCTATTAGCGGCGCTAGCAGCGACGCTAGTAGTGACGCTAGTGTTTAGCGACGCTAACACAACCATGCTGTTTACATACGCAGTTTTTTATTGTTGCAACTTTAATTGATTTGTTTTAATTCATAAGAATCAACAAATTTGGATATGATTTAAAATTGAAAGAAATAAACCGAATGTGGTTTGACAGTAGATTTGCGTATGAATCTTTTTCTTCTTTTTCATCATTCTTCAAACTTGAACTTGGTCAAACATATATGACCATGGAAAGTTTTTCGTTACAGCTGAGAGAATATAAACCACTACACTCTCCTGTATTTTGTGGGTTTCGTGTGGAGTATTTTTTTGTATGATTTTTTACATTGAAAATATGGGTTCCACACGAAACGAACGAAAACGTCAAAGTGTAGTTTTACATTTTCACTTAGCTGTATGATTATTTTTCAAATTAGTAATTCACTCATATTGAATTAAAAATTCAAGGTGTACGAAATTTTATTAAATTCATTTAAATGAGGGCCCTCTCCCGCAGCTTCAAACAAAATTTTTATTAAAAAATTGCAAAATTTTTCGGAAAAATTTTATTTGGAAATCGCATTGAACTTTCGGCAATAAAAGTTTTGGAGAAATAATTAACTTTATTGATCATTTAAGACATCTTTGATTAAAACAATGGATTCAATTAATAGTTAACTATATTCAAAACCGATTGTAAAAAAAACTTAAATTAATCTAAATCGAAGAACTTTGAATTCCTGAAAACGAACCTGATCTGAACATCGTTTCGATGGGAATAAATTCGCTTTTAAAATTAATTGAGCTTCGAAATTCTCATCATTTAACTGACATCTGTCAGCTCTAAGAACATGCTTTGCCAAACTAAAAAGTCGTTCGGATGCTGCACTACTACATAGTACCGTGTTGTACTTAATGAAAAGCTTCCTAACTTCCGGGAAGTTCTTTATAATTTCAATTGATGTGTCCGTCAAAGACAAATGTAGAATAATGTAGAATGTACAATAATGTAGAATAATCTCAGCATTAATTGCTGAAGAACATTGTGAGCCATTAAAGCCTGAATAATTGCCATAGTTTGCACATCAGAAACAGTATTTTCGGTTGGCATAATAATTTCAATTGCTTTATCTACTGTATCGTCAGCAGATTCCGATTCCGACATATATTAAATATACTTTCACTTTCTCTGTGATTAAAATCAACAAACATTTTCCGACAAAAATGTTCTCACGTGTAATCAAAGACACAATAAAAACTCTTATGCGAAACGATTTGTGCGGAACGATATTCTACAATTAGGCAAATCAGAATGATAGCAAGAAAGACAATAGAACAGGTTCATAGAATATTGCATTCGTGTTGAAAAACTTGACGCAGGGACTTAGATTGTCTAAGGGGTTCAATATTCTATAGCGATTTAATTAACAGAAAACGATTTTTTTTATTCTGTGATATAACAAGGTTTGCGAAAAAAAAGTAATTTAGCGACTAGCGAAAGAGGGTCCGCTAAAGTCATTATTAGCGATCGCTAGTCGCTGCTAGCGAGCAAAATTGAAACGAATTAGCTAGCTAGATTAGCTAACGATTAGCGGCGCTAACCCAACCTTGGTGCTTCATAAACATTCTAATATTCGTTGCATCCACGATATGTCATTCGGTATATACGCGTATTTTCTTAGGGTTCAATAGCGAACTTTGGTGAACTTTTTTAAGCTCTTTTAAAGTACACCAGTCACGAAGCTGTATCTTTCCTAATGGCCGAGTAAATAGAAGGTGCGTTTTCGTTACATTTTGTGTAATATCATTACATTCTGTGTAATAAGTTTACAAAAACGTACGCTTGAATTCTACAGCTATTACAAACATGAAAACATTGTGACTTAAATTTAGGTAAAAATTGAGAAAATTCTCGTTTTGGTACAATAGAAGTAATGTTTTACTATGGCTGCTGTACCTTCGGCAGATTAAAGTCCACCCGCTTGATTCAACATTTAAAAGCCACTCACAATTCTTCATCCTACTTCCAATTGTTTGATAAAAATCGAAAAACTTTTTGGTTAGTGTCGACCTTAGCCCCAAGCACAGGCCCAAATTTATTTATGAATATATTTCGGTACACGGTTACCTCTCCAATAGAAAAAGAATCAACAAAATCGGTTAGGATTTGCCCGATTTATGTAAACAAAAACATGTTGGGTCTAGTTTCAAGGTCCTGGCTGAGTCCAAGGGCTTCTTATCAAAAAGCTTTCTTCCATAAAATGTAAGACATTCCTAAACCTTTCGATTAAAAATTTTTTTTTTGAAAATCGGAAGAGATTTGTTCTCGAGTTATGTACAAAAAAAAATGTAGGGCCCTAGCACAGCCTTGTTTTTAGTGCCCTAGCTAAGTCCAAGGGCTCAAAATCAAAAAAGTTTGTTCGACAAATTGTCGGTCATGCCCAGATCTTTCAAACAAAAAAAGTTTCTGACAATCGGAATAGATTTGCTCGATTTATGTACAAAAAACACGTATGGCCCTAGCATAGATTTCGTTTAATGCCCTAGCTATGTCCAAGGACCCAAAATTGAGAAAGTGTCTTCCACAAATTGTCGGCCATGCCATGCCAATCAGAAAAGATTTACTCGAGTTATGCACAAAAGACGAAAAACCACTTAAACGGCCATAGCTCGGCGGCCCTTGGGCCGACAGTGCCCAGATGCAATCCCATAAAAAGTATTTCGATTACCTTTCAGGGAATTAAAAGTTTTTGAAAATCGGTTGAGTTTTACTCAAGTTATCGCGGTGACAGACGGACGGACAACGTTTTTATTGTTGATTCGTCATCTAAGCATCAGGATCGATCCTTCCCACCTACTCCCAGGTCGGAATTGGGGTGGTTACAAGCGTCCTGGTAAACGCATAAGACCCCTTTTCGAAGAACTTCGTTCTTCGTACGGGTCTAAAAATGTGTCCTATCTTGGGGCCTGAAATATAGAGGTGTACTAAAACACCAAAAAGCTCAAAATCGCTTTTTTGAAAACGATAAAAATTTGAGCAAAATTGGTGATGCCATTAATCCGTTTTCAATTTATCCTAAATTCTTGGCACTTTCAAATTAGTGTACTGACACTTCGATAGTGTAAAAGTGTGTTACTAGATTTTAAAGTATTTTGTACTAAAAAGTTTAGTACACTAAAATTTTGTCCTCAATTTGTCCTTCCAGAATGCACATTCAAAATTTTCAAAACATTTCCTCAAACAAGACTATAAAGGATTATATTCTTAGGCTGGTACTAAAACCTCTATTTAAATATTATCATAGGAATGTTCAGACTCTTGTATTTTCTAATTAAAAAATATGTCTCCAATTTGTCCTTTGCGTATGTGAAATCAAAAAATCTCATAATGGCGTAGATAACTAGAAAATGGAGTGTACTAAAAAAATAATTAAAGCTCTTCGAAAGCTCCCAAACTAGAAAATCGCTAAAAAGAAAATAGATTAACAAACAGATTATTACAAAAATATGTCCTTAATTTGTCCTTTCGATAAGACGAAGAAGTCGACCATGACTCGATTCTGATACAACTTTACATTATTGCTCCTCGAAGCCCGCTTTAAGCGATGACGGTTCAAATTCGATCACCGAAAAAAAATTTTATTGTTTTTGTCGATGGTCAAGAAAGGAGAAAATAATTACATAATTTTGCGACCCATATTCAGAGAAGAGAAAGTTCGCTTGGGCTGTCTAGCGTCATCAGTTCAAATCCGATCGGCGACACTTTTTTTTGTTTCTTTCGATGGTTAGGAAAAGACAAAATGAGGACATATTTCTGCTGCCCACTAAATTTTCAGACGAGGGAAGGACTAAAAATCTTCTTCGACGAGATATATGAGAAAGTTCCTTTGGGCTGCCTAGCCTCACCGGTTCAAATCCGATCGGCAACACTTTTTTTTGTTGTTTCTTTCGATCGTCAGGAAAGGACAAAATGAGGACATATTTCTGCTGCCCAATAAATTTTCAGTCGAGGGAAGGACTAAAAATCTCCTTCAACGAGACATATGAGAAAGTTCGCTTAAGCTGCCTAGGGTCACCGGTTCAAATCCGATCGGCGACACTTTTTTTATTGTTTCTTTCGATGGATAGGAAAGAACAAAATGAGGACATATTTCTGCTGCCCAGTAAATTTTCAGAATGTTTTTTGAATCAAATGTGATAAACTACTTTGTCTTTTAAGCTAAATTTATGAAAATTAAAAAATTAAAAATTTTGAGAAAATGTAAATTTTGAATAAATTCAACATTTTGGGAAAATTCAAAGATTCGAGCAAAATTCAAGAATTTTAAAAAATTTCAAAGCTGTCAGAAAATAAATGAGCTTTGGAAAGTTTCTTTCGTGAAAATAAATTCAAATTTTCAAGAATTGAAAACTGTACAACTTGAACACTCATAGATCAGGTGTCTTTTTATCCCTTTAAGTTTAAATCTCTAGAATTCAAATAAAAAAATATAGTCCTATGGCTATATTCTTGACCAGATATCATCACAAATCCCTATCACAAGTAAAATAAAAAAAATTACATTTTCTCTCCAATATCAATATCTCATTGTTTAACTCTATCTTTTGTTCGTTCAGTCGAAATTACACAAAAAATCATACATCTCGCCGGGATAAATATCACCAGAAAATGTCCAATATCAATAAACTTTCATTTAAGTTTGAGCATTGGAAAAATGAAAAAATATCTAACGGGTCATCGGCTCAAATCCTGGTTATTTGTTATGAAACGAATATCGTATATTGTGTTTTGTATAGAGCCGCTTCAGATACATTTTGGTATTTTATAGACGAGATTTAGTGCAGTTAAAATATTGTTTTAGATTTGCAGTATTTTTTGAAATGTGGATCGTTCTATTAGAAATGTAAGTAGAAATGATTTTCTAACATATTTTTTTTTGTTTTGATTTTCTTATCCATTGGCTTATTGGAGTCTCATAGCTGAACACAAACATCAACACCGGCATTAAAGTGGTGAAATATATTAATGGATCTATCAGCGCCATCAAACTTTCGTCAATAGCTGATGAAGCAAAGGGAACAGTGAAATCATAAAAAAAAATTATTTTGATGGGTTGTATAGAATGCTATGGGCGTTTTTTTGGCGCTGTGGCATCTGTGAAAGATTGACTGTTTTAAAAGTGTAATGCTTTCTCTCAACCAGGAACTGTTAAATGTGTAGGCATACCAAAAATGGTTCGTGCTATTTCCGCTTATTCTGTAATTTCTGTATGTTGCATATTATGTACGTTCATTCAAAGGGGGACATGAATTTTCCCTCAGGGAATTATTCCCCAGTACGGGAATTATCACCCAGACAAATAGGAGGTATGTTCTAAAATTATATTCGGTAAAATTATATTTTTGATGTAAGAATAATGTAAATTTTGTGTATGTTTCATGGAAAATTCATGGATAATTAATGTACAATTAGTGTAAAATTTATGTAGATCATGTAAAAAGATGTACAAAAGATGGACAAATGTAAGAACGATGAATTTTGCTACATATTTTTCCATCATTTTTCCATTTCACATTAGACAAGCATTTACATCATTTTAACATGATTTACATAAATTTTTCTTATCCATAAATTTTCCATTAATGTAAAAATAATGAAAAAATGATGTAAATCATGTTAAAATGATGTACAAAACATGATTAATTGCCAGTGACCAGTCATGTTACCTACATTAATAATAAAAATAACCTGCCTGAACAACCAATGAATGTTTAGATTTCTAGTTTTGAGGCAACACACAGTTCTTTTTGACCCTTTGTTCCTCCCCCGTTAATCTTCTATCATTCCACCTAGCCATGTATTCGATTTTTAGCTAGACTCCCACATTTACAAGCACTACGATACATCTTCTAGCCTACAGCCACAACTATGCCTAAGCAACAGCCTAAGCCTAAGCAACAGCCTAAGACTAAGCAACAGCCTTAGTCTAAGCAACAGCCTAAGCAACAGCCTAAGCCTAAGCAACAGCCTAAGCCTAAGCAACAGCCTAAGCCTAAGCAACAGCCTAAGCCTAAGCAACAGCCTAAGCCTAAGCAACAGCCTAAGCCTCAGCAACAGCCTGAGCCTAAGCGACAGCCTAAGCCGAAGCAACAGCCTAAGCCTAAGCAACAGCCTAAGCCTAAGCAACAGCCTAAGCCTAAGCAACAGCCTAAGCCTAAGCAACAGCCTAAGCCTAAGCAACAGCCTAAGCCTAAGCAACAGCCTAAGCCTAAGCAACAGCCTAAGCCTAAGCAACAGCCTAAGCCTAAGCAACAGCCTAAGCCATAACGAGCCCCGTGAATGCGGTGTATCACAAACAAAAAGATACCTTTTTTCTAGGGCATTTGTATGAGTAACCATTAATCTGTTTGTAGGACGTGAATTCCGAACCACGCCTATGTATTGTAGCTGCATATAGGGTCTGATATGTGTACACAGAATTCATCGTACATGGGTGACGTCATGTATGTCATTCTTCTGCAACTACCCAGAATTTGAAGCTTGGGTGTGCTTAGGAACAATACTTTCATGCTACAAGTTGAAGAAAAATCCTTTGCAGAATTTCGGTCACCCATAAAGGGTTAGAGTCTATATCATTATTATCCACTAATTTCGCTGTTTGTGGTTTTTTTCTTTGAGATCCTTCCATTACAGTGCTTTTTTTATTGTGCCAATGGTAAGTTGGTGACGGCTGTTATCCCCCAGGGAATTATCCCCCAGGCTGAAAAAAGAGAGGAAATATCACCCAGGGAATTATCGCCCGATAGGGCCTTTTCCTTATTACAAATTTTGTGTTTTAGATACAATCCAAGAGGTATTTTCCTTGTACAAATAGCTGGGTAAAAATTCCTGGGCTATAATTCCCCGGATGATAATTCCCATTTGTCCGGGTGATAACTCCTGGGTGATAATTCACATTTGCCTGGGGCATAATTCCTGGGTGATAACTCCCTAGGTGATAATTCCCATTTTTTCAGTCTGGGGGATAATTCCCGGGGGGATATTTCATGTCGCCTGGTAAGCTGTCCGACAAACCCAGTGCCATCTATGATATGTACTAGGAGCGAAACTAGTAGGAGGTGAATACCGGTTCTCCCAACAATTCTCCGGTAAGCCGTACGATGGTGCTACACCCAACCTCACCTGGCTTGAAGCGATTCAATCGGCTTTGTTTTGTTTACATATCTAACAATCGGAACAAATCAGTCTGCGGTTGAGTTTCGAACGTACTGGCAAGTCAATCTCCTAGTAGTCTGCTTGCTACCACTCCCATATCGAGTTGTTTGCTACATTATTCGACCATTATTTTTACACTCCAAATTAATAGTATATTATAATACAAGGGGAATAATTGCTGTATATATTTTAGGCGGATGGGAACTTCGCACATTTAACTCACATTTTGTGAAGTAAACGAACCAAGAAGAAGATAATTTCATGTGAAAATAAGTAATGAGATTATTTTGGAAAAATGGAAAAGCCATGAATAATACTAAATTTTTCAAAACTTTGTGTCGTATGTGCGTCCTAAAAAGCTGGGAAATAAACAAAAGTTCTGTGTGTTAGACACGGCAAATAATTTAGGGGGGCGCCGGTCAAACACAAAACACCTTCTATCGGCGACCCTTTTTAACGAAAACCCTATACCAAAAATACGTATTAATGTATTAATGTGAAATGCGCGAAATAAAGAAAATTTTCTCAAAATTTCATATGAGCCCCCTGGCAGTCGACCCTGGTTACGGGCCTGAATGTGATAAAAAACATTTACATAATTTGATTTTTCGTTTTCTGTTGAAATGCTATTTTGGTAGAAACAATTTAGATCTACAAATATTATCAAGCCATACAGCCACAGCATTAATCATCCATCTTTTGTATATGATTTTAGCATGATTTACATAAATTTTCCATTATTTATCACATTCGAGCCTATAATAAGCCAATTATTGCACGAATAATGGGGCTATAATCGGCCTATTATAGTCGACTTTCTTGTTAAAAGTAGGGTTGCAATGACTCTTGGGGTTGAAATTTCACCCCACCTCGACTATAATTATAATATTATAATAATATACTATTATCCATAAATTTTCCATTAATGTAAAAATAATGTAAAATTGATGTAAAAAAGATGTAAATGCTTTTCTAATTTGAAACGTAAAAACGCTGGAAAAATAATGTAGCAAAATCCATCGTTGTTCCATGAATCTTAGGCGAAGGGTGATGGATGCACTTCTGCGGTTTATGGAATAAATGGAATAAATGGGAATAAATGGAATAAATATTGGAACAAATGGAATAAATGATAATTTTTTCAAACTCGTCAAAACCTCAAATAGACTTGATTTTGATGGCAACGCACACAACAAACCATACTAATGTGTCAAAAAGTGAAAAAATCCACTTTTGAAAACTTAAAAGAATTTTTGTTGATAAATGGAATAAATAAATTTATTCCATTCATTCCAAAAAAAAAAATAAAATTTAATCTCAAGATGCTCAAAAGGCTCAAAATTTGTGCAAACCTTTTTTTGAACTTATTTGTCCAACTTATGATGTGTTTGGTTCAGATATTTCGCAAAAACAAAAAAGAATTTTGGGAATAAATGGAATAAAAGAATAAATGGAATAAAAGAAGTGCGCCACCACTCGATCTTAGGTACATCTTTTGTATTTATCCATGAATCTTTCATGAAACATACATAAAATTTACATTATTCTTACATCAAAATATAGTTTTGCCGAATATAATTTTGTGATATAGTTACAGCTCGTCCAAAATGAAACTGATACGAAAAATACAAATCTTATGTTTAAAACAAAATATTTGTACATTTTGTATGAAATTCATTTTGGACGAGCTGTATCCCAAATAATAGGAATTAACGCATATTAAGTTTTACCTAGTTTTACCTACCGGGCGGTAATTAGCCGGGTGATAATTCCTAGATGATGATTCCCATTTGTCTGGGCGATAATTCCCTCAGGGAAACCTCATTTTTTATGAGCATGTGCGAGGATGAAATTCTTCAAACCTTGGGCAATCCGACTAGACCGTAACCTTTCATACAGAAAATGAAGTGACAAACAGATTTTCAAATACACCTACCTCGCGTTCGTTGGTGGTATGTTCTCTAAAAACTGTCACGTTAACAAAACGTGCTGGACCTCATATCAGCATTTCTGTTGAACACGACGACATGATCATTTTTATTGTATTTTATTTTAAAGATTGTACTCTATGTATGATGTACTTAATTTTCAAATTGCGAGTGAAATTAAACAACATTTGAACGATATGAGAAGTTTTTCGATGTTTCCCTCAATGCAAACATAAGGGCTCGGGCTGGATAACAAAAATTTTCGACCCGTCGATCTCTAGTTGTGTATATGTGTCTCGAAAAGACACAGCATTCAAGGCCAACAAAAAGCAAAAAATTTTTGGTGCCATAGAAAGCGATTTACTTCGAGCGCTACACAAACAATTAACCCAACCCTTCATTACAAAGAAAATCATTCAAATTTATCTGTTCCACTTGATTTACTTTATTCCAAATTTATGAATATAATCTCAAAACTCCTCCAATGCATCCGAAATATGTCTTTGCTTACATTACCTGTAAAAAGGTATCCACGTCGTCCCCGTTAAAAACACAAGTTCACAGTCGTGTGTACATATTGTGCTATAGTCATATTGTAGGTAGACTGTGCTGCAAAGAGTGCTATTTTGTTTCGTTATACTAGCATATACATCACTTCAACGTTAATGCCAGCTAAAGAGCATCCCTTTTAGGTGCCTAACATAACAGAAAAGTGGAAGCCGTCGAGATGACCCGAAAGATTAATTTAATGCAAACAATGGTAGGTATTAGAACCTGATATACGGTCAAGTGACTGCGACAGAGTTTCTTTTATATATTTTCTGTTTACTGTGTACATTACCTGCCCATAATGGGTGCAGAACAGACGCGATATTTAGTTAGCAAAGTGGATGATGGAAGCAAACGTTCGATCCCAAAATCTTTGACATGAAATTGAAACGTTTGTTTCGAAACAGCCCACAAATGGAGAATGGTCTTCTGTTTTTGCAAGATGCACTAGAAAAATGTTGTTGAAATGAATCTATTTGAAATTGTTGTTAAAATGTGCACGGAAACTACGGCATACAAAAGGAGCAAAGGAAGGGAAGGTATTAAGTACCGTTCACCATTATGGGATGAGTGGAATTGGTATAGCCTGCATGCCACCGGTACAAGGCTCAGCTAATATTACTTTGCGAGTAATAATTCACGGAAGAAGAGGACCCGAAAACCGTGGTGTTATAATGTATGGTCGTTTCCATTCCATTGTGTGAGTGCATGCTTTTTGGTATGGTCCAAAGTATTAAAATGAAAATATGAGAATTGGGAGATGTGTTAGGGGGTGGATTTTAGTGGGTATAAACATGCATTGTGTGAATATAGTCGCGGTCACACAAAATACTGTTTACGGATTCTCCAATACAGACTTGTAGTAATGTGGCTCAGTCTTGTCTTTTCATGTGCTTATGAATTCGTTATTTATCGCTTTATGAGGTATTATTATTGCAGTTCGTTTGTTTAAATTTAGGGATGTTATTTTGTTCCGTTATTTATAGTTATTATTTTTTGGTATTTCGCAGAGGTGAGATGTTAAATGATTCTGTGACAACCTGTAAATTTATTTCGTTAGCATCTATCACCACGTGTGAAAACAATTTTCAATTTCCGGATCATTTCCCATTGAAAAAATTCTAACTTTTAGTGAAGTGAACTGAAAATGTGTTCACATTTTGAGCTTGAAGTTCTTTTTGTCAGTGCCCACACAGCATGGTAAACCACAATCAGGCGCGCCGACTTCGGGGGGTCAAAGGGGGCAATTGCCCCCCCATGAAATGATCCATGGGGGGCAAAGCCACCCATGGGATCATGAAACATAAAAAATATAACTAATAAAATAATCGACGCACTTAAAAGTAAATGCTCGCGTGTGGAATTTATGTTTTTTTCCCGGTATCCAAATTCGATTTCCCGATTTTCCCATTTACAAATAATAGATTTCTCTATTGAAACAAAGATGCTGTTTCAACCTCAGGGCTGAAGGCGGTCAAAAGTTACATTGATGTAACTATCTTTAGTTGCTTCCTTCAGCCTGTTCACAATACAGTTAACATATAGCTCATTTGAACAAGTGGTGAGATCTGTTGTAATGGCCTAACTTTGAAATATGCTTGAAGAATAATTTGCTCTGCAACATAGCAAAAAAATTTTTTTTTCAGCTAGGGCCAACCTTAGAACAGACCTGAGGCCCACTTCAGTCCTAAGCACAGGCACTGGGCCCAAATTTGTTTTTGAATATAATTCGGTACTCGATTACTTCTCAAACAGAAAAAGAATCAACAAAATCAGTTAGGATTTATCCAATTTATGTAAGCAAACACGTTGGGTCCTAGTAGAAACTATGTTTTAGGGTCCTGACTGAGTCCAAGGGTTTCTAATCAATCATTTTTTCTAAAACGGGAGACAGTCCTACACCTTTCGATCAAACAAAATTTGAAAATCGGAAGAGATTTACTCGTGTTATGTACAAAAAACATGTATGACCCTAGCATAGAATTGTTTTTAGTGCCCTAGCTAAGTCCAAGGACTCAAATCCAAAAAATTTTTTCCATAAATTTTCGGCCTTACACAGATCTTGCAAACAAAAAAAAATTATGGAAATCGGAAAAGATTTACTCGAGTTATGTACAAAATACCAAAAACCACTTAAACGGCCATAGCTCGGCGGTCCTTAAGCCTATGGTGCCCAGATTCAATCCAATAAAAGATTTTTTGATTACCTTTCAGGGTTTTTATTGTTGATTCGTCATCTAAGCACCAGGATCGATGCTCCCTACTTACTCCCAGGTAAGTTCTTCGTACTCTCTTCGCCAGTGTGTCAGAGGTGTCATTACCTACGATTTTTGAATGGCTAGTAGGTACCCATATCAATTTCACTCTATTTGACAATGCGACTTTGTTGAGTGCTTCATGGCATTCCAGAGCCAGTGCTGATCTAAACGTGTTAGCAAACAAGGTCTTAGAAGCTCCCTGGCTGTCTCAACAGATAAATATTGACTCTTCAACGATGCAATTACTCTCTCTCTCTCTCTCTTTCTCTCTCTCTCTCTCTGACTATATGGCAACTTTCCAGGAACGATCTTATTTCGGCTAATAATATAGATGTTGAGGTGCCTAGTGGAATGGATTTCTTTACATCAAGTTCCCTACAGTAAAGGCCTATAAGGGAGCCGTCAGAGTAGAATACTATGCCGTTACTAGGTGATAGAGAGAGCGCTCTAGCCATAGCTGTCTTGGAGGGATGTCCACCTCGAATTTCTTGTCAAACCTGTATGTGGGTGCAATCCAGTCTGTAGGCATTTCCACAGAAGGGTTATGTTTTACGAACTCGCTTCGTACTTTTGTATGCTTTGTTATTCTCATAGTGGCTTGGCTACGTGCTAAGGCTTCTGTTCAATGTGGATGTGTAAGGGAGTTAGATTCAGCATCGCTTCCATAGCAGCTGTTGGAGCTGATTTCCATGTACCGGTTTGGGCGATGCAAGCTTTTTTTTGAAATTTTTTAACGTTTTTTGAATCCGTTTTCATTCGTTTCGTTTTCATTCGTTTTCATTATTTGAGAATGTGAAAGAGATGAACAAGTAGAATAAACGGATGCAGTGGCTGATTCAGATTCACTTTCTTGACGTTCACTTAACCCTTTCCTTACAGCTTTCATTTTCGAAATAAGCTTTATATTTTGCTCAATTGCTGCCGATGAAAGGGTCTAAAACGAAAAGAAAATCTCAAATTCCATCTCGGCTTGCAGCTTTTATGTAAGTTATTCACATTCGTTCCCATCTCGGTTTCCACTCCTTGTTCGTCTTCTCGATGCAATCGCCATCAGCCGGATTTTGATTTCGCTGACACCTTTCCTTACAGCTTTCAATTTCGAAGTTAGCTCTAGATTTCCCTCGATTGCTGTCGATGTTGGATTCTTACATAAAAATTATATCCCAAATTCCCTCTAGATTAGCAGGACGTCACTCACATTCATTCCCTTTCTTTGGCCGTCTTCTCGATGCACCGGCATATTAGTTAGCTTCAAGCTGACTTTTAAGAGTGAATTTGCCAAAACTTCGCACGGCTTGTATGAAACACGAATCCAACGTGTCGCGAATCTCTATGGCTTATTCGATTTTCCATTCCAATAGAAGACTTTAGTAGAACAGATTTTTTTTCAAAAAATTATTTTGTAGTTTTGAACTCTCCGAAAAATGGTCTGCCCAGAGGTCAAAAAAATAGTTTTTGATGAATATCTTGGACAAGACCAAATCGATTCCAGGCAAATTATGTACAATTAAGAAGTCCAATGATACAAAGCTTTTGGTTGTGGCAACACTTCTGACAAGTGTAAGTAACGGGCTACAGAAGTCAAAGACGTCAAAGAGTCGTGGAAGAGACGGTATACAATTTTTTCCCAAACCCAAAGCGGAGTTGATTTAAGTAAAAATTTTGAAAAAATTGAAAATCCGTAACTTTTTGTATCTTTAACTTTACGTACCTAAACAAATGGAATAAAAAACTTAACCCAAATGAGAAGGGAGTTCCTATATTGTGTGAAAAACAAAAATTATAAAAAAGGAAAAATGTTTGGAAGTGGAAATTCCAAATTGTTCACGAAAGGAAAAACTCATATTCGAGGTACCCTTTTTGGTTTTTGTTTTTGTGAGATGCCCTGATCGACGTTCCCCAGGGCATTACGCTAAATAGAATAATCCACCACTGGTCTTGCCCCCCATAAGCAAAATAAAAGTCGGCGAACCTGATCACAATGAGGAAAACTTTAAAGATGTTTACATTATCCTTCTAGGTTTTCTTCTACACGCGAAGGGCAAAATCGCAAAAATATCCTAAAAATCTCTAATTTTCTAACTACCTTTAGAATACGTAGAGAAAGGACTAAGTAATCACTAGACATTGAACAATGCCAGACCTAAGTTTTTTTAGATTCTAGTGAGTAAGAGTAGAAGAACAAATTACTTTCGGCTCGTATTGTTATATCTAATCTATACTAGTGCAAAAAAACAGTCGTAGTTTGATTCGAGTATCGAAAAAGCTGGATGAAAACGCATCGTTGTATAGTTGAAAACAGAAAGTAAAACGCCGTGAGCGCATAACATTCCACACATAAACTACAAATCAATCTTGCATTTCATTTTCATTACAAAATAGAATAAACAAATAAAAATGATGATAAAGCGTCTGAACTAAAAAAGATCTTGAAATAGAAAATTTATGACGGCATTTTATAGGATTTTCCGAGATGATTGCTGACATTTCAACTTGGAACTTTTGATTCATTTTTAATTAAGATGTGTGCGCTAACACTTGTGTGTTTGATCGACGCGAATATCGCTATATAGACCACAAATTAATTTCACAAATTCCGTTGTTCGATACTGTGCCTTAGAAATAAGGTCGAAAATAAGCGCTTCTAGTTGCTTTATACCAACAACTAGACCTGTGAAAAGTAACTCAGTCTTCAGATGGATCCTTTAGTTAAATTCTAATAATAAAGAATGCAACATGTATGTTTAAAATTGAAAATGAAAGCTGAAAAGTTCCAACAGATCACCAGGTCAGGTCGTTGTGATTCGATACGCTTTACACGACCTGAGTCCCAACTGTAATCACACAGTAGCACTTTATCATTCATATTTTGTTAAAGGTGCAGTTGAAAACTGAGTTACTAAAATCATTTCAGTAAAATGGGGCTTAGTTTAGCTAAATTCTTTTTTACCTATTCCGATTCTTATAACAAACTCTCTACGATTAACGGTCTCGATAGTAATTAATTTATGTGATCAGCAATGAGTTCTAATATGATAATAATAATGTTTACCACTCTGTTTCTTTTCTTGATAGAAAATTGCGTTTTGAGGGTTCCAATCAAGGGGGATGTATCGGCAGATCTACCAAATGCTGATAACTAGGTGTAAGACAATCTCAGATAACAATTTACCCCACGAAATGTACGTTTGATGCCATCGAAAAGTGTGTTGCAGCACATCAAATGTGTATCAAAAAGCACATAGACCGTTACATCTTTTCTTTTGTGAATATTGTACATTTAATGTACAAGAAATGTACACGCAATGGGGTGAATGGCAAAAAGTGTACACTAAATGTGCACCTAGTTAATACTGAGAACATCTAGTTAAAATTTAAAAAGTTCTCGTTGCACAAAAAATGTTCATTTTATGTTTACACTCACGGAAAAGTGAAAACCGACACATTTTTCTGTTTTGTGGTTTACTGACGTTATTGATTTCTCCATATAAAAATACATGCAAAAATTCACAAACTCAAGTAAAACACAAAAGCAAAAATGTGTCGGTTTTCACTTTTCGGTGAGTGTACATCAACAAAAACGTAAAATCCACAAAAAAGTTGTGAATCGTTACACTAGATTAGGTGTATGTACTGTACATTGTACATTTAGTGTACACCCTTTGCCCTTCACCGCATTAAATGTACATCAAATGTTCAATAAATGTACAAGAAACGATTTAACGGTCTATGTGCTTTTCGGTACACATTTAATCTACAACATCACATCGAAAAGTGTGGTATGTGTTATCTGGGAATCTTGTCTCAACACCCTTCACTATTCGAATTCAAACGATTAAACAATTTTTTTGAAGTAGATGTCCGGTTTTCTGAGGATATTATAGGTAAGCCGCCTGCGTTGGTTCGGACACGATCAGTGAAGGCGATATTACAGAATGCCGTAAAGTATCTTGTCTGCTAAAGCTCCTGGCACCCGGTCTGGAGATAAGCCAAGGAGAAGATCATTTGAAGGATCAGACCATCTATTTCTTATTACTTGCGTGGGGTTTATTATTAAATACGTCATCGTAAAGACTTCTAATTGAATTGTCTATAAAGTTTGATGATTGTGATCTACTCAGATACGGATATCGTAGGACATGATCGTTCGTGTAATAACCTCCCTCACGTCGTTATTCATATGGATTTGAAATTAAACGGCTTACAACTCTCACTCAGATCAATCAAACGAGGTTTGGGAATTTACGCGAGAAGCATTAAGCAATCAAGTGTTTCGAAACCTTAAAGGTCAAAATGCGTCTTCTTATCAGAGTAATTCCCAAAACAAATGAATAAATATAAATGGACAAAGAGACTTCAGCTTATTCAATAAAAGTTACAATAAACGCAAACTTCTTTTGCACTTCATAGTTTATTTTGTCGGTTTCACAGAGACAATAGAGGAGACATGTTAGCTACTCTTAAGATCTGCATAATTTTAATAATTTGTATTGCTCCATCGTAGCAACAAATATGTCGTATTTTATATAACAAGGACATCAGTTCGCAAGATTTATCACCAAGTCATGGCCAGCCGTAAGTCTAAATCACAGAGAAATTGGAGCGATCGTAAAATTCTTTGCTTGTTAGAGGAATGTAGATGCACATTTTACATGCGAGCAGCGTGTCAAAATGCGAATTTGCATTGCGTCAACACGTAAAATATAGTACGTTTGTGCTTCCAAATTATTATCTTGACAAATGGGACGATAGCCCTGCCCTTCAGGTCGGGCCGTTAAAATCCCACTCGTCACGTTTACAATAACGTTGTTAATGTACTATTGTTTAGTAGTAATAGTAGGTTTCAATGATTCAGTTTCGAACTAAAAATTGGTGAATGATGACGTCATTTCGTCGTAAATTAATTTCAAAACTCAAATTTTGGTATTGTGTGACGTCTTACCATATCAAGTTAAGATTCACGACAAATAATAATTGTGCATCTAAAGAGTAATATTTGACAACTCTTAGCTCGGGCGCCTAATATAATCAAACCCTTAGTGTGAGTCAGCAAAATTAACAGAACTGCGAAATTTTTCTTTTACTCTGTTTTGTGAGTTTTTACGTTTCGTGACCACGCATTTACTTATGGTTGAAGAGAGAAAAAGAGAAACAAGCGAAACACAAAATGTGCAGTTCTGTTAATTTTGCTGACTGTAATTGTTATGAATTTACATTTAGAAAAATATTTACCCGTGATAGAATCTCACACTCTAATCACTATTTTAACTTTACTTACAGCCATGCACAATAACAATTACCCGCTGACATCTATGACAATAGAAAAAGAATTGTTCGAAATATCAGTGGGTCATTTTTATTGTGCATCGCCGTAAGTCCAAATAAGCACTCTGCCATTTTTTTGTGACTGACTTATAGCGAATAATAATTACAAAAACAATGTTGAAATAGACAAGAAAACTGCTGCGAAATTTGTAGCAGAACGCCGAGTTGTGTAGCTTTTGCATGGAATGCATATCTCGGAGGAACTTGTTGGCTAAAGGTAAGGAAACAATTGAATTCAGACTTCCACTTTTCAATTTTTTCAACCATTAGAGTGGAACCGCATCCGTCATCGATAAGCCTGGTGTTAATATCGGCATGACTACCCACACAAGCACAAACGTCGATGAAAACTATTTCAGCAATCGTTATGGAGGACAAAATTCTGCGTCAACCCTAATAACTTTTGACGAGTTTGCAAATGCCGTAGTCGCATCGAATGCTTATCCATATCCGACGGTAGCACAATACAATGGCTTCATGCAGGGATTACCTAAAGGAGAAATTACTTCCAAACAAGAGGCCGCTATGGCTCTTACCCACTTTCTTCATGAAAGTGATGGTTTCAGAGCGAAAAGAGAATACCGATGTCAGCACTCAGGATGTCCTAATGAATATGTAACGAATGGTTGTGATGTACCTGGACAACACTATTTTGGCAGAGGTTACATTCAGTTGAGTTGGTGCTACAACTATCGTGCCGCATCATTGGACTTGTTCGGAGATCACCGATTGGTGTCTGATCCAGATATGGTAGCGAGAGATGAGAATGTAGCCTGGGACACAGCATTTTGGTTTTGGAAGGTAGGATCTGCTTGTGGAAGAGTAAGATATTCTAAGCGGGAAACTTTTGTAGGCTAACGTTCACAACAGATTGGGTGTGGCTGAAGGCGACTTTGGGGAAAGTACGAGAGCTATCAATGGTGGTATAGAATGTAACGATTGGGCTGGTCATTCGATTGCTAGGCATCGATTCGGAATGTACGGAAAGATAAGAGCTGCATTGGGTCTCGCTGGACCGGGGGAGGAACGAGGTTGCTATAACTAGGACATAAAAAATGTCGATTTCACAATTTGTTTGTAAGCGAAAATTAAAATAAAAAATTTTTTGGCCAAAAATTGATTTTCTTCAGTTCCCCGGATTTAATGATCCCAGATGATTCCAGATTGAGTTCAGATTAATCAAGAAAAACGCAACGTTTGAATTATACCTCTCTTGTGCTAATTTCAGAAACATTGGACGGTTGGTAGCGAGTAGTTACTGCAAGATAATCTTTTTAAAGTTGAAATGATATCAATTTTAAGAGATAGCTCAGACGGATACAAATTCGGAAGTCTATCGTTTGGGAGTTTTCTTCTTCCTCTTCTTCTTGTAGCTCTTTCGAATTGCCCTATGGCATATTAGAGCTTTGCAGATGATATTGTTTTAACTTTATGTATTGAATAAATGAAATGAAATTCTTCCTCTTCTTGAAAATTAAAGTCAATTACCGATGCATAAAAATTACTTCGTTTAATCTAGAACATTCGTATTACTAAAAATTGTACAATCTCCAACGATTAGTTTGTTAACAAATCAGTTGTCATGAAGTTCCTGAGCAAGAACAACTTTCTATACAAGAAGTAGTTCGGGATAGGGATAAAACAGGTTCCCACACAGAAATATATGAGATGCTGCACAGGGTCTATTTGAGTATTGATGATGACTTAGCAGTGAGTGCAATTTTTTTGGACATCCGAAAAGCTTTTGACTGTGTAGATCATAACATTCTCATGCAAAAGATTTTCCATGCGGGAATCAGGGTGCTCCACTGGACCTGCTAGAAAGCCATTTATCGAATCGAAAACAGTGTGTAGTGGTTGGCGAAACGAAAAGTCAAATGAGAGATGTAGTGATAGGGGTTCCACAGGGATCGGTATTGGGCCCATTATTATTTTTGATCTACATTAATGACATTTACGGCCTTCAAAACGCTAGTAGTGCTTACTTATTTGCTAATGGCACAGTCTTGCTTTATGTAGGGAACTCAACTGAGGACAATGTTGCGGCAATGAATGAAGATGTTGTTATCTTAAATGACTTCTTAGAAAGCAACAGACTCTCGCTCAATGTCACTAAAACTGAATGAATGAGCTTCAAGGAAAATGGGAATTCTTGTGTCGGTCAAGTTGTCCTGGGGGGACTGACAGTTAAGGCAGTGTCTTTGCTTCTATATCTGGGACTTTTCCTGGACAAAGAATTGACACTTGAAGCTCATATTCAGAAAATGTGCAGTAAAATCGCCTCAGTATGTGGAGTTCTTTGTAAGCTTAAGAACTTACTTCCAACATCTGCTCTAATGAAGATTTATGCCCTGGTGCACTCGCGGCTTTCTTATCTACCGACGGCATGGGGTTTAGCGAATTCTACGTCGATTCGTCAACTGTCATTCGGTTGTTTTTAGTCTGCGACAGTAGAGGCGAGTATCATGAACACTGATGATTGTGTGCTGACGGCCGTAGGCGAGGTGCAAGCGGAACACATTGCCTTCTTTCCTTTGTCATGTCCTCTTGTTCCTTTACTACCTGCTGCTGCTTCTTGCTTTCTTGCTCATCTTCTTTCTTACTCTAATTTTCAATACGCAAACCTAAGATCAAACGTCGCAATAAAATCTTTCCTTTTAGTTGGTAATATTTGTATTGCTGATCAGCAGTAACTTAACATGTCTCGCGTTGTGTAGCTAGAAACTGATCAGGCCAAAGTCCTTAATCATTCTGTCTATGGTTTCTTCTATGACGCGTTCCACTAAAATCGGTGCTAGGGATGAGCCCATAAACATTCCTTTTGTCTGTCTGTAGAACTTTCCAGCAAATACGAAATAATTGGCTTCTTCCGTGCAGATTTCGAGTATTCCTAAGAATTGTTTTTTCGGGATCGGTGTCTGTTTCTCGACAAAATGGAAATCGCGGTCTATTAGTTCTAGTGCCTTTGTTGTCGGAATGTTGCCGAAACAGTTGACTACGTCGTATGACACAGGAACATTTCCTTTTCTGAGTTCCTTGGACCGTACCAATTTGTCGAAATGTTGGGCATTCTTCACACCATATTTCGGTTCGAAGGATTTTCTTAATATTGTAGCCAGGAAACGAGACATTTTGTACGCAGCAGTGTTGATTGTCGACACTATTAGCCGGATTGTGGTGCCAGGTTTGTGGTATTTTATTTGTCCAAACGGCCGAGGGGGAATAGTTTTCCACGTTTTCATGTTCTTCTTCACGCTTTCACTGATGTCACCAGGCTGCCTACTTAAGATACTGTGAATGTAGAGGGCAGCAGCAGTCTGGCGCCGAGTTGAAATTTATGTGACGCATAGTATTCGTTACAATGAGTTTAACTGATTTTCGGCACCAGGCTGCCTTCTAAAAAGCTACTCATACTTTTGAAGTACGCAGCCTGGTGCCGAGTCACAACCTAGTGCACCATAATGTACTCGTTTCGCCATCCAACATTGCCATAGCAACGACCAGTGCAACCCCACCTTATCATACTTAGATAGATAAGGCGGTTTTGGGGGGTCCGATTTCTCGAGCAGGCACCTGGATCAATGATTCTTTGTACCAGACCCCCGTATCCTTCGTTTATTTAAACAAACAAAGAAAAGTACAAAATCAAAACATAAAAGTTGCGGAAATACAAAATTACAAGAATACGTTAAACACAAAATCATTCAAATCCAAAAATGAATTGAAAATGTTGTCGTCAGTTGTGTAATCTTGGCCTGCGTCGTACATGCATTTCCATCGTCCATTTGAAAAACTTCCACTTCGCACATCAAACTCATAGAAACCGTCTGGTTTTCTTCAGAAAAACGGCCAGATTGTTAATGACCATAGAGTTAAGAGTTAGATCGGCGCTATTTAGCTCTGGTTTCTATATCTGGGACAGACACTAATAACGTGATAGCCAGTTTCGTCACTTACACCACAAAGACATTTGGGGCTATCAGAACAGCCGATGTTGAAAAGATGCTTGTTAAGATCACAGTGGTTGGTGATGGCTTCGATAACTCTTTTGATATCTGGCCTGCTGAGTTTCAACAGTGTTTTGCTGACTTCCATCGAAGGAGTTTTGCAAAAAAGTTTAGTATGTATGGCGCCCTCATACTCATTCCAACTTCTAAAGTGCTCTTTGCGAAGCCATTCTTTGACTATGGCCTTTCTCATCGAAATGGAAATGCCAAACATGGGTTCGGACCAATAAATCCGCTTTTGGTTCCTTGGCGAGCAAGTTCGTCCGCTCTTTCGTTACCTAAAATCCCACAGTGACTAGGAACCCAGAGGACCGTAACGGAATTAGATTTACCCAGTTCATTTAAGCTCACTTTGCAGTCAAGAACTGTACTAGACCTGATACAGGGAGAACTAACCGCTTGAATAGCGGGCTGACTGTCTGCGCAAATGTAGATTTTATTCCCAGAGATCTTGTCAATTTTCGAGATCGCGAAAAGCTCAGTCTGATTAACGGACGCCAAAGAACCGGTTGGGAGGCTGCCTTCCACGTTCAAAATTTCGCAGAAATATCCTGCTCCCGAGGAGTCATCATTCTTGGAACCATCCGTGAAGCAAACAATGCCGTCGGTTGGAGGAAATATATTCCTCTCCCCGATGAGTTTAACTGATTTTCGGCACCAGGCTGCCTTCTAAAAGGCTACTCATACTTTTCAAGTACGCAGCCTGGTGCCGAGTCGGAACCTAGTGCACCATAATGTACTCGTTTCGCCATCCAACATTTCCATAGCAACTTTTTTGGCACCAAGCTGCCTTCTGAAATCGACCAGTGCAACCCCACCTTATCATACTTAAGTTCCGAATCTTCTGATTAAAGAGCTTAACGATAAAGGAACTTAAGCTCAAGAGTATTCGGACGACCTAACGATTTTCATCAGACGGAAGTTTGAAAGTACGCTTGGAGATCATCAGACGGAAGTTTGAAAGTACGCTTGGAGATCACAGCAGGTACTATTTGGGAGTGGTGAAAGGGTAAAAGGCGTCAAAGTAAATCCAGATAAAACTGATATGGTCAGCCCCTAAAAAGTCCTGAGCACCCCCTGACATATTTTCGAAATTGACCAAATTTTTACTAGTTTTTATCTAAAGTTAATCAATTTTTGAAGCGTACCGATTGCGATTTTTTTTTGCTCGCTTCGCTCGCATATACTCATTTTATTCTACCAGTGAGTCGGTGCAGGTCATTATTAACTACTCTCAAGGATTAAACATGCAAGCACGCGATTAATCGCGCAAATATCATAGTCACTCGCATAACAGAAAATGACTGAAATAAAGAGACGATTAGGTAGATTTTTTTCTTCTTTTTTGGTCATGCGAATTTTGTTAAACAATGTTTTAATTTTGTTTAGTTATTAGACTGAGTTGTACGCTCTGCTTAGTACCGCCACTACCAAATGGGTACACTAGGCAGTTGCCCAGGGCGCTGGAAATTCAGGTGCGCTGAATACACAAAAAAATGATTTTTTGCGAAACTTGCTTACTCAAAATGTTGTTCTTACTCGTAGAACACAAAAATACGAAAATTTCACCTGCGGCGCACCATGGCGCCAATGTTTTTTAGGAACGTCTAATTTCTTCATTTACCATTACTACCTTCGAGGGTATATATTTTCTGTCTCATCCGTCCTAAGAATCTAGTTTCTTCTAGTATCCTCTCATCTACACTAAAAATACCAATGGTTAGTTCCACATTGTAGATTGTTAACTGAACAATTTTAGACAGTTAAATCAAGTGTACTCTTGATGGACTTATGATTGTAGAAAAAGGAAGCATAAAAAATGTTTAAATAAACCTTTCTAGATAAACGACAGAAGATTAGTCAGGCACAATATCTAATTTGTACTGAATCTTGGGGCTCTCAACCTCTGAGTGAGTGAGTGAGGAGACTTTCGGGCCCAGTATTCCTACAGACATCGTCTGGTGTGACATCATCATACAGGAATTGAGTAAGTGATATTTCTGTAAAAAAAAATCGCTCGCTTGCTCGCGACTCTTCTACTAAAGTAACCCTAACATATCGCAACGGGGTTCCCACTTGCGCATATCAAATTCAATTTATGTTTATATGAAGAGTTTTGAATAATATACCAATAGTAGCTCGTATATTAGGGCGCTCAGAAAAAAATTGCACAGGGCGTTGAAAACGTTAGTCTCAGCACTGGCTCAGGTAAAAGGAATGAAAGGTAGCGAAATGTTTCCAATCTAACAATGAAAAACTTTGCCTTCACTGCATTTATCATGTTTTGATCTTTCAATCGCACATCTCTTTCAAAAAAACTCTTGAATTCTTCCCTAGAGCAGTGTCCTAGCTACGGCCCTGGATATGGTTCTCTTCAGCAGGAGACGAACGGGTCCTGAACTAATTACAAAATCCAAGCTATTTGGAAAGACCATCGCGCCTGGAAACAAAGTAAAGTACTTGGGAGTTACACTCCGGCAGCCTACTGGATATGTAGAATGCAGAAGCGCCTTCGGTAAAAATTGGAGCTTCCACTTGGCAAATTTCACTACCATACTTCAGGCGAAAACGTTCGCAGCGCTGAAAGGATTCCAGAGCCATTGAAACCGGAAGAGATTATCAGAGCGATAGTATTGTCTGTTACCACGTCAAAACTAATGAAATAGCTCAGAAGTAAACTAAATCAGCTGGGCCTGGGAACTGAGGGAAGTGAGAAAGCGGATTAACTAACGAAGCTAGTTGTCGCTTCTGCTGAACATATGGACCCGAACCGTTTACAGTCAGAATGTAACAAAGTTATAGAGGAATGGGTGCGGTCAGAAGGAATAAAGCGTTGTCGTGGACATTAGTGGAGCATTGCACACAAAGCGGTTCCTGCTAGTGCCCACCGCAAAAGGATAGATGCACTGCTGAACATGGACCGGAGTCGCATAAAAAGAGCAGGGAACGATCACTGGACACCGCCGTGTGGTAAAAATTGAAATCGTTAGCGATCGATAACTGGATATCACGTGATTTGCGAATGTCCAAAGATTTCTCGACTTAGACACAGGAATTTGGGTGGTCATGTGGTCAGGCCTCTGGATGAAATAAAACTAAGACCACCTGTCCTTGATAAGTTAATTGTTGGTACGGGTAGATTCGAATGATTTACATGATGAACGGTAAAGAAACAAAATATCAGCTTATCAGCAGATCTGTATTTCATGACTCAGTAATGAGTCGTCCCAACATGATAAATCTAAAGAGTTCCGATGAAGACGACGGATGTTGAATTTTTTATCAGGGAAGCTAAAAATCCGAAACCGCTGACACACAGACGTTGATTCACATTTTTAACAATTACGTTGTTTCACTTATCAGTAAATTTTGTAGAATAAAAACTGAATGTTGTGCGAAACAAATCAGATTCATACACAGTCATTAGTAAAACAGTTGTTTATTAATACACAGGATCGACTTTAAGTAGTTCATAATCTGAGACAACTTGAGCGTATCTCTTTGTAGTGTGAACTGACGAGCTTTTAATAGTGGATCGAATAATGATGGGCTTTGTGCTCAAAATAAGTGTAATGGTAGCATTGCACATAGTTGTGTCTCAGCAAGAAATCTTTACGTTTGAGAATGACTCAGACATTTTATTGGAAAATTTAGCAGTGGTGACTGGAAATCCGTAAGTAAGTCAAAGTCTAAAAGTTCTTGAGATATTAACGCTTTCGAAACACAGACAGGAAAATTGCTTCAGTATTTGCAAAGAAACTCCGGGCTGCGAAGGTTTTTCCTGGAGCAAAAGTTATAACGGAACTTGTTGGCTGAAGGTAATGTTGTCTGTGCTTTTTAGATACCATAATCCATTAAATAATTCAAAAATACTGATGAAAAGTTACATACGATGTCAAGGTAGCATCTGTTCACTTTGTAGACACTAAAGCTACCCTCGCGGAATATGTGAACGCTGGCTCTTTTCTCATAAAAAATTTTATATGACAAACGACTTTCCCATCGGATTCCGACACGATTCCTAGGCGATGTGTTCACTTTTTCCTACCGGGTAAATACAACAACCCGGATGGAATATGTGAACTCTTTTTCTTTCGTCATACAAATTTTCCATGGCATAAGACATTCCCACATGATTCCTATACGATTCTTAAGGGAATGTGTTCACTTATCCCTGACGGGAAAGCTTACGAGCTTTCCATTATGTTTTTTACCGTAGGAATTCACATCCCAAAGTGTCGTATTACCAAATTACCCAAGAACCTGCAAAAAATCTTGTCTGTTCGTCTTTCAGTTTGTCTATTTCTACAAGTAAGGTGTAAGGTTTAAATTATTGGAAGAGAGTGAGGGGCTTTTTGAGGGTCACTCAAACTTCTCACCTATTGCACGAAGCACTAATGCTCATCACAGTGTAAAAGAAAAGGCTTAGGCAATTGGAAGGCATTTACAGCCTTATAACAATTCCAGTGTACGTTCGCGAAACGGGGGTTGAAATCTACATAGTACATTCCTACTTTCAATCTGCACTTTAAACACTTTAAATCATTGAAACCAAAAAATTCTTATACTTTCTAAGTAGTCCCATTTTGTGTCTCTAAAATAATTTTAACGAATTCTCAACAACATTAATGAATGATCAAGTTAAAAACCGGAGATAAAAACGTAAATATTCCGTAAACTTCCGGTACATTTCCGCTTTTGACGCATTTACGTACTTTTTTACGGATTCAGAAACAAATAAATTTGTTTGTTTTGGTTTGGTGAATATTAGGGCTTTTCGAAAGGCGTGCTAGTGTAAGGGGTTGGTGGAAAATCCAAAGCTCTATCTTTTTATTCGAGCCACCCATTGGAAGCTCCGAGTCGTGTAATAGATCGTGTCATTTACTGTCAATTAATTTTCAGCGTTCACTTTTCTCCTTTAAATTCGTTACACTACGTTGATTTTTGACCAGAGATCGCCGTTGCGACAATGAGATAATGGAAAATTAACTCTCCAGTGGAAGTGTCATTCGAGACATAGAGTTAAGTTCTCGTAAATAATGATGAACTATCGCATGAACTGGGACAGATGAACGAATGAACGAATTAACTAGAGAGAGAAAGAGAGCTTAGCTCATTTCATACATATCACAACGTTTGGTCGAAATTCAGACGTATAGGGTAAGCAGCAAATTTTACAAGACATAGTCAAGAAATTCCATTGAATTCAACCATCAATTTGGCCCGCTTTTAAATAAATGAACAAACAAACTATTCGTCATCATCATCATCAAGCTTTATAGACCGTTTCTACCTTTCGGTGTGAGGTCCTTACGCCGCTGATCATGGACCACCCTCCTATCCTGTGCCTCCTATCTCTCGCATAAACCTTTCCTACCACGCTCAAAAGCGAAATTCCCCTGTAGTTGCTACAAACTTTACGGTTGCCTTTCTTAGAGAGCAATAACATCGAAGCTCCGGTCAGCAAGCACGACTGAGGACTTCGTGGCTAAATTAAAAATCCTACCGAGCCATTGTATCCCACCTGATGCCTTCAGTATGCTGACCTTTCGTGACACCTCCTCTAATGTAATTTACTACTCACCTTCCGAGCTAGGATGCACTTCCCTATCAGGTTGTACTACCGGATTATCAGAGGAAAATAGATCCTGAAAGTAGTCCCTCCAAGTTTCCAGGACTTCGCACTGAAAAGAATTTCTTCAGACAAAGCTTTTTCTCCCGTTGGAACGCTTAAAATGTGAGTAAGAAAGTGAGCTGTCCACAAAACGAAAATGGACTGTGACTATTCATGATTTTATATCCAAATCGCTTTTGTCTGATTTTGATATCGAAATGGTGATTTTTTTTGCACGTCAGTTAGTTCTAATGGACTTCCATAATCTTTTTCAAACTACTGATTTCGATCTTATACCTTGTAATACCAACTCAATTCATTACGCGTATTGAAAAAACCGCATCAATTCATAAATGTGAAATTAAAATGATTTTTGGTTTGATTTAGTCAGGAACAGGACCTATCGCTAAGAAAAATGGATACTCTGTTGGTATCCTACAAAAAAGCAACGCCGGCGTCAATTTAGACTGTACGATAAGCAGCTCAGGAGACATCAGTTTACCAGAATCGGCAGCCTATCATAGTCATACGTAAGTCTTGCAAAAAGTGTACATTTTATTGACTGAAGAAGCAATAAAGAGATTAAAAACTTAAAATAGACAAGAAAGTTGCTACATCATTTGTAACAGCAGTTCAAATTGTAAAGGTTTTATATGGAATGAGAATGAAGGCACTTGTTGGTTGAAGGTAAAACATAAATCTAAGATGAAACCTGATTCTAATGTCGAATTTGTTTGATAGGCTGGAATTGAACCTCTTACACAACAAGACAATTTTTATGTTGGAATTATGACAGTGAATGGTAACTTAAAAAACACAAAATTATAAAAGTCCGAGATATTTCCTAACTTCTGAATGCTAACCAAAGGATTGTATTCTTGAAATTTGAAAAGCACAAGTTCTCTTATCCTTTTTTAAGCGTAACAACTTCGAATAGACGGACAAAAATATCTCTCTAATTTCTTTTTTTTTCATCAGATTTTTGTCACTTACTTTTAAAATTTTATTCTTCAGCACCAATTGTAAAATCTGACGAATTTGCTAACGCAGTCGTCTCAAATGGTTATCCACGACCTCCTGCAAACAAATATCAGGCTTTTATACAAGGCTTACCGAAAGGATCGATTTCCTCAAAAGAAGAAGCGGCTATGGCCCTTGCACAACTGCTTCACGAAAGTGATGGTCTCCGAGCCAAACGTGAACGTCGTTGTGAAAAAACTGGATGCCCGGGAGAGTACGTAACTAAAAATTGCGACGTAAAGGGCCAACGTTATTATGGTAGAGGTTACATTCAATTGACTTGGTGTTACAACTATCGTGCAGCATCTCGTGACTTATTCCGCGACGATCGATTAGTTTCCAAACCCGATTCGGTAGCAACGGATGAAAACCTAGCGTGGAATACTGCCTTCTGGTTCTGGAAGGTGAATGTTCACAGTAAACCAGGCGTTGCACAAGGAGCATTTGGTGCAACAACAAAAGCTATAAATGGAGCATTGGAGTGCACTCAAAAATCCGGTCACGCTATTGCCCAAAGACGGTATAGAATATATGGCAAAGTCAGAGCTGCTTTCCATCTTCCAGGACCAGGCAATGAAAAAGGGTGTTACAATTAGGTAAAGGTGAATGAAAGATTTATTCGAATTAAACTGCATTTGTATTCTAAACTCTACTAAACTTCAATTTCTGGAAAAAATAAATTCATTTGAACAACCATTTTGTGCTCCTCTTAATACCATCGTAGTAGAATATTTTAGGTTCACTTTTTGGGGCCTATTCCTCATACTTTTTCAACTGGAACCCATATGGTAGCTACTTTTTAAGATTTAACCTGGGAATCTGTCAAAAATAAATCTTTGCCTCATCTTAATATGGGAAAGTAGCAATATTGCCCTTACGTTTATAAGTTGAATCTATGAGCCTATTTTTTCATGCAAATGAAGGTATCAACATCCTCAATTGAAATCGAAAGCTCTTTCTATTGTATTATGGTGTAAACTAGAGATATAAACGGTGTGGTGAGGAAATTCACGGCCTGATTGTTGGAAAACCCTTGTATATACAACATACTACAACAAATTCACGGTCCTAGCTCGACGTTTTATTACGGAAAAACTCAAATTATAGACTATGCGTTTTTTAAGAAATGTTTTTTGTAAACATGTGTTTATGAACACTCGAAATGTGTGTGGTGATGGCCAATGCAGGACTTAGACTGTAAGTGTGGATATGACCTGGAATGGGCATAACTAGATTGGGTCATGACATAGATTGCATAATGAATAATGGGAAATGCAAAAGAATTGATGTTTGCATAAACGATGACACCAATTTATATAAAACGAATAATATTTACAAATATGAAAAGTGTAACGTAAGACTTTCGTTTTCATATGCGAAGGTTGATTATTATAAAAGACATTTTTGTATAAACCGTTTTAGTTCCTAATAAATCGTTGAAGTAGCAATATCTCTAGCGTTTTATTATACTCTGAGGGTTCTCCCCCCAAAGGAGATCCCACATGGGGGCTCAACCGAAGCCTTAGTGAGTGAAGTTAATTATTGTCGAATTAAGTGAAATCTTGTTTGATAACGGTGGTGAATATTGGTGAATATTTGCAACAAATGATGTGGACCTTTGATGACAAGTCCAAAGTAACGATGGTCAGACAAGGATGATGGAAGTTTCACGAAATTCAGACAAAAATAATGACAATGGCAATTATGTTGGCAACGATTTTCCCTATAACGATTACAAAGAAAGATGTATGAACAATGTACACAAACGATGTTTTGCAAACCGGTACCACAGTTAAGATCTCACATGGCTCAACCGAAAGAGCGTACACGAATTAGTCGTTGGATTGGTCATCGACAGAAAGATTAGTCGTTGGATTGGTCATCGACAGAAAGATTAGTCGTTGGATTGATCATCGACAGAAAGATTAGTCGTTGGATTGGTCATCGACAGAAAGATTAGTCGTTGGATTGGTCATCGACAGAAAGATTAGTCGTTGGATTGGTCATCGACAGAAAGATTGGTCGTTGGATTAGTCATTAACAAAACGAATTGGTTGTTGGACTGGTTAACGATTGCACGAGTTGGTACGTTACAATTGGAACGAACGAGGAGATCCCACATGGGGGCTCAACTACAAACAGATTTTTCGGATGGGAACAACGCTGATGGTTCTACAAACAGATTTTTTCGGATGGGAACAACGCTGATGGTTCCACAAACAATTTTCGACGAAGGGAACAACGCAGATGGTTCCGCGATCGATTTTTCATGATGTGAACAACGCTGATGGTTCCACAAATGATTTTGACCACGGAAATTCACGAGGAATTTCAACTACGATGGAAATTCAGGTGGAATTCCAACGAAGAATTGGTCGGTTCAAAACGATGAAGAGCGGTACACACGCAGGCTGGAAGAAATTTCAAGAACAGTTCAAACGGTGGTCCAAACGATGAAAATGGGCAGGTATGAAACATTAAAGTTTTGCAGAGATTTAATGTGTTTTGAGATTTTTTTTGTCTTGTTAAAAATTGACGAAGTTTAACGGTTAAAGAAAAAGCATGAAAAATTATTAAGGAAGTATAATTTAAATGAAAAAAAATGATTTTGCTAAGAATGGCATGTAAATGAACAAGTCATTATTGTTGAGGTGGTCAGTACATTTTATTGTTGAGTTTGTTTGACCATGAATTAGTAAATTTTTCGTGATGACGATGAATTAATTTTTATGTTGATGAAAACGAGGCTTAAAATTTATTTTGTTTTGAAATTTAGAATTTGATTTGATTTTTTTTTATTTGTGTATCTACCGAGGGCGGTTAGATAGTCGAATGGCCGAGTGTGGATATGGCCTGGAATGGGCATAACTAGATTGGGTCATGACATAGATTGCATAATGAATAATGGGAAATGCAAAAGAATTGATGTTTGCATAAACGATGACACCAATTTATATAAAACGAATAATATTTACAAATATGAAAAGTGTAACGTAAGACTTTCGCAAGTCCCCATACAGCTAAGTTTTGACTTTTTTCCCTTGCGTCGTACCCCCCTTAGACCTAGTTCATTAGATTTCTCGTAAAATTTTGATTGAAATCGACATTTTACTCATTTAAATCGGTCCAGTGGATCTGAAGATATGACTTTTAGAAAATCGTCATTTTCCATACAAAATGTGCTGCTTCATATAAGCCCAAGTTAATGGAAACATCCTACGTTAGTTAGTTGGTTAGTTAGTTCCAGAGTCATCTGTATGAAAACCGACTTTTTTGGCTCGTGCTCGAAAACGGCTCGATAACTTTTCTTGAAATTTTGCAGGGACCTTCGGGTGGGCATTCTACGCCATATGAGATTTTAAAAAAGGGAGGGTACCGGCCTCGTTTGGGCGCCAGGGCTATTAGAAGGCGCCATATGTATGAGGCAATGGTTGTGTGTTCGAGATAGAGGTTTGGTGTCAAAGGGAAAGTTTTTGATTTGGGTGTGTAGTGTAACAGGGTGACCACCAAAATGGCGGAAAATAGGCGGGGACTCAAAAAAATACTTTTGATATGTTGTAGAGAAAGTTGAGGGGATCATTTTCGCCCATGCAAGTAGTAGCCGCCGCGCTTCGGTGTGGCGGCGACAGCGGCTCAAAAAAAAAATTTTATATGTTGTAGAGGTAGTTAAGGGGATCATTTTCGCCCATGTAAGTAGTAGCCGCCGCGCTTCGGTTCGGCGGCAGCAGCCGCTCAAAATAATGCAAAACATTACAATCACAACAAAAACCCTTTTTAAAATGGAAACGTGACGCAAGTCCTCGTCCCTTCTTCCAAAACAACTGATATCAATTTGGGTGACGCTTGCAGCTTCGGAACGCACAAAATTCTTTTGAAATATTTTTACTTTTGATTAAAAAAATGCGTCACAAATGCCGGACCCCCCAGTGTTATAGTTTTTCTGTTCTTTCAGTTTTCACAATGCAAAAATTTGACTTTATGGGATGTATGGCGTGTTTTTGTACAGGAAATCAAATTTTTGCGTATGAAAGCTGAAAGCGTAGAAAAATTATTACATTGGCGGGTCCGACATTTGTGACACATTTTTTTACTCAGAAGTGAAAATATTTCAAAAGAATTTTGTGCGTTCCGAAGCTGCAAGCGTTATCAGTTGTTTTGGAAGAAGGAACGAGGACTTGCGTCACGTTTCCTTTTTAAAAAGGGTTTTTGTTGTGATCTGCTTTACAAATAAATTGATGATATTCCCATTTGAAGTATAGATTATACTGGCAAATAGTATGCTATCAAAAAACTCATCGTTGCTTGGAATTGGATTATTGCATAGATTTCTCATGATATTGAAACGATATATTCCCTGATATATAGATAAATGTCGTTGGTAAACTTATCGTACATTTAGAATAGCTTCGTTACTTCTTTTGGCATACGCGCGAACTTCAAGGTTATTGACATAACATTGATGTAGCCAGAGTGAAGTTTGCTCCACACGATGTAGTTTGATGTTTTGCGATGTACTAAATGTCGATTGCAGCGCTGTAGTGGTGCTGGTCACGAATAGATTGTGGTGTCAGCCATTTTAAAATGTGGTTAATAGTTGGCACTCGGATACATTTAAATATCTTTATGGTAAAGATGCAAATTTTGCAAGGGAATATCGTCGGTTATGTTACAAGTTTCTTGTTCCAATTACTCCTCTCCGGCGTTTGGTCTTCTGGGTCTTCAAGACAGACTCTAGGCTTTGGACTACATTCTAAACTTGTCCAATGCTCAGCAAAAATGTAGAAGATAGTAACTCGTAACTGTTACTGGAACAAATTGTTTGAGTTGCGCCGACTAAAAACCGATTATCAGCCGAATGCGGCCGAATGATCGATTTTAAGTCAGCGTAACTCAAATAATTGGTTCCAGTGACATTTCAGGGCAAAATTGTCTTTAAGAGCGGATTAGATACAACTCTCCTCTACACTTTTGCTGAACATTGGACAAGTGTAGGGTGCAGTCCTAAAGCTACAGACTGTTTTAAAGACCCAGCTCCTCTCGATCGGAAAAACATTTTATGGAGATAAAGATTCGTTATTCTAAATGAAGAGAGCGACACCACATTCACATATAGTTGTGAAAAAGTGAACTAAATCAAATCATCTTCAGCTATCAAAGAACAATAGAATATGACAGTTCGAGCATACTTGCATATTGATCAGATCTCTTTTTTACTTGGGAAGTATGTATGTTAATATCGTCCATAGTAATGGAAAGGTTGAAGTTTTTCTAAACTGCTGCAATTTTTGAAAAAAAAAAAGAAATTATCGACCGTTGTGGGACACGTGAAAATGATTCAAAATCTTAAGTAAACTGCGTGTACATTGTACAAATTTCATGGCAACTGATGGCGTTGCCAGAGGATAATCTCCTAGACTCATTTTTAAACAAATATCACAGAACTACTCATCGTCGGAGGCACTTGCTAGGTCTCACTAGCGAATTTTGTATCTTAGCGAGAGTTTACATTCCTTGGGGCTGCGAGTGCTGTCGTTTCTATGTACCGGTGACTTTCTTTTCCTCAGTAGTCTCATAACTTCCTCGGAAGTTTTATTTTTGTAACTTTGTTTTAATTTTTCTTTTTATGTTATGATGATAAGTAATTATTATAACGATTTTTGGTTTTTTTAACGAGAACTATGACGTCGTCATAGTCACTCTTTTTTTTTCATGTCAGCTAGAAGATAGTAGACAATAAAATCAAATATCAATCATCGGCTTACAGCCACGTGCGTGCATCAGCTCGATTGCAAAAGGTGGTGTTACACAAATAAGTAGCATACTTTGTTAAAGTTTTTCTAAAAATCTCCCGAAACATCCAACAATTATAATTCTTTCATGCACTAGATTGATCTTTCCTCTAGTGAGTGAAACTGCTAGATCTTGAATCTGAAGTACGCAGCCTTCGGAAAGTTGCGACAAGTGGAAGAGTGTTATTTCAGCCGGACATCCGGGTGTCAAAAAGTGATGCTTTGAAATGTTAGAGCCTATAGTGAGAACTTTATGGGAAAATAATTGTCTATTTGACACCAGGCTGCATACTTTGTAATGGTTCGATGGCACAAAAAAAGGCAGCCTTATATAATATGTTCCCCAATGAAATACTATTTCCGTACTTGTCACGATTAGACTTTTTTTCTTAATTGCAAAGGTTGTTTTGGGTAAATTTACATTTTTGCTTGTGAAAACTAATAGTGCTGAAAAATTGTTACGCTGATGAGTGTGGCATTTGTTGCAAGCGACCATAATTTATTTAAATAGAAAGGTTCAGTCATATTATTTTTGCTGGATAAAGCACTTTTCGGAAATTCAAATAAATGACATTAAAAGTAGAGAATATTTAATTTTCAATTTTTAATTATAGTAATTTTAGTCGGTCAAAAAAATCGAAATTTTTTCAGCAGTCCATTTTGAATCTTTTTTTAGGGACTTGCCATCACCGAGGCACGTGCTGTGATCTTGTGGTCTTCTGTCCAAGTTTCTTCTGTTCGGATGTAAACGAGAACACGTGCACTTGGCTCAGAACAAAAGAAATTGCTAAGTACACGTACTTTTGTTTATGCGAACAGAAATAGTAGATTATTGATCAAGCCAGCAAGTGACGAGTTAAATAATTGTATTTTTGAATATACAGGAATAACATACAAACAAATAATTACGCATCGAGGAATGTTCTTAAGCAAAAAGCTTTGAGAACTGTTTTTGGACGAGGGTAGAGTTTATATAACTTCAATTTAACTACGCTAGTCAAAAAACTGTTCTGAAAGGTTATTCCTGTATATTCAAAAATACAATTATTTATTTAACGCGTCACTTACAACGCTCTTACAATGGCCCGTTCAATATGCTGGCTTATCTGAAAAAGCGGTCGGTATAGGTGAAACAATAACAACTTCGGATTTACAGTACTTTTCCGTGTGAGTCCGTCTCTTCATTTCTTTAATCAGATCATCGCGTCGGCCGGAGCATTTTGATTCGAGTAAGTCCAATTGTAAAATCAAATGAATCTATACCTTCAGTATAGTTTTTAGCTATAAAAACGAGAATCATTTCTGAGTTTAAATCACTCTCTTGAGTCAACTCGTTGGTGACATATGTTTGCCGTTTCTAAAGGGTTGAGAAGTCTATTTGTACTTATGATTCATGTTGTTCAGGATTTTGTAATGAAATTAGTATCACTTTTCACTTTATGAACTTTATGAACGAACTTTTCGCTTAACTTCAATTCTCTATAACTTCGCCTTTGGAACCAACTTTCTAACTCTCATAGTTCTGGAGATTTGGGCCATCCATACAAAATAGCAATATTGTTTAATTCGTACCTTCGGATCGACTGGACCCATTTTAATGAGTAAAAAGGCATTTCGGCCTAAAATTTCGCGTAGAATCCGAGAAAAATATTTTCCGGGGGTACGTCGCATGGAGGGGAAGTCAAAAAGTTCCTGTATATATGCTCCTTAGTCTACGAAAAAATTTCTTGTGAATTTTTTGGCGTGTATGACTTGCGTCAAGGTAGTAAGGGCGTGGGGCCATGATGGCGAACAGCTGACTTGTAATTTGAAATTTATGTGTATACTCCCAAGGCTGCTATTGCGCAAGTCACTGAGGCGGCAAACGCAAAAATCTATGCAATCGCCACCTTCTTAAAAAACATATGAAGGGACCCGTACGTATCAGAAAGATGTGGCAAACAGAGTTGATGTTACGAAAAGGCTCGAACGTATTTAATTAAATATTGCCTTACGTATACAATAAATTGTATTGAAAGTTGCCGAGAGGGCAATATCGAAAAAAAGGCGCAAAAGGCCGAAAGTACAAGATTCACCCCCAAAAAGACAAAAATTGTTCAACTCAATTTTTTCTACAACATAGCATAGTCTAGTGCAGACCTAGGGTCCTCAGGAGAGCTTTCGGAAAAATACTTACATAGACAAAAATATTTCCCTCCATTTTTTCTACAACATAGTGAAACATAACCAAAGACCCGTACGTATCAGAATAGATGTGACAAACAGAATAGATGTGGCAAAGTGACTCGAACGTACCTAAATATACAAATAAGCAAACAATCCAACGTTTTCTGTTCTATTATAACTGTAAGAATTTCAAAGATCCATAGAAATTACCCAAGGTAATGTCAAAGGCCCTACCGAAGTACGTCTCAGCCCATTCAAATCTAGAAAAGCTTATATCCAAGGACTAAGTCGTTTTTCCCTCAAACCCAGAAACACGTGTTCGCTTAAATTTAATTCTCTATAACTTCGTCTTTGGAACCAACTTTCTAACTCTCATAGTTCTGGAGATCTGGGTCATCCTGTCCAATTATGGAAGCGGCCATATACCAGGATTGGACCATATTTCCCCAAAACCCTGAAAAACGTGTTCGCTTAAATTTAATTCTCTATAACTTCGTCTTTGGAACCAACTTTCTAACTCTCATAGTTCTAGTTCTGGAGATCTAGGTCATCCTGCTCAATTATGGAAGCGGCCATATACCAGGATTGGACCATATTTCCCCAAAACCCTGAAACATGTGTTCGCTTAAATTTAATTCTCTATAACTTCGCCTTTGGAACCAACTTTCTAACTCTCGTTGTTCTGGAGATCTGGGTCATCCTGCCCAATTATGGAAGTGGCCATATACCACGATTGGACCATATTTCCCCAAAACCCTGAAACACGTGTTCGCTTAAATTCAATTCCCTAGAACTTTGCCTTTGACAGTAAATCTCCATATAGCATAGTTAAGGAAATATAGACGAAAAACTGTTTTCGTATACGGCCATGGCCAAGAATCTCAATTTCGTCCATTCCATTGGTCCCAGTGCCCATACCCCTGACCCGATTCCCATAAAAATTTTTTCCCAGTTTCGTGACATCAAATGCTTTCATTTGACACCAAAATGAGGAATTTCCGTGCTATACTGGCTGAGATATTTGCGAAAAAGTTTCACCGACCCTCGAAAAACCATGTTTTTGGTCACTTCCTCGACCATATCTCCGGAACCACTTGATCGATTTTGCTCATCTTCGAACTTGAATCATGGGAGGCATGTACCTTTCAGGGAAAAAAAGATTAGGCTGATCGGTTTAGCCGTTTGGAAAAAAAAGTGGAGACGGACGGACGGACGGCGGACGGGCGGACGGGCGGACGGACGGACGGACGGACGGACGGACGGACGGACGGACGGACGGACGGACGGACGGACGGACGGACAGACGTTCGGACGGACGGACAGACGGACGGACGGACGGACGGACGGACGGACGGACGGACGGACGGACGGACGGTCGGACGGACGGACGGACGGACGGACGGACGGACGGACGGACGGTCGGACGGACATTTTTTTTATTGCTGATTCGTCATCTCTAGACTATAATAGATGCATCCCCCCCACTCCCACCTCGATCTACCCCATGTTACAATAAAATTGTTTGTAGTAAACGTATAGGACCTCTTGATGAACAGCTGCCACGTGAAAAAAGTTGACACTCAAATCAACTCCGCTTTGAGAATTGTATGCGGTGCGGTCCAACTAACAGAATTGGAATGGTTATATGTGCTAAGCAACATCGTTCCCGCCCATATAACGAGAGAGGAAGCCGCAATCAAAGAGAGCCAAAAAATTGCTATAGACACCGAGCTACCGATTCACAAGGACATCGTAACAGCGCCAGTCACTCTAAGACTACGGTCCCGTAAACCATTTTGGTGCTTTTACAGAAATGTCGAAAACATTGACGAGTTAAAGGACCGGTGGAAAGCCTGGTGGCAAAATACTGCTGTCCACAACAAACATCTAATTCAAGATCCCACTGAAGAAGTCGTAGGAATGAATCTTCCACGACGTACTTGGAGAAGACTCAACCGCATACGTACTGGCCAGGGTTGTTGTGCCTCGCTGCTACACAAATGGAAAGTAATCGATTCCCCACTTTGCCAATGCGGGCAGATACAGACAATTGACCACATCGTGAGTACTTGTACGATTCATAAATTCAGTGGAACACTTTCAGAAATTCACCGGGCAACCGATGAGGCAATTAACTGGCTGCAAGATCTAGTTATCGACCTGTAATACGAATTAAATTCATTTTCATTTTCAACTCCTTTTCGAAATATCAACATTTTATTTTATTTTATTCTTACTTTCAAATCTAGTCAAAATTGTGGTGAACGTAAAGGTTTTGTATTTTTGTATTTGTGTATTTTTAGTCATTGGAATAAATAAATAAGGACCTCTTGTACTTCGTACGGGTCCAACAACTATTTTTTGTCTAGGGCCGACCTTTATGCGGGAATATGCTTTTTTGGAGGCTTTTCGTGAAGCCAATTTTAATCAGCAGGTCCTGCAAATCATCCTATTATCTTGACAAAGTTAATACCTTTCAAACGAGATCTTACTTGCTACATTTGGATGTCTGGATCGGAATACATTATGATGTGAAGTCGGGTGTAGGATGTTAGGTAGGCTTTTACAGCATGCTTTCAAAGTACTTTCAAATTATACTTTCTGATGATTTTAACATCCTCCGAAAAGTATCCTAGCTTTAACCGATTTTACCGTGTGGGGGCTCGCTGGAAAGAGGGAGACGAACTCTATGGTGTAGGATACTTTGTGAAGGTTTTTGAAGCGACACAGCGCTAAGAATAGCGCTACAAAAAACGAAAATAAAATGGCTAAAACACCCTCCGAAAGTGTCTAAAAAGTGTCCGAACTGTACCAAATTGGATTCATTAGGAAGGTTTCATTTAAGCCTATGGAATCCTACGAAATTCGAAGAAACTGAAAGCTCTTGGCTGAAATTTTGGTCAAAACAGCGCTAAAAAGTAAATTTTTCATTAAACTATGCTTTTATATGCCTAGCTTTAGCCGATTTAGGCGTGTTATAGTACGTTGGAAACAGGAGGAGGAGCTCTAAGATCTGGGATGCTCTGTAAAAATGTTTTAAAGCGCTACAGCGCTACAAATAACGCTACAAATAGCGAAATATCGAAAATGTCTTCAAATAGTATCGAACAAGTGTTCAAATGGTGAAAGTGGGTTAGAAATCTCGTATACGCATATCAAATCCTATTGTAAACTTGAGGAACCTGCAAATTTAGGTGACAATTTAGGCAAAATAGTGCTGCAAACAGCCTTTTTGGTGGTTTTTCCTCGAAACTGCATCTGCAAGTGTCCGAATCAGTATATGGTTGGGCATTTTAGGTTTGTTCGAACTGTAATAATGTAATAAATTACAATAAATTGTAATAATGAAATGTGTTATGACTAGAAAGTATGTCTAGTCAACTTTCTAAAGAATTTTCTAAAGCGAAATTGGACCACAATATTAACGTTATTTGTGGGCGCGGAGAGAAGTAGCTAATTTTTGTAAGTTTAATGAAAAAGGCAAATATTTAAAAGAGCTGTCATTGCGGAATGGACTCAAATAATCCAATTCTATAACTTGGAAGAATAAAGTTGCAATTATCAAAATGAGCCGAGTATAGGTGCTTTTACTAATAATTTTAAAAATTTTATAGAATTTCAATCGTTTCCCGCAGCTTCCCGACTCAAATGTCCCCATTACCGCAGCTGCATTACCTCTTTGTATAGCTAAACTCAGTCTTTTAAAAATGTTTTCGATCTGGTCTCATTTGTTTTAATCGCAATTAATTTGCTAAGTTCGCTTCCGTGCTCCACGAACCCATGGCCTCCACCGCGAACGGGAGGAATATACAGTTGCTATTGATGAGAGACGAGTATTTTGATATTTTCCGTTTTGATTTTTCATACGCCCCGCTCTTGACCGTCTAGTACTGAAATTTAAATTACTCGATGCAAACGTATCGGTGCAGGTTGCATCCCAAATCATTGAGCTTCCTTTGGACCAGAGAATCAGGGTCATGCCGTCCACTCTCTTGCCATCTTCTCTTGTCAATCCCATGGGCTCTAGCTTTGAGGGTACGTCTGCTGAACCTAATGCTCTTTTTATGATGGCGTTTAGATCAGCGTGTCTCGCATGTCGACCCGCGCTCTTCTTACATTTGAGTCCGTGTCTTTCTTTTGTATCCACCAGATAGCCGCATTCGCATCTGTGTGGTGTAAAGATATCCAAACCTAGTCGCAGACCAGTGACCACGCGGAAAGCGTTATTGTTCAGTAGGGTCCCAATTGACGGCCATGCCTCTAGCCACGCTCCTGATTCTGGACGCTGAATTGCCAAAAATCTTGCCTTTTCTTCCCTTTCCTCGAAATTTAGTTCGCCCAATAACCTCTCAACTGTGATGGAGCTCCACTGTTTTTGCGAACATGGTCGTTCTGGGAGATCGATTCCCGGATGCAGACGATCCTGTAGTCTTCGAACTCCCAAAGCTGATGGGCAATGACGATAATATCCAACTGTTGTTGTTAAACTTGTTGTTGGTTAAAGATTCCATTGTGGATTTAATCTCGTCATCGAATTTCACAACAAAATCTTTGTATTGCCGTGGTGGTGTTGTTCTCATCAGGAATATCAATTTCGGCAGGGAAAAGCAATTTTTCATAATGTAGAAGGCAATGTGAAAATTGTCCAATTTACTCAGTCTTTGGAAAAGCAATTTCAGTTATTTGAGCTTTTTTCCGACGCATTATCGGAAATTGGGGATCCAAGCAGCGTTAATTCGTTAACCATGCAAATTCCCGGTGATAACTCTTCAAACCGCTGCACTTTGTCGAGGTCTACCTCTGAACAGAAAAATATCTCAATAGTTGAGTATCTGTCTAAGCGACCTGCATTCGATATTTTATCTGCAATTTTTTCCCGCATTACCAAAGAAGCTGTTCAACGCCTCAGCTTTAGAATCATCTTCTGTCAAGATATCACCATTACCCAGAGTTGCGCTCGCTAATGACTTTTTTTAGCGACGCTAACGCTAATTTCGAAAAATATTAGCGTCGCTAATCGGTTTCGCTAAGAGCGATCGCTAATCCTTCGCTAATAGCCAAAAATCTTTGAACGAATGCAAGATGCAAAATTTTTCATTGTAAATTTTGATGTGCCGATACATAAATAGTCATTTACGTCATATGGCAGTAGGCCGGAAATGCTTTGCCGAGTGACGTATTGAGTTTTTCATGCCTCATACTGAAGCCGAAAAGTAAAAAATATCATTTTCAAGAGACGAATCATTACTTTTCGACTCTGGTATATGTTTAGGCTACTTTAACCGAAACTAGTGATAGATTGGAGTGGATGAATTGAGCATATTTTTTCATGATGCCTACTAGGGACGAAAAGAGTAACATAAGTCCGCGGACCGAAAAGCAAGCTTTTCGAGCCTTGGACTTATATTTTTCATTTTTTCGTCCCAGTAGGCAGCATGAAAAACTTAATACATCACTCGGCAAGCCACTTTCCGCTCATAGCCTTGTGACGTAAATAACTATTTGAGCACTTTCGTTTGTAACTTGCCAACATTCCGGAAAAATATTTCATTCACAAAATTTGGAAAGTAGATTTATAATACAGACTAATTTCAGAGAATTAAGTACGGTAAAGTTGCAGGTGGTAAAACGTAAACATTTCATATAATTTGCCTAAGTATTGTACTTTTTGCTGGTGGCCATAAGTATATTTGTATGGAAATTTCATTCGATTCAATTAGCGACTAGCGAGAATGTTTCAATAATCACTATATTATCACTGTATTATAATCACTATATTTCAATAGTCACTATTAGCGAAACATTTTCGATTTTAGCGTCGCTAATGCAACCTCTGCCACGTCTTCTTACTGTCATTCACATTCTTAAACATATCTTCATAGTAGTGGTATTTATATATCGATTGCCATTTTTCCACTTCGCTATTTCGGAACTTCAATTCACTCTTAATTATCGAATCATTTCTATAAATCGGCCTCTTTGGCTTCTTGTATCACTTCGTCGCTTCTTGATGATGCGGATTCGTTCAAGGACAAAGCTTATTATTATTACTCCTTTTTCTAATCTCACCGTACATTCTTCCTTTGATTTCATTAAAGTGTAAATGCGTCATTACCTCGTCGTAAGCGACTCGGAAAACGCATTTAGCGAGCATCAACACGTAAAATATTGTACGTAAGTGCTTCTAAATTGTTGTTTTGACTCGTAGGATTACAGCATTCGCCTTCGGCTCATGCAGCAACCTTCTTACGAGTCAAAACAACAATTTGGAAGCACATACGTAATGTACTATTAATGCAAGCGCTGTCGGTGTGTTAGTAGAGTGTATAAGATGGTTATAAGAGGGTAAAACAAATACTTATTTCGGAAAAACTGTTAGGAAAATGGAAAATTCGGAAAATCTTAGTACTGTAAAAAAAACTTCGGACTTTTGCCTTTCATTAGGGCATCCCATCATAGAAATCGGTTAAAGGGTCTCCGCTCAATAAATAGTCAAAGTAATGCCTGCAACCGGAAACTTTTGGAAGGAGAAGGGGGGTGGGGAAGTAGCACGACGATCAACTTAAAAATTCATTACCAGCTCGGCCCTACTATCCAGTTTCATATAAAATTAGTTCAAGCCGTAGTTTCGTGGGTGACGAAATAGGAAAATTCTTCGGTCACTCTTTGAAAACATCCGACCACACTATTTTCTTTCCACATGATGAAGATAATTTAATAAAAAACACTTCAACTTTTCGCAATGCCGCAAATTGGGTTTTTCATCGTATTCCATGTTTAATAATCCATCGTATGTTTTCCATTTCCATTTGACTGCATTGTCTCAGAAAAACAGACTTCATCTTACTTGAGAAGATTAAACTGTACTTAATAGGACAGGCTAAACTGCGTTTACTTTTCCTATTCGCCAATATTTCATATATTTGTGTAAAAGTCCATTGTTATTGGCGACACTGTGGCATGTATGCAAGCTGAATATTCACATGCACAGCGGAATATGTAACATACTCGTAATTCATTTAGTGGATTACAGATTTCTGAAATAATAGGCAATTGGAAGCTAGTTTATGAAGCCTACGGATTAAAGTACGGATAATTTATGTTACGTTGTGTACACAACATTAATTGTTTAATATTGTCAATCCACTTAAATGCTATATGCTTTAATGTTAACTTGTATTTATACATGAATGGGATATAAAATATGACGCAAAATGGGATTCTGACGTGTGATACGTATCACTGAGACAGATTTTGCCAACACATGATTATAGTCATGTTGAAGTGAATACTCCAAGATTGCTTTTTTACAGGATTATTGACGTACAAAGAAAGCAATTCAGAGTCGTCGACTGCACGGGGTCTCAAAAAAATGTAGATGGGTAGTTTCATGGTGTAGCTGGATAAAATGTAACGTAGGAACGCTGATATCACTATTTTCGGAATGAGATACAGCCTTACAATCTTCTAGAAAGTTGTTGACTATTTAGTGGGAAAAATGTAAATAATAATAATAATCCGTCCTTACAACCCGTGCGGGTCAGAGTCTAGATCATTTTTTATTTACAAGTCCTGCAATGGTTTTATGAGCTTTATTGTTCAGATGGATTCTTCTTACAGATCCTTTTACCGAAGTTTTTACTGTGTCAGTGGTAAATTGCACACAAACCTAGTGCCATCCATGATATACTAGGTGCGGAAACTAGTAGGGCTTATATTGCCGGTTCGCCCCATCAATGTGTTTTATCGACAGGCATTTTTTGGACCACATGCTTAACGTGAATTCCGAAGCACGTCTAACGGTAGCTAGCATTTTACCATTAGGATTTCTTCTGGTGCTAATTATATCTCCGATTAAAGTTAGACTCAGATAATTGTAAGTACACAGAATTCATCGAATACGGATAACGTCATATTTGTCTTTCTTCTATGCACGATTCGTTGCGGCACCAAATTCACAACTACCCATATTATGAAGCCTGGGTGTGCCTAGGAACCTCACGTTCATGCTATACATTGAAGAAAAATCCTATAAAGTTCCTATGTTAACGTGATAAAAATCGCGGTGTGTACTAGAGGTGTGCGGGCCGAGCTTTTTTCGAAGACGATAAAAAATATATAACGAAAACCAGACCCGACGCGAACCCGAAAGTGAACAATATACAAAATATTATAACGAAAACCCGACCCGACCTGAACCCGATCTAAAATGTCGGGTCAAACTCGAAACCCGAAGTTTTTTGTTCTATGCAAGCCCAAACCGACTCGAACCCGATCGCAAGCGATATCAAATTTTGTAGTATTTAATTGAACTTTTACCTTCGAAAATTTATATAATTAACATGCGCTAAGGCTAAAGAGACCAGTACGCATCAGAATAGATATTGCAAAGAGGGTGGTACATAATGACCCACAGAAAATTCCCTTGGTTATGTCCCGAAGTACGTCCTAAGGCCGCATGAGGCCAAAAATCTTGAGATCGGGACGTTTTTTGTGTGAACTCCGAAACTAATTTCACTAAAGTGTAATTCTCTAAAGTTTGCCTTTGAACACTCTAATTGCCATACTTGTAGAGATATGAGGCATCCTTCCCAATTCCAGAAGTGGCTAAATCTCAGGATTTGGACGTCTCTCGGGGAAACCCTGCAATAGCTTTTAGCTAAATTTCAATTCTCTACAACTTTGTCTTTGGAAGCATCATTCTAACTGCCTCAGTTATAGAGGTCTGAGGCATCCTTCCAAATTCTAGAAGTTGAAATCCCATGATTGTGGCGTTTTCTGGTGAATACCTGAAGCAGTTTTTCGCTAAAATTCGATTCTCTACAACTTTGCATTACAAGTAGGTATCTATATCTTATACTTAACAAAATATTGACGAATATTGACAATGAAACACCTCCTATCTTATATGTGTAAGTTGATTGAATTTCGTCCACTTCAAGGGCGCTGGTGCCTGGAGCTCCCAAAGGGATTCAAAAGTTTCATGACATCGAAAACTTTAATTAGAAAATTCGAACTTGAATCATGCCTTTAAGGGAAAAAACAGTTTTGGGTGATCGGTGCAGCCGTTTAGCAGAAAAAGTGGACGAAGACTAACGGTTAACAGCCTCACCCGACCACACTTTAATCGGGTCTGATCCGTGACCCGACATGATCAAAGGAAAACCCGACTCGATGAAATCTCAACCCGACCCGTGAAATTAACTCGAGTCGGTTTTAGGTCGGTTTCGGGTCGGGTCGGGTCGGATTTGGGTTGGGTTTGGGTCGGTTTTTTTATGATTTTCGGGCGGCCCGCTCACTTTTAGTGTATACTTAATGAGATACGACTCGATACGTAACAACTCGATAGCGTAGTGGTAAACACGTCTGCTTGCTACTACGAGATTGAGTTGCCAGTGCGTTGGTTCGAAACTCAACCGCAGACGGATTTGTACCGATTGTTAGATTTGTAAACAAAACAAAGCTGATTGAATCGTTCAAGTCAAGTGAAGTTGAGTGTAGTGCCATCGTACGGCTTACCGGAAAAGGCATTGTTGGGAGAACCGGTATTCTATTCCTACTAGTTTCGCTCCTCGTTACATCTCATAGATGGCACTGGGTTTGTCGCACAGCTTACCACTGGCACAGTAAAACAGCGAAACTAGTAAATAATGATCTAGCCTCTAACCCTTCATGGGTTGTAAGGCAGATTATTATTATATTATTAATGAGATACGAGTATTCCCTAGGTTATATTTTCCCAATGGAATTACACAGATATAGAAAACTCCATACGAAAAATCAGTCAATACCGGAAATAGATTTAAGATGCGACATGTGGCATTTTTTGAAGTTTATTTTGGGATTTAATGCATTCGTATGTGAAGTTCGATGTATTGCCAAAAATCGATTGCAATGGTCTCAGGCCTATATTTCGATGACCAAAAAAGTTCTCCTCAATTTTCTCTGGATCATCGCAAAAAAATTTTTTTTGCTAGGGCTGACTTTCGGGACCTAAGAACAGGAACAGAATTCTGTTAGGCATAGGCCTCTCAAATAGTAAACGAATTAAGAAAAGCGGACGTAATTTAGATGTCGATCGTCTTCGACTGGACTGGACACAAACGTCCTGGTAAGCGTATACGGGGCTTATACTTCGTACACCTCGCCGCTTTGTACGGATCTAAAAAGTCTAGTGAAAGTGCCACCGAGGGAAATGTAGACTTCTCTCATTTTCAGCCGGCGCACAAGTTCAATTGTGCCTTTCTACACAGTTCCGAATAGTGTCCAGTTATTATGAAAAGCTGAGACTCAAAAAGACTCAAAAAACTCAAAAAGACCTCAAAAAGTCAATGTTCTAAAAAAAAACTCATTAAGCAGCACACTCTGTGAACCGAAGTAAACCCTCAAATTTTTTTATGTCGTTAAAACTTGCGTCACTTACCATAACCTTGAATCTTGAATCTATGGCTCCCCAGATATCCATAACTTTAAGACATCACGAACAAAAATACATAAAAAATGTAGCTAGACCTATTATATCTCGTACCATTCAAATTGTCATTACGTCCATTAGGAACTGACCCTTATGTTGTCGACCATTTTGACCACCCCTTGTAAATGTGTGATACGCACAATTCTATTTTTGTAAAAGCTCTTTTCTTCATATAGTTTTCAATTTACTTTAAAACATAAAGCACTCCAGGCTATAAATACCTTTCGACACCGAACGGGTAAGAAGCTAATATTTAGACCCGTACAAAGCATACGCGACTTATGCGTTTGTCACCGTTCACACATGAACTCGTGGCTGCTCGTTGGTTGTTCATCAAGAGGGAGTGTGGCTTTTCGACATTTGCATTTTTCATCGTTCGAACAATTGCGCTCTAAGGGAGGGTTCATAAATGACATCTGCGTTAGAGGGTTTTCTTAGACCCCATATTCATACAAAAAATCTTAATTTGTATGGAACATTGCCGATAAGGGGAAGGGGGGGGAGAGAATTCAAAAACCTGGAAAAATGCAGACGTCTATGTGAACGTCAGACGGAAGTATACTTGACGCAAAATTCTTTTCACTTCACTAATAAAACAAAATACTTTTACATGCTTGCGGTGAGAAAACTCGTGTGTTATCCCCGCAAAAGCGGTGAGAAAGTTACATATTCTTCCCCGTAAGAAAGTAGCTACTTACTAACCCCAGGTGAGAAGGTAGTTATTTTGTCACCGCTCTTACGTTACACTGAATGAACATTTTGTCGTGTAAACACTCGTTTTCTCACGCACAAGCACAAAAAATATTGTGTTACACTTGAGGTGAAAATTGAATTCCAACTCGAGCGAATTACGGCCCTCGCTTTGCTCTGGCCGCAAACTTTCGCTCTCGTTGAATTTCACTATTTTCACCCCATGTTTCACAAATCACAGAATACTATTATAAGCCAATTGACGCCTGCTTCTTCGCGTTGATGGGCTCATTCGTGAAGTGAAAAGAGTTTATTAATTTTATTGGTAATTACATAACATTTCAAGTACATTCCTTGGTCTATAGTCCTTGCAGCACTACATTGGTTCAGGCTTTGCAGAGAATCGTACGGGACAGCGTACCTTACGTTTTCGTTTGTATTGTTCTTTATTTTATTTATTTTTGAATGAGAGTTTCATAACAAGTTTTATGCACACAGACGTTTCACCTGTATGTTCAATCGCTCACACAACTATTTTCTGCACGCTGGTTAGAGAGGAATGCAAAAGAAAGACCAACACATATACAATGAAACTATTCGTCACAGTTGAAAGAGAACTGTTAAGTTTTGTTTGTGATCAAATGATCGAAACGTATTCTGTAGTCAACGTGTTAAACGAAAGAAAAATTTCATTTGTCTGATTCACATTCTTCCGTTCATAGTTTAGTGGTGTTGTAATCGAATTCTTATGAATAAGATTTTAGTGGCAAAGTGAATTTTGTATCATTCCCCATTGCAGAAGGGCTTGTGTTATTTCAATTTTACGATGATACCAAATGATTTTGTGCTAGAAGCCCATAACATTTATCATACGGCAGAGGTGCGTAAAAGTCATTGATGCGTGAATTTGGAATAACAATGGAAGCTGTGTTTCATTGACGAATAAATTTTCTTCTTATGGCTGCGTTTTGTGTAAACATCACAATCTAATTCTAGGTGGTATCGGGAGACTGTTTTAGTGGAAACAAGAATTCAGCGTTAGTGTTGAAAGGTGTAAATTTGGTGGTACACAGCGGAGAAGTTCTTGCTGTTTTGGGTTCTAAAGGTAGCGGTAAAAAAGCACTACTCGATGTTATTAGTAGGCGAACAAATGAATCGTCTAGGGGTCAAGTATTACTGAATGGAGCTCCAATGACAAAGTCGTTATTTGGAAGATGCTGCGGTTACGTTACTCATGAAAATGACTTTATTCCCGGATTAACAGCCTTTCAAACACTCCAGTACACACCCACAGTAGTAAGACATTTTCGCGACGTATATATTTGCAATTATTATTTGTTTGATCTTTATTCGTCCTTATAGAGCAATGGCTTCATCAAACAGTCAAAAGTCCGACAAGTTCTAGCAGACCTTACGCTATCTCAAGTGGCGAACAAAAAAGTGGAGAATTTGAATATTAGTGAGAAACGAAGACTGGCTATTGGAATTCAATTAATTCGTGACCCTGTCATGTTACTGCTCGACGAACCTACTCAAGGCCTAGATCCACTGAGCGCGTATTTGTTGATATCCATTCTATCAAATTCAGCCAAAAAAGTTGGTTGTGGCATTATATTGTCATTGGAAAAGCCTCGATCAGATGTGTTTCCGTTCTTAGACCGCGCTTTGTTTCTCTGTTTAGGTGGTGCCGTTTATTCGGGAGGCACCAGAGCAATGTTGGAGTATTTCCACGGCATTGGTTTTCCATGTCCTCAGTTGGAGAACCCATTGATGTACTATTTGTGCTTGAGTACAGTCGACAGAAGGTAAATTTTTTTGCTGTTGCTGCCTGGATTTATACCACTGATGTAAATATATCTTTATTGCAGAAGTCGCGATAGGTTTCTGGAATCGAGTCAGCAAATTGAAGCATTAGGTGAGAATCAGTAGATTAAGACTAAAGATAAATGCAAAACCAGCCGCTAGAGTTTCTACCAATTTTTTTTTAATTGAGCTCAGTCTATTCACACAACACACATTCACAGGTTCGTTCAACAGTTTTTTTGCCTCTAATAGGAGAAAGTACATCAGACAATTTAACCTTAGTTGTATTCCCGTGAAGTAACGCCAAAGTCAAATCGCCAAAATGCATTTTGGGGATTCTTCACCCTTTGGCGATTTTTTTGGGCGTTTCTTCACATTTTGGCGATTTTTTCTGGTTATTCAAGAAATAACTACAAAATAATAAATCGCCAAAAAATCGCCAAAGTGTGAAGAAGCGCCAAAAAAATCGCCAAAGTGTGAAGAAGCGCCAAAAAAAAAATCGACAAAAAAGAGAAGAAACGCCAATTTATTTTTTTTCAGCTCTTGACGTTATTTCACACTTTGACGAATTTTGTTGACGAAAAAACACCAAGAGCTGAAAAAAATTAATTTGGCGTTTCTTGTCTTTTTTGACGCTTTTTTTTTGCGTTTCTCCACACCTTGGCCATTTTTTTTTGCAATTTTTTTTGGCGATTTGACTTTGACGTTACTTTACGGGAATCTTAGTTGTTGGTTAATATCCAGCAAAGAAAATCAACTGAAGAATACTTAACAAATGTATCCACGTTAGGATAACTTGCATAGCTGTCTTCATTGAAACCATTCCCGTGTCATGAAACTGTTACTCCTTTAACCCGTACGACGGGTCTTATAGGCTCACTATGGAATTTGTTATATTGCTTAGATCTTCTCCGGTGCAAGGGCGATCCATTGAAGACCACAAAGCTGAAAATTATCCGTCTTTCTGTCTGTCCACAGAAGTGGTCGCCAACGGACTTTGCTTGCTACTGGTGAGTAGTGACACCATGGTTTCCAGAGCCAGTCCAGAGGTACCAAGGGAATTTTTGGCCGCCCCCTATCTGAGTGGGTCGGTTAAGGGTCGTCCTGCGAAAGCCCTCACCGAAGGTAAAATCGGTACCACGGGCTGGGGAGTCATCGGGAGGTCAGGACGAAATGTCTCAAAAAAATAATGTCCTAAACCAAAATATCCTCTCGGACAAAATATTCCCAGACAAAATAACCGGACATAATAGCCACAACTTTTGCCAGGAAAAAACAGGACACAATATCCCCAACCAAAATATCACATCAGACAAAATATCACCTCAAAAAGTACTTTTTGCGAAGTAGCAGCGCTGCAGGCCTTGAATTTAGCTGGAAAATAAAAAAGCGGGGTCGAGGAGCGGCAGCCCTCACAATAAGGGGATCAAGGGGGAAATATTCCCCCTTGCGGGTTCTACGGGGCAGAGCCGGGGGTGAGAAGGCAGAACCCCCAATACACAACATAATATCTCATTAATAATACCTACCTATATCCACCACTTCTGAGTAGACATTTCGTCTGGTGATATTTTGTCCTGTTCATGTGGGATATTTTGTCCAGGGATTTTTTTCCGGGGATAATTTGTCCGGGGATAATTTGTCAGGGGATATTTTGGCTGGGAATAAGCCCTCGGATGTAGTGTGTCGTGCGATATGACCGCATCCAGCCTCAGCGCTTGGTTGAGGTGCCTAGCGGCGCTGCAACGTGGGGCTGTGGAAGATAGTGAACTGTGCAGTTCACGTGTTGAATGTGGGCAACCAGGTTGGCGAAAATACAGCAGAAAGTTGATAGTATTTCGGTCTCGACCTAGGATCCGCGACAGTTGACGTAACCTGTCGTTCTAGGTAGAGTTAAAGGCTTTATGCTTAGTACGCTCTCGCTAATTGGGCGTATCCCAGTTCCACGCCCATTGGGGCCGCGCGGTCAAGGTTATACCAGGCACGCACGTTTATCTGCAACTTCATTGTTGTCTGTCTGTCCGTAAGTTCATCCATCCGTCCATCGTCTTGCACGATGAATTTTGCCAGTTTTTAATTAATAATGGCTGACATTTTGGGGCAATTCGTGCGGCACACATTGATCGGACTTAGATACAAGAGTCTGGTTCGGCCTGATTACCGAAATTAAAGTGTATTTTGAGAAGTCAAAATTGTACCCTATCTCTGCATCATCGCCTTTTAAGGAAGAATATTGGAGGATATTCAGTCGAAAAATGTTTGTTTCACACTTGCTCAAACTTTGTTTCTTTTTTCAAGTACAAAGATTTTCCCGAGAATCACCGATGAACGACGGTGGTCCTGTCATGTCGAATGGGTTCGGAAAGCTTCCTCTTTTATATTCAAAGCCTGGAGTGTTCAACGTATGGGGATTACTATTCCTGTAAGTAAACTTTAATAAATTACGAATTTCAATTGTAACGATTTTATTTTTGTGTCATTGTAGGAAAATGTTGGCCGTTAACTTCTCTTGTGGCTCGACAGGATTAAAGTCTTTGTTTTTGAGATTATTTGCTCTACCTCTAGCGATAGGTTCGATGTGGATATTCTATTCAAATATTGCGGTAAGTTTGCCAAAACACACTAATGAAGGTCGAAATTGTGCAACTCTACAGCAACGCTGGTTCAAGGTTCCAGCATGAACTGCTGAACTGATCTTCGGATTTCTTTATTAATAACTCGCAATTCTCTTTCTCTTCTTTCGCTGCCTCAGAAGAAATGGTTAAAGCAAGAAAAATCTCCCAATTTCTGTGTTGATCTACTCTGATATTTTGAAATCTTGACTTGACTCGAAATGGGTGTAGACAAGTAGCGATAGAGTGAAGTCAAAGAAATTAATTCCCTTGGTGTAGCTAAGTGCAGAGTGCATAGACGGACGGACGGACTAGCGGAGTTGAAACATAAAGTAGCTATCGCTACTTAATAAAGAACATACCCGAAGCTCAGAACAGACGAAGTTTATGGTTCCTAGGATAGAAGTCTGTTGAATCTTCCAGGAATCATTCAGAACAGTTTTTTTTGAAAAAAATCGAGAGATTAAGTGGAACTGAGCAACTCTGCATTCAGGATGTTACGACCAGTTTACTTCGGTCGAACCACACTTCACAGTTGCTTCAAATTTACAAACGAAAACTCACTTCTGTGTTCATGTTCAACCAACACTTTATTTGCTATATCTCACAATTTGATACATACTATCAACTTGCTAAAACTTGCTATATCTTACACCTTGATATGCAATATTAATTAGCTCGTCCAACTCGTCTTTAGGTCAACCCCGAACCGTGACCGACGCTCTAACTCTACTAACGTTTTGGTCGATGCTTGCCAGGTCCTGCACCTAGCATTTTTCCACCACAAACAACCTGATATGACCTACATTGTAACCACATGTCAGGCTTCTTGGGTACGGTGTATGAAAAATGCAAGCGGTCACTTTTGCACGCACTGCATTTGTTATGTCAACATATTTCACTTCGTTTTACAAACGAATTGCATCGATTTGTACGTCACATTTCAAAATTACTTCCCTAAGTGGGAAATAATTGTCAGCCGGTCTGCATGGGCGGTGGCGTCGAGATGCGACAACATCAACTTCCCGTGTAGCATTTCAGATATTCAAATTTGCTACTTCTTTCCCTTCTGCCTTAAGCTTTGTATAGAAGGCGGACGAGCTAGCGGGTTTTACGGCTCTCGAGGACGGCGCCGAGCCGTATTTGCCGATTGCTCGATCAATGTGTTTGAAAGCTGTGAGATATTGGGTGATGCAAAGACATGCTGGAATAGGTCCCGGAGTTCAATTCGGTATGAGCCAAGGGTCTGCTAGAGGCTCATGAAAAAGATTAGGCTTTCAGTAACTTATAGATGCGCGTGCGGATCAGAAGATGAAACTTGATATGAGAATGCTCCAAGCTCTCTTAACCAAGACGCAAGATGCTGGCAGGCTATATCGTGCAACCATCAGGTGTTTTCCGCCTTGGGCCTTGGACAGGTTTTTAGAGTCATTATGAAGGTTTGCATCGATTAAATGATGATTGCGTTGGGAACAAACGATCGTAAGATTTGCGTTTCATGATCAGTGATATTATCGCCCGAATTGATAAGTCTTTCTATGCTTTGTACAACTACATTGGTACAAAGTTTGAAAGCAGAAAGTCGCCACGCCATCAGTAATTTTCCAAAGCTTAGCCAGCCTAATCATCCGACGAAGGATTTTTTTCGACATGAAGCCGCAGCAAAAAATTTTCGACTCTCGTCTCTTGTTAAAAATGACATAAAATCATAATTTCAATCATTAGCACTCATTACATATCCTATTTCGCTCTAATTTTCACAAAATATCATGTCGCAGCTTAGGCTGCCTTCGGCTCATCCGCTTCGGATTTCGCTTAAGAAAGTATAAAGTTGATAAAAAATGATTTCGGTGACGAAAAAAATAATATTTTCGGCTAAAGAAATAGTTACGGTCGTGTGCTTCTAAATTTACTTGTTATCAAGTTTCAGCTGTTTTCAAGGTTTTCCATACAAAAGCTACACTGAAAAAAGAGATAATGTCGATAATGTTGAAAACAACAAAAAATTTTCTCCAAAAAAAGTTTTTCTCCCAGCAAATTTTTCTCCAAACAAATTTTTCTCCAACACCTTCGGCTACCATCGGAACATTTCGTATCACGTTCGGCTACCTTCGGAATACTTTATGGCACCTTCGCCTGCCTTCGGAACACTTCGGAACACTTCGTGTCACTTTCGGCTGTCTTCGAAACACTTCGTGTCACCTTAGGCTTCGTTCGGAACACTTTTTGTCACCTTTTACTACCTTCGGAACACTTCGTGTCACCTTCGGCTACCTTCAGAACACTTCGTAGTACCTTCGACTGCCTTCGGAAGACTTCGTGGCTCTTTCGGCTGCCTCCTAAACACTTCGTGTCACCTTCGGCTACCTTCGGAACACTTCGTGTCACCTTCAGCTACCTTCGGAACACTTCATGTCACCAATTCTTCTCACTGATTCATATAACTTTCCTGAAGAAACCAACTGTCTAGGTATTCTTTTCCAGAATTTAGCAAAAAATTCAAGATGGCGTCACTTTGACAGTTGGCAGCCATTTTCTTAAGATACAACAAAATTCTCCTGACCAAACTCTATAACTTTCCGCGAAGAACCCATTTCTCTAGCTATTGTCACTCCGAAAATAAAATTCGAAAACTCCGAGCATTACCTAAAAAACCCTCAAAATTGACCACTTTTCCACATGCCACGGCTTTTTTAGAATTTTCCCGGAAAAGCGGCATATGAAACTTTTCATTTGGGGCCGAGACTGACGTTCTCTGAAAATGTCAGGAAGATCGGCTGTGTAGTTCTCGAGATCGAAAATTATTAATAGATAGAACATAGATAGATAGAACATAGAAACCGACAGATCAGAAATAGTTATTTACATAATGATGAGAATAATAGAAAAATTATTTCTCCATACAAAAATGTCATTTTCAAACCTCGATATCTCAGCCAATTTTCAACCGATTTCGATGAGTCTGGGCTCGTTGGAAAGCAGCGTAAACGTAGATTTTTTTCAAAATAGTTTGGAGGAGGAGGGGGCGAGGGGAAAAAACTCAAAAGTTCGCTTTTATATGGCTCCTTGTCCCAAAGATTTTTGTATGGAGTTTTTTGGGTTTGTGGCCTTTTTCTTTGGGTGTGCGATGCAAACAAATAGCGTAAGGTTTTTTTAAAAACTCAACTTATAAAAAATATTTTTATTTCTGTTAAGTTGAGCTTTTAAAACAAACGTGACGCGATTTATTCGCTTCGTACGCTAACATGACTACACCTCAAACGTGCAAATTTGCTAGTTAAAAATTCGTAATCAATTAATGAATGGATGTTGGGTTGGAAGTAAGCTGGAAGTTCGAATAAAATATCCTGGGGTCAGAGGTTACAATTTTGTCCATCACCCAAATATTTCCCAGTTGCACAAATTTTCGATTCCTTCGCTATGATGAGATCTTTATTTGATAATTATTTTTTAGGATGACTCGAAAGGATTTTACAGCAGGAATGGAATGATATTAAATGTTCTCGGGATAAGCTACGGCTGCGGCATATTATCCACAATTTCCATTTGTACGAACTAATTTCCTTTGCTTTTTTTCCAATATGAACGCAATTTGAAACCTTGATTTATCAAACAGTTCCCCAGTGGCGAAAGCGTTTCTATCACGACTCAGCAGATGGTTTATACTCTGGAGTATCGCTACTACTTGCATTCAATGCAGTTTCCATTCCATTTTCTGTTATATCAGCTGTACTTGCAACGTGTGCTCTTTATCCGTATGTGAATGCAACATTGAACCAAATTACAATTCAATTAATCATTTCGTTTACAGAATCATTCTCAATCCGCTCATACCGATACACATATCCGTCGCATATCTTTTCGTATCAATTTGGAGTTGCTATTTCTTGGCAGAACAATTGTGTGTTTTGTTTTGTGTTTTCGTCAAATCAAGAACTAATGTAGCTGTAGCTGTCTCATACATTATTTGCATATTCGTTGCACTATCTAGTGGAACAGTGAGATCATTCAAAGGATTACATCCGTATCTACAGGAATACAATAAAATTATTCATACGAAATATGCTTCTGGTTTGTTGCACAGTACGGTTTTCTTGTCAAAAAATATGAACTGTGAGGAAAGTGCAACTGTGTCATGTCCAGTGCCTGCTGACTATTTGACTAATCGTATTGGAAATGCGGATATAGAGGTATCTCAGTAAACATTTTCGATATTGTGGAGGGAAAAATGACGTTGTTTTAGGAGACCAACTTCATTATCATTGCTATAGTCATTCCTGTGGCTCTGTCAATATTCAATATGATAATGTACACACTTCCAATCGCTAACAAAGTTTTCAGGAAGCACGTCGACAAGTAAGGACTCAGAGTTCATTGCGAAGGCTAAAAATAGCTAATTTTTATAAAAACAAAAATAATTGCAATATTTCACGTGTGTTGTGTCCAGATTAACAGTTATAAAGTCAATTATTTATTAAAACATCTGTTTTATATTTCACTCAACAATGCAGTGGACGTCCAAAGCAACAAATATTATTGGATAGTCACGAAAATTTTAACTAATTCTACATAATTCTATGAAATTGAGGAACGTCTTAAACTGTTTTTTGGACTTTCGAGAAGGTGTTGGAAATTTCAAAACCCTCAATGCTACCAAATGTTATTAAGGTGGGGCTACTCTGGTCAATTCCAGAAGGCAGCCCTGCGCAAAAAATGTCTTTGACAATGTTGGGTAATGAAAAGAGTACATAATGTGCACTTGGCTCCGACTCGGGAACAGGCTGTGTACTTGAAAAGTATAGAAGGCAGCCTGGGGCCGAAAATCTGTTAAAGTCATTGTAACCGCAGTAAAGACTATTAAACGTCATATTAATTTCTATTTGACACCAGGCTGCTGCCAGTAGAATATGTTGAGTAGGCAGAGGCAGCCTGGTGCTACGTTGAAATTAATGTGAATTATAATATCACAACAAAAACCTTTTTAAAGGTAGAGTGTGACGCAGTCCGTAAGTCCGCTTCCAAAATTAATGATATCGCTTGAGGTGACGCTATCGCACATAATACGCAGAAGTTTGTTTGAATGGAATCTTGTGTTCAAAGTTTTAATTTCCTGAAAAAATTGCAGCGCTTTTTTTAAAACAAAATTACATTGTGTTAAAAAAATTGCGTCACAAATGCCGGACCCACCAGCGGAATAATTTTTCAACATTTTCAGTTTTCACACGTAAAAATTTAAATTTACCTTAAACAATCTACGCAATAACAAACAAAAGTCAAATTTTTGCAGCGCAAAAACTGAAGGTACAGAAAAATTATTTCGTCGTTGGATCCGGCACCCACGTCACGAATTCTTCCCACTGATTCATATAACTTTCCTGAAGAAACCAACTGTCTAGGTATTCTTATACAGGATTTAGCAAAAAATCCAAGATGGCCTCACTTTGACAGTTGGCAGCCATTTTCTAATGATACCAAAAAATTCTCCTGATGAAACTCTATAACTTTCTAGAAGAAACCCTCTCTCTAAGTAGTGTCATTCCGGAGCTAAAATTCGAAAAGCGAAAAAGCATAAACGAAAATCCAAGATGGCGCCGCTATGACAGCCGGCAGCCATTTTCTAATTATACCAAAAAATTCTCCTGATGAATCTCTATAACTTTCTAGAAGAAACCATCTCTCTACGTAGTGTCATTGCGGAGCTAAAATTCGAAAACC
>CM055403.1:139701217-139728026 GCA_029228625.1 Pseudolycoriella hygida | reverse complement strand
GAAGTTGAGGTGATCATTTTCGCCCATGGAAGTAGTAGCCGCCGCGGCTCGGTTTGACGGCGGCGGCGGCTCAAAAAAAACTTTTGATATGTTGTAGAGGAAGTTGAGGTGATCATTTTCGCCCATGGAAGTAGTAGCCGCCGCGGCGCGGGTTGGCGGCGGCGGCGGCTCAAAAAAAAACTTTTGATATGTTGTAGAGGAAGTTGAGTGAATCATTTCTGCCCATGAAAGTAGTAGCTGAAACTTCCAAAAGTACTGATATCACAACAAAACCCCTTTTAGAAGGGAAATGTGACGCAAGTCTCCTTGTTTCTTCTTCCAAAATAACTGATATCAAATGGAGTGACGCTTAAAGCATTGAAACGCAAAAATTTCTTTTGGAAAGTTTTCATTTTTGATTAAAAAAATGCGTCACAAATGCCGGACTCCCCAATGTAATAATTTTTCTGCGCTTTCAGCTTTCATACGCAAAAATTTGATTTCCTGTACAAAAATATGCCATGCTTAAAGTCAAATTTTTGCGTTGTGAAAGCCGAAAGAACAAAAATCTATAACATTGGGGGTCCGGCATTTGTGACGCATTTTTTTAATCAAAAATGAAAACTTTCCAAAAGAAATTTTTGCGTTTCAATGCTTTAAGCGTCACCCCATTTGATATCAGTTGTTTTGGAAGAAGAAACAAGGAGACTTGCGTCACATTTCCCTTCTAAAAGGGTTTTTGTTGTGATATTTATATCTCCGCAGACAATGCAATTCGTGGAACTATATTCATTCAGGAATAATTCAAGATGACTATAATATAGACTCATTTCTGACCAATCTGGCCTGTAATATGATGTAATTGTGAAACTCACAGAGTCGCTTACATCAATTTTACACCAAATTGAATTGAACGATAAATCATTTGAAGATATCAACTCACACTTTAAGGTTTTTTTGACATACACGCAGAGTCCCCCTCCCATAGAACCTGGACATCGACCGCTAAAGAAAGCATTGAAACCTAAAATCTCATAATACTGAAACAAGTCAACATTCAACCATGTTTCACCAACCACTACCACGTCCAAAGTTGTGTAGTCATGAACTTGACACCAGCCTGTCTCCTTAGTTGCTAACTCGAAGACTATATTCTCTTTATTGGAGCGATATGAAGGCAGACTTGTGTTAAAATTCTGATTGGGACCAATGAAATGTATAACTGTAAATTGGAATTTCCAGAAATATAAATTTGACACCAGACTGCCTCTTCGGATTGAAGCGAGTGTGTTTATCTAGTTTTTAGTACTAAAAATATTTTTGACTTAGAAAATTATACTTTACAGTCCTATCCTAGGACATTTTATGAAAATTTTAATGGTATATTCTGAAAGGACAAATTGAGGACATATTTTTGGCATCATTAGTTTTTCAAAAAAACTTCGTCTTGGCGGTTTTCGTCCTCGAGAGCTTTTACCGTTTTTAGTACAATGCTATATCTCGGTCGCCTAGCTAGGACAAATTTTTCTGACAAGTCGGACACCAAGGACATAATGAGAACATTTGATTCTGAGCTCCTCAACATTTTCCCAGTCCATGACCTGACTTTTGTAACTTCACCGTTGGCACGGGGAAGTTTTACTCTTAGGAGGTGAATTCGGTATACCGAGTAATTCAACCCACCGGCTAATCTGGCACTACTACGTAGTTACAATCGCTCATTCGAATGACTCCACTTGAAACATATTATCTTTATTTCCAAAAAAGACGTCCCGTCCCGACTATCCATTTGACAGAAAAAGAAGAAAAAAAAATATTTCAAATTATTAGTTTGATTCATTTGGAAGACGACTGAATGAAACCAATGGTAAACTGAACTTCTTCCTTTTTAGCAATTCGTATAGCTCCAACTTTATTTGTATAATGTCTGCCAAATTTCAATCGATTGGGAACAATTTCAATTATTAAATTAGTAAGCCATCGGAATGCATGTTGGTTTCGATGTTATTCATGTGGCGAATATAAGTTTGTTGTCTGTAGCATCGCTTATAGTGCCATAAATAATTTTACCCAACTTCTTATCATAAAGAGCATTTGAACCTCTTCCCGAGTGATACCATTTATAACGCTCATGTAATGTACGAAACTTCCATTCTAATGACACCTGAAATTTGAAACACCTCTATATTATAAATTAAAACTGTGTGTACTTTTGTATCAAGTGTTTTGCTAGAGTGCGGTGGTATAGAGAGCAATGAATGAACATATACAGAAGTGCATGCACAATAAAGGACATAACCCCTTTCACACAACATAAACACCAAAGTAGATATTTTGTATTTATAAGTTCTTGTGTTGCACAAATTACACATATTTAGTCATAAAATATTCTTGCTTGAATGGCTAATGTAGAAAGTTTATGTGCGATTCCTTGTGTATACACATGCGGTGGAATGCATGTCGCTGGCGCTTCGTTATTTTCTATCTTACGTATTAGACGATATAGCTAAGAGAAGGAACAATTCCACCTTAACGTATACATACATCGACGTGTACCGGTTATATATAGGCCAGTTTATCCTTATAGCCAAAACCTTATAATTCCCGATAACAATAATTTAGTGTTGTTGATATGGCTTTTGACCATTTACGTATTCAAAGTATATTCCTTGTCTTACAACTCGAACGTCTCTACTTCGTGGTCGTCGGGTAATATCGAATAATGCATTCAGGAATGGGTTGTAAATTTTAGCATTTATATATTATCTCGTTCTCGGGATACTACACATCCTTTTACAGTAAAAGTCATCTTTTCGTCCCGATTTTCCACACATGAAAATGTTTATATACACGTTCATCGTTGTTTAATACCCAGCAATAACTGATAAGTTTTGACTTGACTTTAAATCCAACTTTGTATTTATGGTGTATGTCGGTTCTCCAAGAAGCAATTCGCTTGGATCATGCAAGATACCTAGCTATGTTATTACACATTTAATGGCCTCGTACGGGGGGATGGGCATTTCGAGAGAGGACTTTGAAAATATTTTCTAAAAGATTCTATATTTAGATGTAAGGATGAATCTGTAAGTAATTCACGTAATGGTGCAAGAATAGATAGCATCAGACTTGTCTCTTTTAGTCATGAGTGTATACAATGTTATAGTCATTCATGAGGGTTTAACACATTATTCGGTTAGGTGATCAAATTATTAAAAGGAAAGTTTTGCTGTGGTTAAGATGGTGTAACTATTTAACATGATTTACATTCGTTTGATTCCTGGATTATTATCTACTGAAGATATGCTCGAACTCGTGTGTATGTTAATTTATCATTGCAAGAAAACTTTTTAGCTATAAATGTGCTAGAATTATGTCTTTTAAACTATTCGAAGAATTCCTTAAATGAAGTAGAAAATTTTTTTGAAATGACTATTTGCCCCCGGAGAAGCAAGTAAACTTCCATGTCCGTACCACGATGCCGCCGTGTACCCCCCATTTTATCAATAGCTCTTCGTAATGCCTCTTAAAACAAAAAGGTATTCGTACTTTAGGGGAAACACGGCAGAGCAAACAAGTCATTTCGACATTATGATGTCATTTTATTGGGAAGAGGCAGGACATCCACTCACTGTGTGAACCCATATTTCCATATTCCCAGTACACTGTGAAGCCTTAAAAAAATCCTCACTGTCACACTGTCATAAAAGCATACCTAGGTGTTACACGTTTCTGGAGGCTTTTTACGGTCCCCGTATATAATCCAAAAATTTACTCTGAAACATTAGACACTTCCACTGCCACTTCATTGCCACTTCATGCCGGGATTCTTTGTTCCATCATTCTAAAGGTGTCGGGGTTTTTCTCTTTGAAACTCGTTATTCCACAGTATCACCAATGATGCTTTTTCGAAAAGCGATCGTGGGACTGGGATAAGAGATTCAGAATCAGGAACATATGAAGGGACCCGTACGTATCAGAATAGATGTGGCAAACAGAGTTGATGTTACGAAAAGACTCGAACGTATTTAAGTAAATATTGCCTTAACTCTTAAGTGTATGAAATTACGTCCACATTAAGTTGTATTGGAAATTGCCGACAGGGCAATATTGAAAAACCCTGCCGAAGAAACGATGTAAAAAAAGCCTTCCGCCTAGGGTCTTCAGGAGAGGCGCCGGACAAATACTTACATAGACAAAAATATTTACCTCCATTTTCTCTACAACATAGTCAAAAACCATTTTTTTTGTCTAGGGCAGACCTTAGGACCGACCTAGGGCCATAAGGAAATGGCTCGGACACATACTTCCATATACCAAATGTTTCCCTCAATTTGCACTGCAACAGAGCAAAAAAAAATTTTGTGGTTAGGGCCAACCTCAGAACAGACCTGAGGCCCAGTTCAGCCCTAAGCACAGGCACCGGGCCCAAATTTGTTTTTGAATATAATTCGGTACTCGATTACCTCTCAAATAGAAAAAGAATCAATAAAATCAGTTAGGGTTTATCCAATTTATGTAAGCAAACACGCATCAGAAACCTATCAGAAACTTAGTTTAAGACTGAGTCCAAGAGTTTCTAATCAAAAAATTTTCTTCCATCAAACCGGAGACAGTCCTAGACCTTTCGATCAAAAAAAAAATTGAAAATTGGAAGAGATTTAATAGAGTTAAATACAAAAAATTGTAGAGCGCAAGCAGAGACTCGTTTTTAGTGCCCTAGCTATATCCTAGGGCCCAATCTCAAAAAAGTTTCTTTTACCAATAGTAGGGCTTTCATAGACCCGTCGATTATAGAAATCGGAAAAGATTTACTTGAGTTATGTACAACAAACACATATGGCCGGCCTTAGCAGAGACTCGTTTTTAGTGTCCCAGCTAAGACCAAGGGCTCAAATCCAAGGAAGTTTCTTCAATAAATTGTCGGCCATGCCGAGATCTTTCAAACAAAAAAAATTTATGAAAATCGGAAAAGATTTACCCGAGTTATGTACAAAAAACACGTATGGCCCTAGCATAGACTCGGTTTTAGTGCCCTAGCTAAGTCCAGGGACTCAAATTTGAAAAAGTTACTTCCATAAATTGTCGGCCAGGGCTAGTTCTTTCAAACAACAAAAAATATGAAAATCGGAAAAGATTTACTCGAGCTATGTACAAAAGACCAAAAACCACTTAAACGGCCCTAGCTCATTGGCCCTTGAGCCGACAGTGTCCAGATTCAGTCCTAAAGAAGATCGTTCAATTACCTTTCAGGGAAAAAAAGTTTTTGAAAATCGGTTGAGTTTTACTCAAGTTATCTTGTTGACAGACAGACGGACGGACGGACATTTTTTTTATTGCTGATTCGTCATCTCAGGACCATGACCGATGCTTCCCCCTACTGCCTGGTCGAAATTGGAGTGGTTACAAACGTCGTGGTAAACGCATAATATCCCTTTTCGAAATACTTCGTTCTTCGTACGGGTCTAAAAAGGTAGTATTATAAGCGATCACCGAAAAATAATTTTTGATCACCAGAAAATTACTCATATTCACCTACACACAATAACACTAAATTAATGACCACATTACTTATATCTACACATAGGTAGCGTTTCTAGTGATAAATTCTTTCTTCATATGTAATTCAACCAGCCTATGTGTTTGCTTCACTTTTTTCTTGACAACATGTTACTTACATTATTTTAAATTTGTTAGTCTCTGTAAATTGTACCTTTGTACTAAGTTGACTTTAAACTAAATAAATTATTATTATTATTATTACCCGCTTTCAAAAAATGTTTGGAAAAACATCTGACCCTAAAAGGACTGTTTTAATTTCCTGGTGATCAAAAATTTATTTCTCGGTGATCAGTTAAACATATGTCTTGGAGCAGAGGCTTTTTTAATTTTTTAATACACAAATACATGTAAGTCTCAATCAGTACAACTCTTCTGCAAATAATTTTCTCCAAGGAAGAAATGTTGCGTAGTTACGTTTGAAAATAATGGTATATTACGTTCTTGTTTGTGTAGTTTTGACGAGTGCGTGGTTTGTAACCAAATCAGTTATGGATCCAATTGTCAATAACAGTGATGTCTTGATGTGCGCTGTGAGTTACGTAACGTACTATCAAAATTTGTTCGCATACTAATACTACACTAAACAACAAACATATTTACGTTAACACAACACTAACGAACAATTAACGCTGACGTGCTCATATAAAAATGTTCTAGAAAGGATGTCCAGATCTTGTTTGTTAGCCTAACAAAAATAAAGGATGATGTGGAAGAGAACCGAAGGTAAATTTAGCTAACTTGTTACTACCACATCCTTCACAAATAACCAAATCACCATATGTAATCGAATGTTGAAGGACTTAAATAAAGATAGACCGAAACAGAAAATTATTTATCAACCCAAAACATGCTCAACACCCATAACCATTTCTCTATGCCAATGTACCATAAAGATTCCTTTTTACATAATTCAGACGGTTTTTGCCATGAAACAGCACAAATCGCAAAGTATATGATTGTGGAAACATTTTTTGTGATTCCACCTTCACTCCACGTTGGGAGACTAATTAGTTGAAAATGAGTAGTATCTGGGGACACGTTAATCCAACTGTTGTATGACCGCTTGTATAGCAAGAATCCCATAAAGTCGCAAAAGTAAAGCTCGTTGGAAAACTTCTTTAAAGTTAAATGTTGTTGTTGTTTCATTATTAGATTTTGGTTAACAACAACAAGTTGAATTATAAAGAAGATTCTTCTTATAGTTTTGTGTTGTCGTATCGATCCTGCGGTAATTTTTTATTTATAAATGGAAGGATCAACGTGAACGTAAAAAGAAAAGACGGGGAAAGTTTTTTATGCGACGATGGCAAAGTGAAAAAATTATGTAGATTTTGATATTCGATTTGGCAGCTTACTTTAAGCGAAGAAGTCTTTCTTGCAAAAAAGGGACAAAATTTCTATTCCGTCTTTTCCTTGTGTGTATAACACTTTAACACTTTATGATTGCTTTTCTTAGGTCAAATAGCTTATCCGTTGAATCAAAATCCACTCTCCACAGTTTGTCACTCTTAAAGAAAAAATTTGAACGTAATTCAAGTCATCAAGAATCGAGTCATATAAATTAAGCAAACGACATTACATTTTTAGACCTGCACAAAGCACAGGGACGCATGAATTTTTCTGTTTATTCCACACATTCGCTGCCTCAGGCGAATAAGGTTAATGTACTTAAAGGATACCCATTTTGACTCCATTTTGAAAACCATTAACAAAACACTTAAAAAACACCAACACAGCAGCAAAGTTAGTAATGTATGAGTGCAGGAAATTTTCGTATGTGTCATATACGTTTTAAGTAAGTGTTGGGTTGTACATTAGTTGTGCAAGAGTGTCTCAACAAATACATCGAAAAAAACATTAACACAGGAACGTGACAATATTTTAACCCAAAACACAACATAAATACAACTCATACAACCTATGCACAACAATCCATAACAAATTAACTGCAGTTTTACAATTTTAACCTTTTAATTTTACATAAATTATTAGTTTATAATTTGACACCTGGCTGCGTACTTGAGCCCATAATCTGCGAATAAAGAAGGCAGCCTGGTGCTGAGCATCTGTTTTTACCAAAGAGTAGAAGGAAGTTAGATCTATACGTCATATAAGTTTCAACTCGGCAACAGGCTGCGTCCTTGAGCTATGACACTTTGAATGCAGGGTCCAGCAGCAGCCTGGTGCCGAATTGAATCTTATGTGACGTATAGAACTCATTCCTGCCTCCACTTTAGTAAGAACAGATGTACAGGCTGCCTTCTTTATTCCCAGCTTTAGGTCTCAAGGTCTTTGCTTCAGAAACAACTTGGCACGGGGTTCATTTGAATTCAATGCAATCTTCTCCCCCAATGCCTCAAAGAACAATAGGGCGCCGTCACACTACGATCCTGTCGTTTCCACCGCGAATGGAACAAAATAGTAATTTTGATTTACAAATGAGTAATATTTTGCCTCTTTTAAGAGATAGGTAAAATGCAAGATGCATTCAATTGGAGGTTTCTGACATTACGATTCGTAGTATAAAAGCAAATATCAAAATCGGGAGATGTTTGTTTTAAGGAAAGATTAGGTGTCAGACCAAAAGATGTGGAGCTACCTACAGACTGCGGAAGATCAAGATAGAGGTTTATACATTTGAATAAATCAAAAATAGAAGTTAAAGGAATCACACTGGGCGCGTAGATTGTGCCCTTTGAAGTTTCATAGGAATAGGGGTCAACTTGCATGGGGGAGTGGTTTACAACAAAAACAACGTAAAAACAAAGAATCTAAGGGAACGTCTATAAATCCCGTCCAGAGTGGAGGAGAGGATTAGAGGAGAGGGGAGGGGGGTTGTTTCAAAAAGAGAACGTACCTATAATTACTCTAGCGTCGCCACACATTTTTCAAGAAACATTTCGTCGATACAATAGAAGGAGGAAGGCCACGAAAGTGAGATAGAGCAAGACGAAGGGGGAGGGAGGTCAAAAAATCATCGAGAAAGGCTGACAGTATTTTATGGATGTCCTCTAATACTAGGTCCTACCTTTTGGGTGGGTCAGGACCCTTGACTGATTACCTGATTTTAAAAATTGCATTTCATCACGAACTTAACCTAAAGAATTTAATTCTTCATCATAGAAAGCAACATCCGTAGGGATTTAGAAGAGTTATCGCTTTGGCAAGGAGAACATTGCTTAAACCGTTTTTCGGGAATATCTCCGAGTGTAATGACTTTATATCAACAAAACATTAACTAAATACTGAGATTGAGATTCTTTAAAAAAAGATTTTTAGGAACTTCGCCAGTTAGCGTGGTGCCTCTTCTCTTGAATTTCCATTTTTCATCATAGTGAAAAGAAATGACATGTGTATACTGTGTGAATTTCTTTTGTGAGACCCTGACTTTCAGTCAAGGGAAAAAAATGTGTATACTGCAATTTTAGCCTATTTGGCCAAGGAGGTTGCGAAATTTGACTTTAGCTATGAATCGCACGGGTCTTTCGAATCTTTTTATTTCGAATTTTGAATTGTTGAAAACTGAAGTTATCTTTAAAAAAAAAAACCGACAATTTATTTGCGAGAAATTCGTATCTGGATGATTTCTCATGAGGTTTTCGATTTTCCGTTGCTTCGTAGCATGTGTACATATTTGAAATATCTCTGTCAAAAGATGTTATAAACGTACCGATCGAAACAGATGAAAAGTTTTAAGTTTGATGCATGCATTTTATTATTTGTTTTGAAATGTTTGGAAAATTCTCCTGAAAGATTATTTCCTTTGAGTTTTTAATATTTTTGACACTACGAACTGTGTTCACATACTCCTATGGAATAAAGAAATCTGAATTCATTTCACCAAATTGATGAAAGTGTCAAACACTTGTAAAGGTTCCAAGGTAATGCTTACAATTACACTAAAGAACTGTTGAACTTTGAGAGGAGTACTTTGAAAATATTTTATTTATCTTTTCCATCAGATCCAATTTAAATTTATTCGTGCCATTCCATTATACCTATCGAAAATTCAAATCTGAAGACATAACAAAACAAAATCGAATCTGAATATCTTAAAAACAACTTTTAATGCGTGATGAAAACCTTATATACCTGAGACGTCGTCGTTGTTTTTCGAAGCAAAAAAGGGAATATTTTCTTTAACTCTGTTTTTCTGTGCGTTTCCATCGAATAAAACACCTTTTACCCTTTTTAATATCGTCAAATTTATACAATTCCATCATCATCAACGAAAATACCAATCTCCAGTGCATTACTCCCATGGGATCAACTTTCGTATAGGTAAGTTACATCAGCATAGGGTCAGATAGCCGTTGGTATTCACAGTTTTAGACATTATAGTATTTTGGGTGGAAAACCTTCATAAACCATCCAACTAAATGTCCGTGTGTTTTTTTTTGATATATAAATTTCACTATATCTCAGTTCTTCTTGTATCCGCTTTTGTATATTACCATTTCGGAAGCATAATACACCAGAGTACAGAAAATGGTCAAGGGGATGGATAAAATATTTTATTATATTTGGACTCGCTTCGATGTAACGATATCGTTGTACATTATCGGACTGAGTGTGCCATATAAATACGAGAGAGATAATGTAAAAGTAGAATGGTCTTTCAAGCCTCGCGTGCTTTACTGTATATTACTTTCAATAAACATATGCTCCCAATGTCAATAAACATGACGATATGTGACCGCTTAGTGGACATATTCTAAAATTTAGCCCAAATAGGATTTTCCTCACATTTTGTTTTGTTTATTTATTTTTTGAAGCATCGCATCGCAACATGGTATTGTTAAATTAGAGTTGATATTTAAGAGTGAAAATAAAGCACCAAGTGGAAAATAAATGTTAGAACGGTCCATTGATAAAAAAATAATCAATTCGCTGTGGAAATATAAACATTTACAAGTTGGCGATGAAAATTGTATTGCAAACAAATTCAAATTTGTAGTTACTTAGACCCGTACGGAATACACAGATGTATTTTGTTTGTCATCTCTAGCACCAAACATCTCCGCACAAAATTTCTTCCGGTACAAAAATATCCTCTCCACATCACAATATTTTTCGTAAGCTATTAAGTAATTCAGTTATTTTTTTGTAATGTTATTTTATAATCAAATATGCGTCGCACTGAATAACTCCCTACAAGCATTGGGCTCTATCCTAAACCCTGCTAGAGGCGGGTAAAATTAAGATCATGGGGCTATACTTAGTGTTGAATATTTTTTTGTTCAAAATTGGAGTTTTTCTGTCTTATGTCGGACATCATCAATCCTCCGCACTCATTCCACAGTTATAACATCTGCAGACTTTCCCAGCTTTTTTTAATAAATTTTCATATGAGTTCTTATCTCTCACGTGATCTCGAGACGCTTTTTTGATATTAAGACTGATCATGGACATTCCAAAATCAAGAAAAAAATTATAAACTTCTAAGAAATTATATTACTTTTACATCTTCAGTCCAAAATTCATTAATCATTCTATAATATGTTTGGAAAAATGAAAATCACCATTTTGGGTATGTGAGTCATAAGGGGCGCAGCAACGAAATTTCGAGTGGGGTTTCAGTTTCAGAATAACATAAATAACGTGCGCGTTTTTCTAAAACTTTTGAACCCCTCCGTAGCTTTCCATATTTTTGCAGAATTACGTCTGTAATAATGCCTCCCCCCATGATCAAAAACTGATGAAAAAAGGAAGAAAATGTTTTTAAATTTTATTTAAATCCAGGGTTTTTTTAGGTGGTTCAGCATAGAAATGTTTGTAAAGAATGTATTTTCTCTTTGTCGTTCTTTTTCACATTTTAATACGAAGGATGGTTAAACGTTAATGTCATTCGAACCTGTTTTTCTTATTTAGCTTTTTATATTTTTTTAGTTTTTCTCAGTTTTTTATAGTTTTCCTAGTTTTTTCTTAGTTTATATATTTTTTTTCTTCATCTGGCATTTGTGACACAATTTTTTGAACACAGGACTGCGTCACACTTTACCTTCGAAAAAGTTTTTTGTTGTGATATGAGTAGTTTTGTAAGATTTGTAAGTCGAGCTCTGCGACCTATGTTTTAGCATGGACAAAAATGATCTGAGATTTTCTTGCAATTGCTCACAACTTTCTGACACTTGCTGACAACTTTTTGACACTTATTGACAACTTTCTGACACTTGCTGACAACTTTCTAACACTTGCTGAGACTTGTTGACTTTTGTATCAGACTTTTTAACGCTTGCTGACAATTTTCTGACACTTGCTTACAACTATTTGACACTTGCTGACAATTTTCAGACACTTGCCACTTACTAATAACTTTTTGATACTTTCTGACGCTTGTTGACAACTTTCGGAGGCTTGCTGGCAACTTTCTGAAACTGTCTGACAATTTTCTGAGACTGTCTGACACTTACTGACAACTTTTTGAGGCTTGCTGACAACTTTCTGACACTTGCTGGCAACTTTCTGAGACTTGCTGAAAACTTGTTGACACTTGCTAATATTTTTCTGATAATGTCTGACAACTTTTCGACACTCAATGACACATTCTGTCGCTTGCTGACAACTTTCCGACACTTGTTGACAACTTTCCGACACTTGCTAATAACTTTTTCGGACTTTCTGACACTTGTTGACAGCTTTCTGAGGCTTGCTGACAGCTTTCTCAAACTATCTGACAATTTCGGACAATTTTCAGAGACTGTCTGACACTTACTGACAACTTTCTGACACTTGCTGACAACTTGTTGAGACTTTCTGATACTTGCTGACACCTTTCTGAAACTTTCTGACTACTTTCCGACACTTGCTGACATTTTTTTCAGACTTTCTGACGCTTGCTGACAACTTTCTGACACTTGCTGACAACTTTATGAGACTTGATGGCAACTTTCTGAGACTAGCTGACACTTGCTGATAACTTTTTGTCACTTGCTGACAACTTTCTGGATCCAAAAAGTTCTCCTCGCCAATCTCTATAACTTTCCCGAAGAAACCAACTCTCTAGCTATTGTCACTCCCGAGCTAAAGATCGAAAACTCCGAGCATTACCTGAAAAACCCTCAAAATTGACCACTTTTCCAGATGCCACGAATTTTCCCGGAAAATCGGCTGATAAATTCTTTCATTTGGAGCCGATTCTGACATTCCCTGAAAGTTTCATGAAAATCGTTGGAGCGATTCTCGAGATCGAAAATTATTAATAGATAGACAGATAGATAGAAACCGACAGATCAGAAAAAAGTTTTCATAATAATGAGAACAATAGAAAAATCGACGGCCCATGAGTCTGGGCTCTTTGGAAAGCTGCTGCGACATAGTTTTTTTTTTTTAATAATTTGGAGGGGAGGACGGTGAGGGGAAAAACTCAAACGCTCGCGTGTATATGGTGACTTGTCCCAAAGGTTTTTGTATGGCGTTTTTTGAGTTTGTGGACTTCTTTTTTGGGGTGTGGGAACTGCATCAGTGGGACTAGTGAATGGTATTATGAAGAAAAAATACTTTAGGGAACTTTTTTAGAAAATAGTGCGTGAAAACACGAATTCCGAAAAATAAACATCTCCAAGTTTTCATGAAACCTCGCTTTCTTAAAAAAAATATTACGTGAATCGCGTAGTTGGTGAGGTCGAAGCTAAAACTTCCAGAAAATGGTGAACCGCATTTACAATTCTTGTACGGCATTCATATGGTAACTGTCAATAACGTGGTTACAGACAATTGGCTGACAATAGCCTTTTCTGTTTTCAAATATACACAGAAATTGATTGTCCAATGAAAAGATTACCACAGGGGTGATCGCCAACGGACTTTACTTGCATCGTCCCATTGGTCCACTGGTGGGTAACGACACCTGAGCTGATTCCTATCGAAGTAGTTTGGTTAAGAGCCTTACTGCGAAGGCGCTCACTAATGGTAAATTCGGTTCCGCGGGGCTGGGGGCCCGCGCGCGTAGTATGTCATGCGAAATGGCGCACACGGCCCCAGTGTTTGATTGAAGTGCCTAGTGGCGCTGCAACGCGGGGTTGTTGTAGATAGAAAACTGAGTCAAAGCAGTTCACGTGTTGAATGGGTGACTACACCTCTTGTCCTTCCTAGGCAACTAGGCTGGGGAAACAGTAGCAGAGAGATGAAAGTATCTCGGGTCGCGGAGATTTGCACTAACCATTCGTTTTTAGGGAGAGTCTCCGATGGGGACTCGATCTAATTGGGCGTACCCAATTCCTCGCCCATGGGGGCCGCCCGGTAGAAAGATTCTCAGATACGCGAGTAATAAGTGGATAGATATTCTTCGTTGTCCAGTGAAAAGACTTGAGTCATTCAATTGACCTCTTCATTTTATTTGTTTTCTTACTCAGTGCATTGTTTATTTTTTTTAACTTGCTCGAGGCTAAAAAAGAAAATTCCTAACTGTATTTCCCTTCGTGGTTACTTCTTAACTGGAAGTTGTCTTTGCTAAGTTTCAGGAATAGATAAACTTGTAAAATATTGTTTGAGATAAACAATATTTATGTCATTGTTCATTCATCTTCATGCTACACATAAATGAATAATTCAAGTTTAATTTTCTTCGTAGTTGTAAGACCGTAGTTGTTAGTTATGAGTTCCCTGCGGGCGAAACTGTAAAAAAAAATCATTAAAGGAAACTTCAGCATTATATACGACTCCAACGAAAATGCTGCTCATATTCTTATGTCAATAAATCCTCATTAAAAATTCCTTTTCATCCCTCCAAACACCACAGTCCACATACTTGGCTCTCTAGCTCTTATTTACATTGAATGCACTACCATAAACTGTTTCTATCTACATGATATCCTCAACAATTATAATATCTAATGTGTGGCTGGATGTATAACACGCATATCGTATACAAAGAGAGCTTTCGGTTCTTTCATGTCCATGTATCGTAATTTTCCGAGCCCGAAGAATTTCTAATTCTACGTCAAAAGTAAACAATAACAAATTACTATTTAAGAGTAATAATTTTGTACATATGAAGGAAATAAATTCATTACAAAACCATGTAATTGTTCCATAGGGCGCATGCAAGTTTCATTCTTATTAGTTTGTGTATTATGAATGTTGGGTGGAATGGGGGAACGAGTTCGGTGTGGAAGGTATTGGTATAGTAGTTTGCTTTTATGTGCCGAGTATCGTGTGTTGCTAAATATTTTTTATGGCCAATATTTATGCAATGAAGGGGGCGATAATTGTCTGAAAATTTGTTATTAAAATATCTTTAGCTAGAATACAACCATCGTTGCATATCAAAAGTGTTTCGTACAATTTCAATAAAATATTATTTAGTCTCATCTGTCCTAGCGAACAACAGTCAAAGACATTAGCATTTCCATTTCGACGAGCAATTAAGAAGAGTATAACACTAGCTAAACAATTAGCATTTTAGTTTTGTAATCGTTTCAATTTTCAAAGTACAATGCTAAACTTAATCTTGTGATTGCGTTTAACAGTAAAATGTAGAAGGGAATATGGAAATAGCAATTGAAATTATTTCGGTTGGGTTAATAGCTATCTGCACCGAAGAATTTTGCAAGCAAAAAATAACAACTACTGATTGAGCAAAGAATTTGAACACCGACAAAATGTTCACGCGCTGAGTGCGGAGTCAAACATTCAAAGCGGCTGAAGAGAAGTTTCACGGAAGCTTACTCCATTATTTTTAACATGCTTCATGAAATTAGCTGAGTATATAGCATAGTCTGGGCCAGTTCTTTGAACAGGTCACTTCTGGATATTTCCTGATAGCATCCTGTAATACACCCAACGGTTGTAAAATTACAATATTTGCATCTTTGGGCATAAAACTGAAAAATATGAAATTTCCTCGTTGCCTCATTAGAATTAGGTGGAGACTATTGGTACATGGTGCCAAAAGCAGGGTTGGATTTGCTAACGGAAATTTTTAGTGATGCTAACACTATAGCTGAAAAGTGTTAGCGACCGACGCGACGCTACTCGCTACTAGCAAAAGTAGCAAGAATTAACGGTCGCTCAAACTCGCTAGTTTTGAAAGCGAAAAAAATATTGTAAAATTAGTATGCAATCATGCTCGGAGCGGTAGCGGAGAGCGTGACGCAGTCCCCACACCACAAAAAAAACGTCCACAAACTCCATACAAAAACCTTTGGGACAAGACACGATGTATAGGCGAACTTTTGAGGTTTTTCCCCTCGCCCCCCTCCCTGTCCAAATTATTGTAAAAAAACTACGTCGCAGCAGCTTTCCAACGAGCCCACATTCATCAAAATCGGTTGAAAAGGAGCCGAGATATCGCCAATCAAAGATGACCAACTTCTATATAAAAATGGTAAAATTATCTTTGAAAGTAATAACAATTTTATTCCTGTGTTGTGTGTCAACGATCTATCTATGTCTCTATGTATGTATCCATCTACTTTTTTTTTCTCGAGAACCGCCCGAGTGATTTCCTTAAAATTTTCAGGGAACGTCAGTCTCGGCCCCAAATGAAAAATTTCATATGCCGCTTTTCCGGATTTTTGTAAGGTATAAATTATGCTTCTTTGGGTTTTCGAAGTTTAGCTCCGGAATGATAACACTTGCAGAGTTGGTTTCTTCTAGAAAGTTATAGAGTTTCATCAGGAGAATTTTTTGGGATCATAAGATAATGGCTGCCAGCTGACATAGCGGCGCAATCTTGGATTTTGGATTTTCGTTTATGCTTTTACGTTTTACTCCGGAATGACACTACTTAGAGAGATGGTTTAAAGTTATAGAGAGAAAGTTATAAAGTTTGGTCAGGAGAATTTTTTTGTATCTTAAGAAAATGGCTGCCAACTGTCAAAGTGACACCATCTTGGGTTTTTTGCTGAACTCTGAACAAGTATACCTAGATAGTTGATTTCTTCAGGAAAGTTATATAAATCACTGAGAAGAATTGGTGACATGAAGTGTTCCGAAGGCAGCCGAAGGTGACACGAAGTGTTTCGAAGGCAGCATAAGGTGACACGAAGTGTTCCGAAGGTAGCTGAAGGAAGTCAAAAGTGACACAAAGTATTCGGAAGGTAGCCGAATGTGATACGAAGTGTTCCGATGGTAGCCGAAGGTGTTGGAGAAAAAATTTTTTCGGACAAAAATTTTTTTTTGGTGAATTTTTTTAACACAACGTAATTTTGTTTTGAAAACAGCGCTGTAATTTTTCAGGAAATTAAGAGTTTGAACGCAAGGTTATATTCAAACAAAATTCTGCGTATTATCAGCGATAGCGTCACCTCAAGCGATATCATTAATTTTGGAAGCAGACTCACGGACTGCGTCACATTCTACCTTTTAAGAGGTTTTTGTCGTGATTGTGAAATTTAGGAAATTGCGTTGAGCTTTCGGCTGGTTTTCTGACTCATGAAATAATAGTATATTATAACACGAGGTTGATAATCGCTTCATCGAGTTTTGTTGAATGATCCGAGGGTTGTAGTGCGAGGTCTATTAACGCACCGAGATGAAGTTAATGACTGAGGGCGCTAGCCCGTCTATTCACGCACCGAGATGAAGTTAATGATCGAATGCATTTTTCTTCAATTTTCTAAGACAAATAGCAGTTTAGGGAACAATAGAGTTAAAAAACGTTAGCAAGAAATGGAAACTCCAACGAAGATTAAGATAACGATCTTCGTTGCTACATCTCAATTCTAATGTTCAATGTTTTTATAACGTTTAATAATTCGCAAGAACAACTGGAAACTTTTGAGGTGGTGGTATGAGAGGTCAGATGTTACATCCTACAATGCATCTATATTACATCTTAACAAAGTGGACCTTGTCTAAATACTACAACGGCTCGTCAGTCGTTTATATAATTTGCACTGTAATCGTAATAGATCATCGGAATAGACTGCGCCAAGTTTCGGATTGCCGTCGAAATCGGAAATAAGTTGTTTTCAAGTTGCGTTAGTCGCTTAAATACATTGACTAGGTGAGATTGTAGTTGGTTCTACGCTTTATACCCGAAAAATAAAATTTTTTAGCTTGACATGCAAATAGAGAGGGGGTTTTGAACGAACCCTTATTCAAAATATTAATTTTTGAGGACCTTAAGAAAAGTTTTTGATAATAAAGTAATTTTGGCGAGTGGCGACTAGCGAAACTGGGTCATAATTAGTGGTCGCTAGTTTAGCGACACTCACCTAACCTTGGCCAATAGCCTCTTCATTATACTGGGGCACTTTGTGCTAATATGCGATCTATTGTATACTGTGATTAACGACACCTGGTGCCAAAAGTCCCCTCAGCATACTGAGGCTACTCGCACCAGGTACTCTTTGCAATAGTGTAATGAATAAAATTTTGAAATCCAATGACATTTGGAAAAGGATGATAAAGAGACTACTCCAGTGCCAATAGCATTTTGGTTATAAACATGTCCTCATATCTCAAAGACCGAAACTTTAGAGTTTTGTTGTCTGACCAGAAGTGTATTATTTATCCCTCAAGGCTCAATGTTTGGAACCTATTCTTTAATAGAGACCATCCCCTACCCCGTCGCAAAAATGTATGGCCTCAAATATTTGATGGAATTTCTGACAGATGCTCACCTGCTCAGCCTGAGCACTATTCTTAAATTTTTTCTTAAACTTACCATGGTTTCATCGTCCAGCACCTACCAAGCAACGAATATTTCAATGAACGAAACCAATTTTAATGCATCAGACCGATCAGACCTTCATTAATCAGAAACTTAAAATTTCATTATTCACAAGGTGGATTAATTTATACGTTTGAATCGTACATTTAAATGAAAACAAAGTTATAAATGCGCTCCCGTTTCCAATTTCGCAAAACTAAAATAATTTTTTTTATGAAAATTTCGAACATAAAATAGTGAATGAGTGACTTTTGTAATGTACACGTATCCACCAAAGTTGTTCATACTTGCCGAACAATACAGGAAAAACATTTTGAAAATACGACCTGCGAGTTTTTGATTTATAATAATTCACGTATAAAAGCTCGCCTGTGTATAATCTCCATAATATCTCATGCCAGAAAATATGGGCAATTAACATTAAAATAATATAATCGGCATGGCACTGCACACATTAATATGGCGGGGACAAAAGGCAGTATATTATATCCTCTCAAACTTTTGACAGGTTTTGAATATATATTACGAATATTTCGATAATTAAATTGATATACGATTCTAATTAAAATAAGTCTCTCAACTATTGGGTTAGGTATTTTATGTTTGTCATATACATTTTCAGATACAGTTATATCCGCTTATTTAGAGACATGCAGTTCATAGCAATAAAGTATAACTACTTCATCGATATGAATATTCAAATTATTCTAGTCTTTTAGCGCGGCAAAACAAAAGAACACTTGCACGCAGAACCACAAAACCGTGACATTTTTACTGCAGAAAATTGGTAAGCTGTTTCTGTATGCGTAAGGTAGATGATCGTGAGTTGACCTAGCCAAAAATGAATGTTAAGTTGACCGATTAAGTTTGTATGAAAGTAAAAACATGGGTTAACTCACAGTCACATAAACCGTGAGTTGTCCTACGACAATTGTATGATAGGTCATAATCAAGCGATCAAGCGTGCCAGTACGATTGAATCAACTCACGGTACCCCTAGGTTAACTCTCGATTTTTATTAATTCATTAACTTTATCAAATGAAAATACAAATAATTAATTAAGTTCGAATTAGTTAAGCAGAGAAAAGACAAATCTTCAAAGCCCAAATAACGGAACAAATGGCTTCGAGAGTTGCAATTTGTCAAAATAGGTCAACTCACGATCACTTACCTTACACAGCTCACAGTACTGGCGCTCTTTAAGAAGCTCGCAGGCATGGCTAATTACTTTCGATAGTACAAATCTATTTTAATTGATCGAAACTTGACGATTTTGACTGATCAGTTCTTTTGGAAGTACAGTCAGCAAAATTAACAGAACTGCACATTTTGTGTTTCGTTTGTTTCTCTTTTTCTTTCACAAATGAATGGTAAATACTCACGAAACGTAAAAACACACAAAACAGTGTAAAAGAAAAAATTCGCAGTTATACGATAGAACATAGAATTTTATTCGAGCCGCCGCCGCCGCCAAACCGAATCACGGCGGCTACTGCTCCAAATCTTATCCGATTTTCGAAAACTTTTTTTTTCCTGAAAGATATACAAAAAATTGATTGCGGGATTGTTTGTGTGATTACGGGAAAAAGTGGTCAATTTTTGAAGGTTTGTGGAACTTTTTCACTTATATCTCTGTGAAATGAGAACGGAAATCGCTATGGAAGGTTTTAAATAAAAGATATGGACATCAGAAAATCACGAAAATTAAACTTTAGAAAATCTGTTGAGTCGTTGGGGCTGTAGTGTCCTTAGTGTGGGCCAAACTCACCACCCAGTGAGTACGCGACCCTACACGATATTTGGTCGTTTTTCATGAATATTTCTTTAATGATGAGTTTTTTTGTGTAGTGTTATAGAGAAAAAAGAAACGAACTTTTTTGTGTGGATGTGTGGGTTAGAAGCCTCTCCTTGAGGTCAATACTAGGATCTGCCCTAAGTACAAGAAAAAGTTGTGTAAAAAAATTTGTTTTTAATTTTTTTTTTAAACTTTTTTTTGGAATTTTTTTTTTAAATTTTAGAAATTTTAGGTTTGTTTAGGGATTTGGAAAAGTTTTTTGCAACGTTGCCTCGGACGGGTTTTTCAATATTGCCCGTTCGGCAATTTCCAGTGCAATTTAATGTGGACGTAATTTCATAAAATTAAGAGTTAAGGCTACATTTACTAAGATACGTTCGAGTCTTTTTGCAGCATCTATTCCGTTTGTCACATCTATTCTAATACGTACGGGTCCTTTGCATATATGTTTCAATCGACAGTTCTATGAAAGCCCAACAATTTGTAGAAGAAACTTTTTCGAGATTGGGCCCTTTAATTTAGCAACGATTGCTAGTAGAGAATCGTGTACATGTAGATGTTTTATAACTCGAGTAAATCTCTTCCGATTTACATTTTTTTAGATCGAAAGGTCTAGGACTGTCTCCCGTTTTATGGAAGAAAATTTTTTGATTAGAAACCCTTGAACTTAGTCAGGACCCTAAAACTGAGTTTCTACTAGGGCCCAACGTGTTTGCTTACATAAATTGGATAAATCCTGATTTTGTTGATTCTTTTTTTATAACCGAGTACCGAATTATATTCAAAAACAAATTTGGACCCGGTGTCTGTACTTAGGGCTCAGGTCTGTCCTAAGGTCGGCTCTAACCAAATAAAAATTTTGCAGAGCAAATTGAGGGAAACATTCTTGCCAATGGAAGTGTGTGTCCGAGGCATTTCCTTATGGTCCTAGGTCGGTCCTAGACAAAAAAATGGTTTTTTGCTATGTTGTAGAGAAAATTGAGGCGAACATTTTTGTCTATTTGGGGATCAATGTTTTACTTTCGAAAGGATTTTTTAACACCGTTGCTTCGGACGGGTTTTTAATATTGCCCTATCGAGAATTTCCAATATAACTTAAAGTGGACGTAATTTCATACATTTAAGAGTTAACGCAATATTTACTGATATACGTTCAAATCTTTTTGCAACATCTATTCTGTTTGTCACATCTACTCTGATGCGTACGTATGTTTTCATTAACTTTGGCTTCCATCAAAATGCACTTTTGTATTGAAAATGATCATTTTCTAAAGGTCATATCTCCGGATCCACTGAACCGACTTTAATGAGTGAAACGACACTTCGCCTTAGAATTTTCCATAGAATGCGGGGTTTACGTCGCCAGAGGGAGGAATCAAAACTGTATATATGGTTCCGCAGTTTACGAAAAAAAAAATTCTTAATTTTTTATTCGTATGTGGACTTGCGTCACGGGCGCATTGCTACCGCGTGCACATGATTTAGTCATGGATCCGTGCCTCATAAATAGTCAATTCGACGAGTTGTTGTAATCGTGTGATTAATGGATTGGACATCTTAACGTATGCAAATGGACATGCGGGGGGTTTCAAAAAAATCCTTTTTTGGTGTACTTTGTGAATACCCCTAATTTCATTTTTTCATTTTTTGTTGCTGATGTGCTTGAGAAATTAATTAAAAATAATAATAATAATAATTTTAATAATCCGCCGTTACAGCCCGTCCGTGACAGAGGCAAGATCATTTTTTTTTTACTAGTTCCGCAATTTGTTGTGAGCTTATGCTCACATGGATTCTTCTTAGACATCCTTTCGTTGTCGACGGTTTTACAGTTAGTGGTAAATTGGACACAAACCTAGTGCAATCTATGATGAACTAGGTGCGGAAACTAGTAGGGCTTAGAATGCCGGCTTGCCCCATCATTGTGTTTTACCGGCAGGCACTTTTTGGACCACAAAATTCATCGCATATTTTGTCATTCTTCTATGAACGATTCGTTGCGGCACCAAATTCACAACTACCCATATTATGAAGACTGGATGTGCCTAAAAACGTTACTTTCATGCTATACATTGAAGAAAATCCTGCACAGATCCCCACCAGGATTGAACCCGGATGCTCTTGGTGGAAAGCCAGTACGTTAGCCAGTAGCTAACCCGTTCACAAGAAATTCATTACTTTTTCCAAATTCTTGTGTGTAGGCTTACCACTTACCATTAGAAATTCGAATTGAATTGAGATTATTGACAAAACTATTTTTAGGCAATTTGTTGTTGGCAAGTGCCTGACCCGACTTGAATGCAGAATTGACCTCGCACCTTGCCAGATTTTCATTTTATTTCGATAAAATAAGTGATTTTAAAATAAAAATTGTTCTGCTACGTTTCTTGAAAATGTTCACATTTTTTTTAAATTAAATTTCAAATTTTTATATTGAAATAATTCGCGCGAATATTCACATACAGCAGTACCAACCCACAGCGATAATTTCTATCATTTCTATAGGAGTAGTCTGACAGCATGTTGTCTCCACAGATATGAGCGGGGAAAATTTGAACTTTCAAAAGGTATGATTCCAATTAAATAAAAAAAATTAAACCGCAAATATTTTTTCCTAGTTCATATTATCAGCACATATGGCATACAGATCCACATAAAAATATAAATACAATTTATCAGTGCAAGGTCTATCGGCTAAAAGTTTTCACAATTTAAAATTTTCCAGGCCGACCTCATTTGAAAAAACTCCTAATCAAAATGTCATTCTTAGCTCATTCAAGTTGAAATAGTTTGCTGAGGATTTTCATTCAAGATTTTTCAGGTAAGTGTAATGAAAATGCTGGCGGCGGATAGTTGAGAAAAAACTGTACGCGGCTAAAATAACGTATTTTTGAGTTGAAAGTCGAAAAAAAAATTGTTAAAATTAAAAAAGTATTGATTTTTTTCTGTCAAAAATAGCCGTTTTCAAGCCGGCTTAAGTCAACTTTTGAGTGGCGTGACGGCTGGCGGTTCGGCTGATAGACGATCGAACGACATACTTCTAAATTTCTTAACAAATCTGTGTTTTAACACTCTCTCCATGTCATTTTCCTCATGCTTATGCATATACTTCGAAATCAAAGTTGCTCTCAAATTTAGTCAATTGACACATAATATGGTCAATTAACACAACTTGTGTCGTTTTAGTGTAACGAAAAAAATTGAATTCATATGCTTTTCCATACAAAATTAATAAAGCCAAACATTAAATCAAAAGCTCTATTTCATTAACAAAACCATGTTATACCGACACCCGTGGTACAAATACACGAAACAACACTGTAAGCGTTCTATTTAGTACCAGTCCAACCCATGAGTATATCTGCAATTACGAACCATAACTTTACCCATTCCATCGAAAACTCATTCTATTGGCACCAGAGCCTCCAAAATAGATGTGTCTCTTCATACTGTCATATTTATTTAGTATATATGTAACGTTGCTGTTACGAATTAACTGTTTCGAATGAAAACATTTAGCACACGTGGTGTCTTTATATATGATAGCAAAGTTGTTAAGTGCATTCGTTTTTGACCACGTACCCAAAAAGGTTTTCATTTTGCAAACCGGCTATGTTGTAACTTTTCTCCCAGTTAATATTTATGTTTGAACAATTGCTTTCAATTAGAAAAATTATTAGCAAATATTGTTAAAACGCGCTGATTGAATTCTTGGCATTGATGCGAATCCAGGCATCATTTTAACTTATTTTTTATTATTTTTATTTTTATTTTTTTATTATTTTTTTTATGCAGCTGTTTATTAAGCTACGTGAGTACGTCTGCATTTTTACAATACTACAGGAATGGATTCATAAGCTTGTGCAGCTTTCTCATTTCTCTTTTATCTCTCTTTTCACATATCCGCATGTATTTTGTTCATGTATAAAACCGGTTTTTTCCGTGAAAAGAGGTAAAACAAAACATTGCACAATCTTATGATTCTCTACTTGTAGAATTTTCCCAAAAATTACTCAAGAGTAATGTTGAAAACCCTCACGAACGAAGCAAGATAAATAACAAGTCAAATAAAACAAAATTAGCTAATCCGAATAACCAGATCTACCGACGGTGCTCCATTAAGTGGACCACTACTGATGTCGTACTGAGTACAAATTTAATGACTCACTCCTTAAGGCAAGGTACAAGTCAAAATGGCCGCCGGGTTGGACGTGTTTCGGTTTGCTCTGTGTAAGTTTTATTTATTTTTGAAATTTTGCGTTCGGTCCGGGATTTTCTTTTCTTTTAAATAATTAGTTTTGTTAATTGTTTTTGTGTCGAGTGCCGCATCACTCAGGTCATTACGCGAATTTTGTTGTTCTTTTTTCGTGTTTCATTACAACGTGATGGAATATGCAACGTGGCAGTCAACTGCTCGGTTTCCCTTATTTTTCACCTTCTCCGTTGCCCATTCTGTAGCTTTGGATTGTTTTCTGTGCAATAGGCGCGTTTTAATATGAAATTTGTTGTTTTTGGAACTTCAATTACATTTACATTTTAGCTTCCGAATGGCGTCTGGGTAACATAACCTCAATGTTGTGATATTTTTCGAATCATCGCTTTGCAAAACAATCAATTCAATACTGTGTACTTTATTTGTCGTTCTCGGCATCCTCCTTCTGATAAAGTGTTTATGGTCATAATTTCGGTTGATGACTTCGCTATATGCATAGCAGTCGGTTTGGCAAAAATGTAAACAAACGAATACATTGCATTCCAAACAGCCCTTCTTGGTGCCCATTAAAACTTGTACTTCCGGTGCGGCTCGGCTTACCAGGCCGTCCCACTGTATTCATTCTCGGTAAAAACAATTACACACAGCCTCGGACGGGTGTTGGATACGGGGTACGACCAACGCTCGACTTGACAGGTACCCCATCGTTGACGGTCAGGCAATGCAAAATGGGTGATGGTTTGTTTATTGGGAGTCTAAACGTTAATGGGGGTTTTCGGAATCGCAGGGAGGAATTAGTGGATCTGGCAAAGGACTACGGTATAGACATATTGGCGTTGAGTGACGTTAGGACGAAGGGACAGACGGAAGAGCACGTAGGCGGGTATAAGGTGTTTTTGTCCGGGGTTCAGTCTGGTAGGGCAAATTGGGGGTTGGAATCGCAATCAGGAAGGAGTTGATCAACTTTGTCCTGGATGTTCGTTTCGTAAATGAAAGGCTGATGTGGGTCTCTGTAAAGTTAGCGGGGGGAATTTATCGCCTGGTTAGCGTATATAGCCCTTGCGAAGGCAGTGATGCTGCTGGCTTGGGCATTTTTTACGAACAGTTGGGGGACGTGGTTAGCAAAAAGGGAAATGAATCTCTGATTTTGATGGGGGATTTTAATGCAAGAATAGGAAACTTTAAAAACAACTCAGGTTATGAAAGGGTAGTGGGTAGATTTGGGGAAGGAACTCTGAATTCAAATGGTGAACGGTTGTTAGATTTTTGTGATTTCAATGGGTTAGCAATAACCAACTCTTTCTATAGGCACAAATGGATCCATCGGTATACGTACGTCAAGGAGGGTTTGGATCACAAATCCATCATTGATTACATGATTATAGAACAGGACAGGAGACAGGTGGTCAGGGACACACGTGTTTTCAGGGGTTTCACTTTTGGTTCTGACCACTACTTTTTGGGTACCCATCTGTCGGTTGGGAAACTCTGTCAGACTAAAAGGAAGAAGGTGGTAAGTCGCAAATTTCGTGTGGGCAAATTTAGGGAAGAGGCAGTAAGGTCTCGTTTTATGGCAAAATTCGCCGAAGGGGTTGAGGGGCTTCCAGCTGACTGCGGGGACATTGGGACTGAGTGGGCGAATTTTAAGAAATTTATCTTGGGTGCGGCTGAGGAATGTCTGGGCAGTGTCACTAGCGGGGGTCGAAACAAAAAAACGGGTTGGTGGAACGCCGATATCAGGGAAGTTGTATTGGAAAAAAGAAAACTTTACTTGATCTGGTTACAGGACAGGACGGCGGAGAAGTGGGATGCTTACAAGGCTTGTAGTAAACTGGTTAAGGATCTAGTCATTGAAGCGAAGGACAGGGAGGGGAAGAAGTTTGGGGAGGAATTGGAAAAGGCAGGTCGAGGCAGGGGTAAGAAATTTTGGTCAATGATTAAGGACATTAGGCGCGGTGGCGTGAAAGAAGGATGTAGTAGCATTTTAGATAAAGGCGGCGAGTTAATTACTGATAAGGGTGAAGTCTTGAAGACTTGGCGGGATTACTTTTAGGATTTATTTACATCTGTCAATCTGGTAGAAGAAAATGGGAGGGAGGCGGGTCCTAGCTTGGAGGTGGAGGAGGAAATTACACTGGATGAGGTGTCCCGGAAGGTCGGCAGATTAAGGGCAGGAAAATCCGCAGGGGTGGATGAAATTAGGACAGAATTTATTAAATATAGCGGATCAGGTGGGATCCAATGACTTTGTAGGATTTTCAATTTGGCTATGAGGTCTTCTACAGTACCTGCTGACTGGAGCTTCGGTGTTATTGCTCCAATTTATAAGAAGGGCAACCGTAAGGTTTGCAGTAATTACAGGGGGATATCGCTCTTGAGCGTGGTAGGTAAGGTGTACGCGAGTGTACTTGTTGACCGGGTTAGGAACATAGTGGAAGGTGTACTGGATGAGATTCAGGGTGGTTTCAGGCCTCTGAGGGGGTGTCAGGATTAGATTTTCTGCCTCAGGCAGACTATCGAAAAGCTTTATGAAAAGAACAGGGACTTGAACCTATGCTTCATCGACTTGGAGAAGGCATTCGACCGGGTACCAAGGCAGAAGTTGTTCGGGGTTCTTAGCGAGTACGGTATCAATGGGGG
>CM055403.1:139632271-139700717 GCA_029228625.1 Pseudolycoriella hygida | reverse complement strand
TCCTCCATTTTATCTACAACATAGTGAAAAACCTTTTTTTGTCTAGGGCAGACCTTAGGACCGACCTAGAGCCATAATGAAATGACTCGGACGCATACTCCCATAGACAAAAATGTTTCCTTCAATTTGCTCTGCTCTTTTTTTTTGGTTTGGGCCGACCTTAGGACAGACCTGAGGCCCACTTCAGCCCTCAGCACAGGCACCGGGTTCAAATTTGTTTTTGAATATAATTCGGTACTCGATTACCTTTCAATTGAAAAAAGAATCAACAAAATCAGTTAGGACTTATCCAACTTATGCAAGCGAAAACGTTGGCCCAACATTGTTGGGCTCTAGTAGAAACTCAGTTTTACGGTCCTGACTGAGTCCAAGGGTTTCCACAAAAGCTTGAAAATCGAAAGAGATTTGATCGAGCGGTAGCAGAAACTCGTTTTTAGTGCCCTGGCTATATCCTTGGGCCTAATCTCAAAAACTTTCTTCTACTTATCGTTGGGCTTTCATAGACCTGTCGATTAAAAACATATGAAGGGAACCGTACATCTCGGAATAGATGCGGCAAACAGAGTTGATGTTACGAACAAAGCTGAATGTATTTAAGTAAATATTGCGTTCACATTAAATTGTATTGGAATAATTGCCAATAGGGCAATATTGAAGAACCCGTCCGAAGAAACGGTGTAAAAAAATTCTCCGAACGCACAAAATTGACCTTCAAATAGAGAAAAATGTTCTCCTCAATTTTGTCTACAACTTAGCAAAAAACCATTTTTTTGGTTAGGGCCGACCTAACGACCGACGACATGAGGCCCACTTGAGCCCTAAGCACAGGCAAAAGTTCTTACACAAATTGTCGGCCGTGCCGAGATCCTTCAAACAAAAAAAAGTTTTTGAAAATCGGAAGAGATTTACTCGAGTTATGTACAAAAAACACGTAAGGCCCTTACAAAGACTCGTTTGTAGTGCCCTAGCTAAGTCCAAGGACTCAAATCGAAAAAAGTTTCTTCCATAAATTGTCGGCCATGTCTAGATCATTAAAACAAAATAAAATCTATGAAAATCGGAAAAGATTTACTCGAGTTATGTCCAAAAGACCAAAAACCACTTAAACGGCCCAGATTCAATCCCATAAAAGATTTGTTGATCACCTTTTAGGGAAAAAAAAGTTTTTGAAAATCGGTTGAGTTTTACTCGAGTTATCGTGTTGTCGGACGAACGGACGGACTTTTTTTTATTGTTGATTCGTCATCTAAGGACCATGATCGATGCTCCCCCCTACTCCCGGGTTGAAATTCGACTGGTTAGGACCGACCTTACAACAAATCTGAGACCCACTTCAGCCCTAAGCACAGGCACTGGGTCCAAATTTGTTTTTGAATATAATGCGGTACTCGATTCCCTCTCAAATAGAAAAAGAATCAACAAAATCAGTTAGGATTTATTCAACTTTTGCAAGCGAACACGTTCGGCCCTAGGAGAAACTCAGTTTTAAGGTCCTGACTGAGTCCAAGAGTTTCTAATCAAAACATTTGTGCCATAAAACTGAAGACAGTCCTCGACCTTTCGATCAAAGAAAATATGAAAATCGGAAGAGATTTACTCGAGTTATGTACAAAGAATATGTAGACTAGACTCGTTTTTAGTGCCTTAGCTATATCCTAGGGCCCAATCTCAAAAAAGTTTTTCTACGGATTGTTGGGCTTTCATAGACCTGTCGATTAAAGAAACAATTATGAAAATCGGAAAAGTTTTACTCGAGTTATCTACAAAAAACATGTATGGCGGTAGCATAGAATCGTTTTTAGTGCCCTAGCTAAGTCCAAGGACTCAAATCCAAAAAATTTTCTTCCATAAATTGTCGGCCTTTCAGGGAAATAAAAGTTTTTGAAAATTGGTTGAATTTCACTCAAGTTATCGCGGTGACAGACGGACGGACGGACAACGTTTTTATTGTTGATTCGTCATCTAAGCACCAGGATCGATGCTCCCCACCAACTCCCAGGTCGAAATTGGGGTGGTTACAAACGTCGTGGTAAACGCATAAGACCCCTTTTCGAAGAACTTCGTTCTTCGTACGGATCTAAAGAGGACCAACGCAGGTCTAAAAATGCATCATTTTATTCAATACGAATTGAACAACCGAACAGTTCAATTCTTTTACTAGAGCTTTTCGATTTCCAGGACAGCGATTCTAGCAACGTTATCACATTAAATGATAATTGTTATAATTGTTATAATTGATAATTGTTATAACATTTAGCATTACATATTTCTAATGTTTGAAACGTTACTCAGAAGCGTCTGAACCAATCTGTATATTTTGAAAGGTCCCCATCAATTTTCGAGGGCCCGTTAATAAAAAAATAACGTATTTCAAAAATTCAAACTTCAAAATTTTCGATTGCTGTTATTCGCTTGTTTTATTTAAAATTTCGAGTACAAAGACTTGACTCGGTAAAACAAATTTCGCGCCTGCGGCGCCAATTACTAAATTAAAATGTCACAAACTAAGTAAGTAGCAGAACTTTGACCATCACAATTTTTCAAACGAATTTGAGTGTTTTGGTGTCGGTACAAAAAATTACGCTCGCTTCACTCACGTTATATACATTGTGTTCTCTCTAAGACCCTGACCTTATTAAAAAACTATAGTCCGCTTGGGCCCTTTCGAAGTTCATTTTTTGTGCCCTTTTGAAAATTCGCCCGATGGGCCCTTTAGTAGCCAGTCCGGCCCTGGTCTTCACCATCAGGATGTTCGTACTCATATCCTATACTCAACGAAGCACTTATTTCAATTCACATCAGAAGCTGATCGTAATTCAATTCTGCCGATTTACACGACAATTTAATGAATAATTTTGACAACAAATTATTTATGAAACAAAAATGTCCAAGTTAAGTCAAATCTTGCTTCACCCTACAACCAAAAAATAATTGGGCGCCCCTGGATCAATTACTAATAAATTGTAAGAATACAGTAATTTGCGAATTCATCGTCAAAGTGCAATATGTAGGTTCGGAATGAAGTTATAAATTAAATTCCCAATCGACTAACATCTTCGATGTCGAGTTCGATGTATGAGTGTAGTTCCCAACAATGTTTAACTTAATTCAATGGTTTATCACAAATTTCATCCTAAATTAATCTCCTAAATGTTTTTGTGTTATCAAAATTTAACGTTATTTACGCCACCCTGTAAATATAGGAATACAGAGTCGTTGTTTAAAAGTTTTCACAATAGAATGGGATGAAATATAATTTATTCAAAGAAAACGTGTCTCCATGGTCATCAAAAGACATCTCTTTCGTTGATTTGACAATTAATTATTTATGCCGTCAATTCAAATTCAGTTCACACATGAGTAAATTTACCCAGCAATATCGCTGAAGAAAATCCAAGACGAGAAAAGCATCGACGGAGGAAAAAATAACAGAATTTGTAGCGAAGTATAAATACGTTGTATACATATTATATTAAGCCTATAGGTGACTTTGGCTTTCATATGAGTGTTTGTTTTTGTATGTCGTGTTTTTCAACAGAGCAGTTCTATTTAGAATGTAAATTGCTGTCAAGTGGTGCTTACCTCCTTCCAATATCTTATATGAGATTTAATTTATTCATATAAAAGCATGATGGTGCTGATATTTGCCTTTTTTCCATGCAGGATTACTAAAACAACGCTACTACTATTTTGCCAAAAACCAATGAAGTTTTTGAATATTTTTATCTGTTTTGAAAAGTATACCAATTTCGTACACATGCTTGGCGCATAAAGGACTTCAATACGTTGAAACTAAAGTTCAGCTTTTTTTATATTAAATTTTGCTTGATTATAGATTTTCAAATGTTTTTTACTAAATATTTTAAACAATTTTGTAAGGAAAGTCTTCTAATCCCAAGGTATAAATGATGACCGACCGACTTTGCTCTGCTCCTGCTTCACAGTGGGGAACCTCCAATTTGTACTCCACGTCAAAGTCAATGTATATTAATAAATCAAATAAATTCCTTCTAGGCAGTCGTGAGGTTATGATTGGCTTCACAGCCACTATCGACGAGAGGGTAAGGATCCTCCGGGTCAGAGTTCGATAAAAAACATTTTACTTTTCTTAAATAACAAACCCATTCTTTGGGTGCTGAACCCCAAGCCCCGCATGGGTATATTCCATAACTGACACCTTCTGCTCTAGCTGGGGTTGCCAACCCTCGACTCCGCTACTTCTTTTTATTGTAGTCAGGCTTACGGCACCCCGCGGCGCTCTCGAGGCATCCTAACAATATTCCGGATTTTGAATTCTCTCGATTTCGACGCCACTAGATTTTCCGTCAGGATTTTGTGCCGCCGGATTTTTTAATGACCCCAACTGATACTAGCTCTAAAGACTCTACTAACTGCGTCTTAAAGCTACTGTGCTAGGTAAAGTAGAGGGTTGTTCCGAAGGGTACTAGAAAAGTTAATTTTTTCAACGACTCTTATCATTTACCACATTGTCAAACTGAAGTTACGGTCAAAATTTTGAAACTAAATTTGAATTTCGTAAAATAAATTTTTCCCATTCATTCATCACCCACCCCAAACTTTTTCTTGAATATCAGTTAGGCCTTCAATTAACTCAAACAGAGAAATAATCGGGAAAATCGGATAGAATCTACCGGCCCCATAAATTTTGTCCGTTTTTTTCAACGTTGAAAAATTATTTAATTAGAAAGATGGCTTCTGAAGAAAGAATACATTAGCATACACGAAAATTAAAGAAACATTTAAAACTTTGCATGACATAAAATGTCTCTAGAACCCCTTCTTTAAATCTAATCTCCTTCGGTTACAAGCCACCCCTTACTTTCTTATGCTTCAGGTTCTGATTACTAATCTTTGAACAGCAATTTTTTGCTAAGCCCGAACGATCCCAAATTGTACGATCAACAAAAACACGATGATAGGTATTTAACACCGCACAAAAAACTCCTTACAGAGGAGGTGTGACGCAAGTCTTTTTGTGTACTCACAAAAGTGCTGAAATCAGAGAAGGATGGCGCATTAAGCTTCTAACGCAAAACGATTTTCTTCCAGTTACAAAAATTCTGAAATCAGAGAAGCATTCAGCTTCGATAGGCAAGAAAATAAACAATAAAAGCAAAGTTACGACGTGTTTTTAAAAAATTGCGCCACAAATGCCAGACCTAGGGAATTCAACCGGCAAATACAAACCGGTAAAAAACCGATAAAAATCGATTATGACAATTACCGATTACCTGTAAATAAAATTTTGTTTACCGGTTTCTACAATAGAATTTTATCACTTTATAGGAACTGGTTAGGACATTGGCAACGTACTGGCTATCCACCAAGAATATCTGGGTTCAATCCTGGTGGGGACAAATTCTGTATAGGATTCCCAGGACCCCCAGGCTTCATAATTTGGGTAGTTGTGAATTTGGTGCCGCAACGAATCGTACATAGAAGAACGACAAATATGACGTCACCCATATTCGATGAATTCTGTGTCCAAATATCTGACTTTGAAAATGAAATCCTAATGGTAAAATGCTAGCTACCGTTAGGCGTGGTTCGGAATTCACGTTAAGCATGTGGTCCAAAAAATGCCTGTCGGTAAAACACATTGATGGGGCAAACCGGCATTCTAAGCCCTACGAGTTTCCGCCCTAGTACATCATAGATGGCACTAGGTTTGTGTGCAATTTACCACTGACACAGTAAAAACGTTGATAAGGAAAGGATCTCTAAGAGAATCCATGTGAGCTAAAGCTTTGAGAAATTTGGGCACCCGATTTCGAATTCGGACTTCACAAAAGGGTTGAGTACTTAAATTGAAGATATAGATTTGGAAAGGATAACCCTGCTACTGAAGAGTGTAAAATGATCAATACTGAGTGCGAAGAGTGTTAAAATTTAGTAAATCTCATCTTTTGTACGAAATTCCTTTTTTCTTTCATATGGTTAGGTATCATGGGCGCGCGGTAGCAAGTCCCCATGCGAACAAAAAATTCGGAAATTTTTTTTTTTCGTAGACTTCGGAACCATATATACAGCTAAGTTTTGACTTCCCCCCCTTGCGACGTACCCCCCGGAAAATATTTTTCCTATATTCTACGGAAAATTCTAAGGCGAAGTGTCTTTTCACTCATTAAAATCGGTGCGGTGGATCCGAAGATACGACCTTTAGAAAATGATCATTTCCTATACAAAAAGGGCTGTTTCATAGAAGCCATAAAGTTAATGCAAACATCCTACGTTAGTTAGTTAGTGGGTTAGTTAGTTTGTATGCCATAGTATGTATTAGCCATTTGTATGAAAAACCACTTTTTTGGCTCGTGCTCGAAAACGGCTCGATAACTTTTCTTGAAATTTTGCAGGGGCCTTCGGGTGGGCATCCTACATCATATGAGATTTTAAAAAAAGGGGGGGGGGGGTACCGGCCTCGTTTGGGCGCCAGGGCTCTTAGAAGGCGCCATATAAAGCCCATATGTATGTGTTTGTGTGTGTGTGGTGTGTATGATAGTACATTTTGTATGAGGCAATGGTTGTGTGTTCGAGATAAAGGTTTGGTGTCAAAGGGAAAGTTGTTGGGTTGGGTGTGTAGTGTATCAGGGTGACCGCCAAAATGGCGCAAAATAGGTGGGGTCTCAAAAAAAAACTTTTGATATGTTGTAGAGGAGGTTGAGGGGATCATTTTGGCCAATGTAAGTACTTGCCGCCGTGCTTGGGTTCGGCGGAAGCGGCGGCTTAAAATAATGCAAACATTACAATCACAACGAAAACCCTTTTAAAAGGGAAATGTGACGCAAGTCCTCGTCCCTTTTTCCAAAACAAATTGATAGGGTGACGCTTGCAGCTTCGGAACGCACAAAATTCTTTTGAAATATTTTTTTACTCAGAAGTGAAAATATTTCAAAAGAATTTTTTGCGTTCCGAAGCTTCAAGCGTCACTCAAATTGATATCAGTTGTTTTGGAAGGAGGGACGAGGACTTGCGACACATTTCCCTTTTAAAAAGGGTTTTTGTTGTGATATGCTTTCATTGGAAGTGGACAAATTGTGACAGGGTAGGTAGGTAGGTTAAAAAATGCGAAAAAGGTGGATGTCCTTTATGAACAAGCGTACAAAAAGTAGTGTTTTAATGCTAAAAGTAAAAGAGAAGAGCTATTGAAACAATGACGATTTCACATTTAATTTTGTTTGTAAATTGGACTTAACATGACACCAGTTTTCACGGTAACTTAACACGTTATATCTCGACGATCTGTGTAAATCACGAATCATTCTTTTTCAAATTGTTCTTACGCCTTATTCAACGTTCGTTACAGATTATTTGTCGATTTGATTATCTAAAATTTAACATATCGACCGATTTGCATACTAATACAAATTACCGCTAAAATTACCCAAAAATTTCTGTATTACCGTTTACCGTTAAAAATATATACGGTAAATGCATTCCCTAGCCAGATCCAACAACGACATAATATTTCAACACTTTCAGTTTTCATATTCTAAAATTTACGTTTGCACAGAATCTTCACAAATTTGACTTTTACTTAAATTTTTGCAGTGTAAAATCTGGAAGTGTTGAAAAGTTATTTGAATTATTTCGCTGTTGGGTTGTGACGCGTTTCTTTAAAAACACAGCGTAGCTTTGCTTTAATTTTTTTCGCGTATCGGGCTCATTCTATATAAACCGACCGTGAAATCGAGAAATCATGTGTTCGGCAGAAAATTAGATGTAACATATGTAACAATTATAAGCAAATTCTTCATAGAACACAATATTTACACTCTCAGCAGCAATTTTCGTATCCTACATTACATACTAATACATACATTACATCAGAGCTGAATGCGTCACCCTTTTCTCGTCAAAAACCCCTAAAAATTTTGCTCAATTTGAATAACTCACTTATGTCGAGAATGACTGAAACCGAAAAGTATAAAAAACCTGATAGAAGTTGAAAAGTCGGTTATCCCTCCGAATTCTAGAAGTGGCCATATCCCAAGGATTGGGTCATGTTTCCCTGGCCCAAACCCTGAGACAAGTGTTCGCTAAAATTTAATTTTCTACAATTTTCCCTTTTCAAGCAACCTTCTAACTCTAAGTTTTAGAGTTATTTAGAGAGTTTGGGCTGGAGACTTATAAAAAAACTTATAAATTTAAAAAAAAATTTCATAAAAACTCAATTTTCGGCATTTTCGATATTTTGTGGAGATTTTTAGGACATTTTTTTCTTAAGGGACGATTTTATTTGATCTTTTCTAAATTTAATTATCAGGTTCGGTTTTATCGTTTGCTTACTTGCTTGATTTAGTCTATATTTCGTCAAAGTTATCACAAAATAGATAAATGTCACAGACGTTCTGTTCTTATTTTGATAAAAGTTTATTGGTTTGAAGATCACAAGAACACTGAACATTGAACTGATATTGAACAAGAAAAATTTCTGTGAGACGAGAAATGAAAGTTCTAGATACTTCATCTATAAGATTTGTCGTCACTTACTTCCTTCCTTCTTATGAAAAAATGAAAACTTCGACTTACAATTTTCCGTAGAATCCTGGAAAATATTTTCTTGGGTGATACGTTGCTTTATATTATCCTCTTTATTCTACGAAAACATTTCTTGTGAATTTTTTGGAGTGTAGCACTTGCGTCACGGCCCCTTATTACCGTGGATCCATGATAATTGTAAGAGCAATTAAAATGCTAGGTTATGTAACGTAAATGACAGCCTTAAGTAAAGCAACAAGATTAAGAAATCGTTCGGTGACTCAATTCGAAACCAAAATTGGTTCATAAATTCACCGACATCAAGAGTTATAACCGGTTTACCAATTGAAGATACCGCTACCGATATTTCATGCTCTGTAGGTTCTACCGAACAAGTTTTCATGGAAACGTTCTCGGAAGAAAATTATACAATTCGAAAGGAAAAACAATAACGAGAGAGTGTTGACAATGTTTGTATGTGTCGTAAATTCCTTATAATTTGACGTAATGAAAACTCATGAATATAAAATGTTATTATGCACAAAATTTTAATTCAAAAACGGATTAGAGCCGAAACGATAATCATTTTCTGTAGGTTGGCATCCATAATATAAACACAAGAACAAATATTAAATATAAATTTAAAATAATTAAAATTTTAAATCAAAACACCCTTGCACCTTGTTCCCACATAAAAGGAAATTTATTCAACTACAAAATTAACCCAATGAACATACATCAGTTAAATTTATTTAAAATGAATTACACGTTAATGTGTGTAGTTTGCTGTGCTTGTTATTATACCATCTCTATGCCTTTATCCCCCCACCCATTCAATTTTGAATCCTAGCGTAGCATCAGCGGCAGTTTATAGTCCTCGTATACCATTTCGAATACATCCAACTAACATCCAACAGCACGGATAGCTAAGCACCCAGAATACAGATATTTGTTATAACAGCACATGTCAGCACATGTGGAAAATTGTTCACCACTTAACGGGGCTATTCTATGTGTGTACAATATTATATAACATCAACAACATTTCATTATACGTGCAGCATATTTCACAGGAGATAATAAGCTATAAACAGTATGTCGGTAACGCGAGCTTGGAGCCATTTTGCATATACGTCATGAATGAGCATACAAAACAAATTTTATTGTTTCCTCGATTGTAAAACTATTCTTTATTAAAATATTGATTGATTGATTGATTGATATTAATTTTATTGTCTACTTTTTTCAAGCCGACATGGAAAAAGAGTAGTTATGACTGCTGTCATAACCCTCCTTAAAAAACCATGAAAACGTTATAAATCATACAACTTAAAGTAGTATATCTAACACAATCACAGCATAGTAAAAATACAAAGAAAAACACAAAATTCAAATATTCAAATACATAAAGTGAAAAAATCCAAATATAGCGTGAGCATGTCAAAATATTGCATGAATTCAACAATTGAATTCGAGTCAAAAGAAAAAAAAAATAAAACTTAGAGTTAAAATTGTAAATAAAGAAAAAAGCAAAACAATATGTCAAAAAAAAAAATAAATAAATAAAAATTTAGCAAAATGCGTCGTCGCAAAAAATAAAATAAATAAATGAGAGTTAAGCAAAAAGCGTCGTCACAAGAAATAAAATAAATAAATGAAAATTAAGCAAAAAGCGTCGTCGAAAGTTTGGTCCAAGGTTAAGCAAAGTCGAGCACTAAAGGTAGCTGTTGTCAACAATTTAAGCGTCCATGCGGGTATTTCAACAAGTTGCAAATGAGTCAAACACTGAATCGTCAAGTTCTTGTACACAGTGGCGAAATTTACGTGAGGGTAGGGTTGGATCAACATGATCCGCTGCCAAATTGAACAAACGACAGGCGAAATTGAATGGGGAGAAAATCTGGTATTCTCGCCTGCATCCATCAATTCGATGGATTTCGTAGAGCTCGAGATCCGTCGTATAGGTTGATTCTATCACGAAGAGCTTGAGAGTTTATTTTACCGGTCAACACATCTTGAACGAAGAAAACTGCTGCATTAGCTCGGCGTCTTGTCAAGGATTGCAGATTCAGTTCGGAACACCTGTCAGCGTATGGACGGAGCTGGTAGCTTTCTTTATTCGGGTCGATATGGCGATCATGGTTGGCGTAAAGTACGAACTGTCTTTGTACACTTTCGAGTTTTTGAACATGAACGTCGTGGTGGGGCAACCAGACTGAGGAAGCAAATTCGAGGTGGGAGCGAACGACCGAATTATACAGCATTTTAGCTGTGTCGACATTAAATCGGCCATAGCATTGACGTTTGATAAACGAAAGCATGGAATGACCCTTCTTCGAGGCTAGCTCAAAGTGCATATTGAACGAAAAGTCATTTTTATAATTTAGTCCGAGATCTTTTACATCGTAAACTCGCTTTATCGGTTTGCCGTTCATGTGGTATTCAGCCAGTATTGGACAGCGGCGGGATATCGTCATCACCTTGCATTTATCTTCATTCAACTCAAAGCCATTTTTGCAGCACCAATCAAAGAAGTTGTTTATTGATTGTTGAAGCGGGCGAGTGTCGTCAATATTGGAAATGTTATTTTGTACAATCTTTTTATCATCCGCGAAATTCAATCCTTTAGTTTGACCGAGTGTGTCATCTGAGTCATTGAAGAACACTAGGAAGAACATTGGCCCGATAATTGAGCCTTGACCAACTCCGGAGTGTACTTCGATTTCTGAGGATAGGCTCGAGTTTATCTTTACCACTTGAATTCGATTGCGAAAGAATGATCGAAGCCATAGCAGTAATCGGTTGCTTAAACGATATTTAGCAGCTGCTAGTTTGAAAAGCAAGAAATCGGAAATATAAAAATTACTGTAACTTCATGATTGATTTCGACACATCAATAAGAAATCCAAAACATTTATGATGTGATTCTTTAAATCCTAGTTTGGGATTATTCACTTATTACGTACGCTCTGAAGTGATCAAAGTGTTTAAGAAAACACTCCATACAATTTCGAAATGTTTCCATACGTTGTAGTTTACGCAGCGGGAGTGGAGTCTGGAATTCAAAATTTTTAATGTACGTAATTTGTGAATGGATTCTTCACACTGAAATTATTTTATGATTGGATTTATGTATTTATTTAGCCTATGGTAACATACTCATAAAAGTCTTATATTACACTAGAAAAATTAATCGATTTACATATACTTAAGAGGGCGAATTTTAAAAATTTACCCCCTGCACCAAAAGCAATTTGCATACCAAGCGAACAAATCAGCTGAGCTAGCTCTTCATCACTTGGCTACAAGGATTGAGAAATCGTATGACATGGGTAATATGCGCTAGGATGTTTCATAGACATAGACCGTGCCTTCAACAACATAATCTTCAGTGCCATTGCAGGAGCTTGCAAAGAGCATGGCATTGAAGAATGAAGAAACCATAATAGACTGGATCGTAAAGATACTGAGTGAGCGTGTAAATATCTCGCGCCTGGGCTCAGTGAAAATTTTTGTATATGCCCTCATGGCGGAGCACTCCCACCTTTGCTTTACTGTCTGGTCAAAGACGGTCTGCTCACCTTATTAAACAACTCGGGCTACTACGCCAAAAGGTTCTCAGATGACCTTTCAATTTTATTAACAGGCATATGTTTAGGCAGTGCCTACTAGGCACGCTAAGCCAACTGACGCAGTCGCTCTGAAAATAATAGAATCCTGGTGCACAGCGAAGAAGCAGAAAGCCAACCCGGATAAAATTAAGTTAACTCTATTTCATAGGAACAAACCGCGTCTAGGTTTCCTTCCCCCAAGTTCTTTTATAAAGGAATACCTCTTTCAAACCATGTCAAGTATTTGGGAGTCTACCTTGAACCCAACATGCATATCAAATATAAAATAAACAAAGCTTTAGCAACCCTATGTCAATGTCCCCAAGGCCGTAGCCAGACCGCTTCATCAGGGGGGCTGAAGCCCCGCAACCGTTCAATTTTTTTCGAATCATTAAAAAGTGTAAGCGAGCAATGTTTTTCGAATTTTGTTGCAAAGAGTGAATAGTGGGGGGGGGGGGCGCCCCCATGGTTCCTGTAGCTACGGCCCTGAATGTCGCAAAAGCTATGGCATAACATGCAACCTAAGTCCAAAGATATTGCATTGGATCTACACGACGATCGTGAGACCAAGACGCAGCTATGCTTCAATTATTTGGTGGCCAAGATGCGACATAGTAACAGTTCAAAAGCAACTAAGTAAAGTACAACGGCTGGCTCTCATTGGCATCACGAGTGCCATGAGAACCGTTTCCACTGCGGCACTAGAGGTGATTACGAACATCGAGCCATTGCAAACCCAAAGTCAGGTCAGCAGCACTTAAAATGAAAAAGACTCCAATGCTTGCTGATACTAACTTTGGGCATTCTAGAATTTGGAGACTAACGATAAAACAAAATCCCGAACTCGAAAGTAAAAACAAATCCTTTAGAGTCAGCATTCAAGAATGAATTGGTGATTGATGAATTGGCGAGAACAGCCTCCTCCAGGAACATCACGGGCCCGGATCCAGGCATTTCAGTGTCACTCTCCACATTGAACAAAGTCATAAACGGATGGAAGGAAAAAGAATTCAGCAAAGAATGGAACTGCATCACAATAAACAAAGGCAATTCCAAATTTTTTATCTCCCTCAGAAGGAGGCATCTCAAGAGACAGACATTTTAACCGGCCACTGCACGCTCAACAAACATATTATCCATACTATGAGCATCAGCAACGGATATCACAAGGATAGGCGAGTCAAATGAAAAACTTTTCCTTTTAAAATTTGTCAAATTATATTTAATAACCCTGACCGGTTTCGGTTTGCTCATGCAACCATCATCAGAGGTTCTTTCTTGACTTTTGCGGAGATGTAGAGACCACTGCGCATTTTCTTTGTGTGTGTCCAGCTTACCCAAGCACCAGGAGAAAGTGCCTGGTAAAGTATACAATAAGATACAGCTCCATATGGAGCATCCATCCAAGGTACATTCTCAAATATCTAAATGATACAGGAAGGTTCTAAATAATCGTGAGGTGCACTACAGGCCCATTGGAGGTTTTTTATTTTTATTTATTTATAGGTCTTGTTGTTGACTCACCCACTACACCATTCATTTTTATATTTGATGCAAACTGCCGGGAGGATGGCAATGGATGACTGGTTCGGCAACCGAAATTGATGACACTTGCTCGTCTTGTGCACACATCGGTCAATAAATTCGAAGTTGTTCCATCTGAATATTATTTGCGTCAGCGCAAAATATATGGCTTAACAACATCATAAGTCCGTCCGTTGGCCTGGTTTTTGGTTGTCTATTTGTCCAATGCTGGCGACTGAACATTTCATACAAAAGTATGAAGTCTCTCAGTCGGGATAACCAATGCCAAGCTCAACGACTAGACTCCAACCAATTGATTAATGCCATGTGGGAATTTGCGTGGGAATTTGGATGCAGCATTTTTATTGGACCCGTACGAAGTACAAAGGTCCTATACGTTTACTACAAACAATTTTATTGTAACATGGGGTAGATTGAGGAGGGAGGGTGAGGGATGCATCTATTATCGTCTAGAGATGACGAATCAGCAATAAAAAAAATCCCCGTCCGTTTGTCCGTCTCCACTTTTTTTTCCCAACGACTCAACCGATCAACCTAAAGTAGAAAACAAACGATAAATTAGGAGTTGCTGGGATGAGCAATTTCGTTGTATTTCGATCAATGTTCAGAATCGACAACTGTCAACACCGATTTCGGAAAATTAAAAAGTTTTCTAACTCGCGTCAATTAATTGCGATTCTCCTGTCACAGCACACACGTATTTTCATTAAAATTGCAAATTCGTCGTATTTCGATGATTCTTATATCACAGAATTGCTGAGATCGACAATTCAAATTGCTCGTTTGTTTTCTCCTTAAACTTTTTTTTCGGCTCAACCGATCAACCTAAACTTTTTTTCCCTGAAAGGTACATGCCTCCCACGATTCAAGTTCGAAGACGAGCAAAATCGGCCAAGTTATTCCGGAGATATGCTCGAAGAAGTGGAGGCCGGACATGGTGTCAAATGAAAGCATTTGATGTCACGAAACTGGGAAAAAATTTTTGTAGGAATCGGGTCAGGGGTCTGGGAACTGGGACCAATGGAGACTCTTGGCCATATACGAAAACAGTTTTTCGTCTATATTTCCTTAACTATGCAATATGGAGATTTACTGCCAAAGGCAAAGTTGTAGAGAATTAAATTTAGGCGTGTTTCAGGGTTTTAGGAAAATATGGCCCAATACTGGTATATGGCCTCTTCCATAATTGGGCAGGATGACTCAGATCTCCAAAACTATGAGAGTTAGAAAGTTGGTTTCAATGGCGAAGTTGTAGAGAATTAAATTTAAGCGAACACGGTTTCAGGGTTTTCGGAAAAAATGGCCCGTTGCATATGGTATATGGCCACTTCCATAATTTTGCAGAATGACCCAGATCTCGAGAACTATGAGAGTTAGAAAGTTGGTTCCACAAGCAATGTTGTAGAGAATTAAATTTGAGCGAACACGTGTCTCAGGGTTTTAGGGAAAAATGACTTAGTCCTTGGATATAAGCTTTTCTAGATTTGAATGGTCTGACCCGTACTTCGGCAGGGCCTTTGACATTACCTTGGGTAATTTCTATAGATCTTTAAAATTCTTACAGATAAAAAAGAACAGAAAACGTTGGATTGTTAACTTATTTGTATATAGATACGTTCGAGTTTCTTTGCCACATCTATTCTGTTTGCCACATCTATTCTGATACGTACGGGTCTTTGGTTATATTTTTTATTGAAATAATTTTTTGTATCTATGTTTCTTGCTCTTAAAACCATTCGATTAAATAAATAAATCGTGAAAACCAATTTACTGGCTGTCATCTTTTCACGTTCAAATTATTCACAGTCGCAGGTTGTATCAGTGCTGCTATCTAGTGTCGACTTCTATTGACAGGTTCTATCGCTAGGGAGGTCGGTATCGAACACATGAATACACTAATAATTCAGTTGAGAATGTATCACGCCATCTTTCGTTTGTTTTTCCTCGTACCATTGGTACTTTTCCTAATGCTATGTAGGTGGCACCCTTCTTCTGATGAAAGAGCACGAAATGTTTCATATGTGAGTGGCGTAACAAATTTTTTCGTGTTTCGGAATTATGCATTTCGGGAGTCGAACCACGCAACTACCCAATTTATGGAGCTTGGGTGAGCTTAGGGACTATCCTTATAACTGTTAATCGCAGAAAAATTCTAGACATTCCGAGGATAGAACCCGGGTATTCTGCGTGGAAGGCAAGCACGTTCGCTGCCACGCCGTCTGTCCCATGATTTGGTGTCCGTATACTGAACGAAAAAATATAACATTGGGCAAACATTTCATGTAGAGAGTAACGAGAGAGCTGATAAACTAGCTAGGATCGGGGCAAAATCCGGACGGATAGGCCCAAAACCGCCTAATCTCATTCCTCATAACAACCTAAGAATGAAAATACGAACAGAAAGAATGCGAGAGTTTGTATTTCACTGGAGCAATACAACAGGCTGCCGGCAAGCTAAAAGCTGCATTATAATCAATGAGAATCATTCCAAGTACTTAATTAACGTCAGCAGAACGAGACTCAAAACCATCATTGGAAGGCTAACGGGACACTTTGGCTTCAATAAACATTTTCAACAACCATTGGCAAACGCACGGATCCAAGCTGTGAACTATGTGGGCAGCGTAATGTGCACAGCCAGAGTATTTTTATGTTTATTTTATTTATTTATTTCGGCCAACTGGCTATTACATTTACAGTAAACACTTTTAAAAATAGTAAAAAGAAAAATTTTATCAAAACCGAAGATGGACTGACGACCCGGTCGACCCGTCGAAGTCGACAGTCATCTTTTGCATCTTGTCCAATTACTGTTACTGTCCTGCTTTCATTAACGCGAGAAGAAAGCATTTGGGTGGTTACACAATTGGGTACAGCCAGATTTAATAAAACAACAAACGTGTGGAGATATAACATAGTTAGCGCAATGGGCCCACATAGAGGCCTCCGTGCGAGTTCTATCACTGGTAGAACAACTATTTTTAATAAAAAAAAACACATTTCACGTTCATATCACGATCAAAATATAAAATGATAATTGCAAACATATATGATTAGTACAAACATAATATTTATCGCCACAAACATAGCAAGCGTATGAGTATATGTAGGAACTAAAAGTATCTCGCTTAGTCTCATCGCGCATTTTTGTAACCTCCTTATAACATCAGTTTGGGTAAGATTTTTACGTTGTATTATTTATAAGTAACCGAAAAATTTGGGTAATTTTCATCGAAGCACTTCGTTTAGATATTAGATAAAAAATCTTTCAATAAATAATAATAGCTGGAAAATGTTAGGTTTTATATTTATTTTGCAGAAATGTTCTCGTCTGAAATTGAGTTGACTTACTAAATAAACCAAAACGTACAGAAAAACTACATCTTTTAGTATTCCAGATAAACGTAAAATACAATCGTTTTTTACGAAAAAAAATATTGTATTCCTCACCGGATTTTATATGGAACCGTAATAAAGATAGGTCGTGACTATCATTCCGATTTTCATAGTGAGGAGTATTTCTTGATTGGACTAAAAAGTATCGATAACAATTTGCATATGAAAGTTAAATAAAATAATTCAGATTTTTAGATCCAAGTTTTGTTTAGATGGTATTGATGGGATGGCAGACTCTCCAACACATCATAGAAGTGTCGAATGGGGTGTTTTTCTTAATAAAAATATTAAAATATTCATGACGAACTTCTGTTCTCATTCATGGTTTTTAGAGAAATGTTTTTAATTAGAAGAAAAAGGTGCTCTAGAGATTTCTAGATAATTCATTACTTAACCTATCAGAATAAATGCGGCAAACAGAATAGATGTGGCAAGCGCAAATAGGTGCGAGCTTCTCAGAATTGTAAATTGTTGCAAAGTTGTTGAAACTATCAGAATTCCAAAGGGTGATACGTGCAGCCGTTTCGAAAAAACGATGGGACGGACAGACAGACATTTTTTTTCGCTGATTCGTCACCTCCAGACGATATTAAATGTACTCCCGCCTCGGTCTATCCCATATTACAATAAAATATCTTGTAGTTAACGTATGGGATCTTTGTACTTCGTACTAGAGGTGTGCGCCGGTCAAATTTTCTCGGCGGCGGCCGAAATTTTCTTTTTGAAGAATCGGCGGCGGCTTGAATCGGCTGAAGATTTCATTCCGACAGCTCCGTCGGCGCATGTAAAAGATTTTTTCGGCGGCGGCGGCGATTTTCGGCGCTAAACGGAAAGTCATCTTCAATAAAATCTCAAATTTATTTTGGTTCAGAATGTTTTGTTGAACCCGTGCGAAGTAACGTAGGTCCTATAAGTTTACTACAAAACACTGCATTCTAAAATGGAATAGATCGCGACCAGAGTGAAAGGATGAATTTAATATCGTTTAGAGATGACGAATCCGTTTGTCCGTCCGTCCGTGCGATGTTGCTGATTTTTTTTTCTCTGAAAGGTGCATGTATCCCATTCAAGTTGAAACAAGAGCGAAATCACTCAAGATATGGCCGAAAAGTTGTCCAAAAACGTGGTCTTTCGAGAGTCGGTGAAACTTTTTCGCATATACTCGGCAAGTATTTAATGGAAATTGTTCAATTGACAAATGGAAGACTTTCATCTTAAGAAAGTATGGAAAGTTTTTTTGTAAAAATCGGTTGAGTGGCTCGGGCATTAGAGCGAATGGAATGGATGAAACTCAGTTAACTCAGCCATATACGATAGGAAGTGGTTTTTCGTCAACATTTAGTCAAACAAAATTTATAACATGGTATAGAAATTCACTTGGTTGTAAGGCAGATTGGCAGATTGGTTGGTGGATTGTAAGGCAGATTATTATTATTATTATAGAAATTCACTTTCACTTACGAAGTTGTAAAGGATTAAAATTCAGCGAAAATGTGGTTTGGGGATTCCTCGAAAAATGTCCCGATTCTGTGATTTAGCCACTCCTAGAATTGGGAGTTGCTTCCGAAGGCAAAATTATGGGTTTCATCGGCGTTAAGACATACTTCGAGAGACTGCTACTAACATATGTCTCCATACCAGAGGCACATTCCTAGGTCTCGGAGTCTCAGCTTCGCCATGTGACTTCTGAGTTCATGATGGCCACCTTGCCGATATGCGACCTTTCCATCTCTTGCAGACTCTGAGTCCACCACGGTTTCGATTTGGGAAAGATGCTCCTCATGGCTGTGTCTCACCAACTCACTTAATGTCGTCTACAGGAGGATTGGGGCACTGGTAGGAACGGTTCGAGACCACTCACCTGCGCTGCAGAGCGTGTAATCAACCATTGGGCAGAAAATAATGTTTATCTTTATGATGAGATTAGTTTTTGACAAAGAGTCGAAAAGAGATATGAGAAGCGGATCAATTTCTCAATTCAAAATAAATGTTTCCAATGTTTTCATGCGAAACCTTAAATATTTTTTTATGAAAGTCTACGAAAGTTTCGGTAGTCTGCGGCGTCATTTTACAAAAAAAGAACCGGAGGCTGGCGGCGGCGCAGTGCTTTTATTTTTTCGACGGCGGCGTGATCGGCTGAACAATTTTCAATCGGCGGCGGCGATGGCTGGGAGTTTACCTAGATTTTCGGCGGCGACCGGCGCGACTGCAGCCGGCGCACACCTCTACCTCGTACGGGTCCAAAAATTGTCCTTTTAAATATCTGGGAGCTGATACATTATCTCGGTCTCTGGTACATTTCTACGTGCGGAAGTGAAAGGATCAGTCACCATCTCTTTGGCGGGAAATAGAGAAGTGTGAAGGGTTGTAGCTCGTCTGTAAATGATTGCAACGTAAAGTCCTCTCGCCGAAAGCTATTCAATGATCTACATTATGAAGATAATGACGAAATATATTTTTATGTTCAAGCAGACCAAAAACGTCCCATTTCCTCATCAGATAGAGAAACGAAAGTAGGTTTTGCTTCCCACTTTTTTCTGCCCACCTCTTTTTTCCAACTTTTTCGTGCCAGTAACATCATTAGTTGTGTGAAAAGGATGCGATTCCACGTTTTTATCATCATTTCGTCTTATTTTGATTTTTTACTGAAATAATTTTGAAAGAAAAATTAATCTTCCCCGACCGAGGTTCGAAATCACGACATCCCGCATGTCCCTCCAGTGCTTTACTAATTCGACTGTTTAATCATACTTAGTTACACTTCGAAATTTGAAACTTATATAAATAAGTTTGATTTTTTTCTTGTTACGTACGCAAAAATCGCACTTTCTTATGCTTTTCTTCTGAGGAAGTCCCACTTATCAAATCTGAGCTGCGGGAAAAGTTACTTATTGCACATTTAAGTATTTAATTTTGGTTGAGAACCTTTCTCAATCTTTAGTGTCGATTGCAACAAACTTGAATGTTTACATTTCAAATATTCTACCTCTATTCGAACAGAATATTCCAATAAATAGTTATTTGTGTATCTGCTTCGAACGATGTATTTAAGCTATTTTTGCGAGTTGTAGCCTGAGCAGTGCGAGTGCTACATGCGAAAATAGCTTTAATACATCGTCTGAAGCACATACACACACAATTTTTCATACGAGGGGACGAAGTCACAAGAAAAGTTCTAAAATTCCCGCACTTTCGTCCCCGAAGTATGAAAATTTCGTTATTGTTCAAAGACGAAATAAATTCGTCACCTTTTAACTAAAAGCTTTGTGTATGCTTTGTGTAGTAGTTTTTGATACAAGTTACGTATGAAAGTAGTGAGCTTGGCGATACGAGCCGAAAGCGAGTTCGGCTACACATGGTGTGAGTTAAACTACCATACAACGTTTTTTCAATTCACCGACGAAAAACGAGTTTTTCCCTTGCAAAAATTGGTCGAAATCTAAATTATTTTTTCTTCGCATTAGTGCATAAAAACAGCCTTTACCCACCAGTGCGATAAAATTTTATCACACTAGCGCGTAAAAGCGGTAAAAGCGTAGAAACTTTTTTTGCGCGCTAATGCGTAATATTTTTTTGCACTAGTGAAAGGACGCACGAAAAAGCGAATTTTTTGTCGGTGCATTGGAAAAAATATTTTTCGAAACTTTAAATTATCGTAGCTACCAATGTTTGTTGTATCAAACTAACTCATCAATTAAATTTCAAAACACCCTCAGAGCTTCAACCCTTTCGAGATACGAGACACAATATTATAGCCCTTGTAGCATAATATACCATTATAACGCATATTATAGTCCTCAAACTGAAGTTTAAGGCCCTCGTGGTATAAAATATCGTATAACACACGGACTGTAATTTGAGATCTGGTATCTAGGAGGCTTAAAGAACCCCGGGCTGACGCCCTCGGATCTTGAACCCTTCCCAGATAAGAGATCTCAAATTACAGCCCCTGTGTTATAACATACTAATATTATTCGGACCAAAAAGACTTGTTTTTCAACATGCTGTTGAAAACGTACTTGGACTTTTTCAACACCTGGGTCAAAAACTAGTCTTTTCGATCCTAGTGATAAAATATACTATTGTGACGACTTTTTTCCATATTGAGAGAAGAAGGGTACAGGAGGATTAAAGTTTTGTGCTTTAAAATGAACCAGTAGATGACGTTTGGTGTAGGGTCTTGGGGAAACATTACACCCAGAAGAAATATTTTGAGTATAAAAATCTGCATGACATCTAAAAAGACTGATACCGGACACAAATCTCAAACTAAAAATAATTGAAGTGATGAATGAGTCAAAGACGTGCAGTCATTTTACTTGCAGCTTACTTAGGATAACAATCCATTCATCCATTCATTGCAGAGGAGATCTCCTTATCCGGAATTCCCTATTCTATAATTTCTGTCACCAACTGATACTTACTTCAAATTGATTTTAGTTCTTTCAACTCTGATTCGGTTTCATTTTTTTTTTTCAAAATGATAAGAAACACGTTTTTACGTATACAGAAAATATGTTATTGCTTATTGCTTCTTCGTTTCAGACTACCCGAATGACTACCCACATACCATCCAAAGCATTTTTCCAAAGAAGACAATATTTTGCACGACTGTGTACTTGAGTTTCTTTCTTTTTTTTTCTTTTTATTTTATTTGAAAATGTCGTTTGGTCGACACACTTGACCACACTTTTCCATAACCATAAGATTGTATTGTCGAAAAGAATCTTTTAGGTTTGACCATTTCGAACATTTAATTTATTGATATGTGAGAACAGAAGGTGATTAATATCGACGAATGACTAGGAAAGGATATTTTTTCAAATGGGTTATTTTGTACGTGATTTGGTTGGATATCGTTAACGTTACTCAGAGACGACAAAAAATTCGGAATAAAAAAAAACATCGAGATATGATCCAAGTGGCGTATTGTATACGCTAAAATTTTGTCACTGCGACAATTGATTCAGAACATACAAAATAATTCAATTTGTATCCCAGCCACAATTTATGCACACAGTCAACGACAAATCAAATGAATACAGTTAATAAATTAAAGCAGTTAATACCAATTAAGCAGAGACATGCAGATGTCCTTAAAGTAATTGCTACAACAAACACTCTTATTTATGACTACGATTCGAGTTTTGAGTGCACACAACACTTTCCGTATTGTAGTCTACAATTTGATATTATACTCAATATGAAGTGCTAACGTTATGTAGTACTTCGCAAGGTTTGGTCCGCATTGATGTCGTTACATGATACGTTTGTTTCATTTGTTCAAAAAGCACTGCGTGCCATCCGCAGATAGTAGTTGGTTTATTGTCAATATCGATAATAACTTCTTAAGTACATAATTGCCGCGAAAAAAACAAGGCGAGAATATTATAAAGAACGACCCATAGACTAATCTGATGACTCGCTCCCTGATCATCCTCCATCGAGCCTAGTCGTAGACATAGTCGTAGAAATAGTCATATCCATCGGATGATATCACAAGTACTACAAAGCCCGTGAAATATCTGGTAGCAAATTGAAACCGAGTTTATATTTGAGTTTCGGATGATCAGTGAAAGTACACACTACTTCAGAGTTCTCCAGATGAGAATAAGGCGGATCTTCAGTATAAGCTCCTACTTTAGGAGCTAGACAGCGAACATCCCAATTAGGTCTAAGTCCAAACGAGAACCTAAAAATTCTTAAAAGTGTGCAAATCTCATCGTCCTATGTGGTGGACCCTCTGGATGAGAACCTCCGAGCATTTTATGGATGGATGGAGAGCTTTTAGCGTTTAAAAACAGTTTCCTCAATAAAACTCCTTCTCATCAACATTGTGTTGGTTGTTGAAAATCATCACTAGCTCCGTCCTTAATCAAGATAAATTTCCAGGCAATTCTCCCTTCTTCGAAAAGGGGTCTTATGCGTTTACCACGACGTTTGTAACCACCCCAATTTCGACCCGGGAGTAGGGAGGGAGCATCGATCATGGCCCTTAGATGACGAATGCAATAAAAAAAATGTCCATCCGTCCGTCAACCGATTTTCAAAAACTTTTCTTTCTCTGAAAGGTAATTGAGAAATCTTTTGTTGGGATTGAATCTGAGTACTGTCTGCCCAAGGGCCACTGAGCTAGGGCCGTTGAAGTGGTTTTTGGTCTTTTGTACATATTTCGGGCAAATCTTGTCCGATTTTTTTTTTTTTTTTTTTTGTTCGAAAGACCTGGACATGCCTGACGATTTATGGAAGAAACGTTTTGATTTTGAGCTTTTAGACTCAGTCAGGGCCCTAAAACTGAGTCTCTACTAGGGCCAAAGTGTTTTTTCTACATAAATTGGGTAAATCTTATCCGATTTTCAAAAACTTTTTTTTGCTGAAAGATAATCGAAAAATTGGTTACGAGATTGAATTCGGGCAAAACTTTCCAAGTTACGGTCGAAAAAGTGGTCAAAAACCTGGTTGCTTGAAGGTTGGTGGAATTTTTCACTTATATCTCTGCGAAATCAGAACGGAAACCGCTCTTCAAGGTTTTGAATCAAAGATGTGGACATCAGAAAATCACGAAAAGTAAATTAGTGAAAATTTGTTGAGTGATTCGGACCGTAGTGTCCTTATTGTGGACCAAACTCATGCTACGCGACCCTACAAGATATTTGGTGGTTTTTGCTGATTATTCCTGTAATGATAAGGTTACTTGTGCAGTGTTGTAAAGAAAAAGAGGAAAACTTTCTTGTCCATGGAAGCATGGGTGAGAGGCCTCTCTTAAGTGCTCTATGTCGGTTCTAAATATTTTAAGAATTTGGAGAGTTTTTTGGCGCAGTTGCTTCGTACGGGTTTTTCGGCAATTTCCAGTCCAACTTAATGTGGACGTAATTGTATACTTAAGAGTAAAGCAATATTTACTTAGTACGGGTCCTTGTATATGTTTTCTATTCTCTTTTATTTTTCGATGTTGCGACATAACACTACCTCGAACCCTCCCCCCTCAGCGTGACATACTTTATGAACGACCCCTAAAGGAAGGTAAAAAGACTTTTTCGGAAACGCAGGAAAAACTGTTATAAAAATGTAAAAAATTTGCACTTTTATAACAAAGCGCACGAAAATGTAGCTAAGAACCTCTAATGTTACTTTATGAGTGAAAATAGCTTATCTATTACTCGATTTTTCTTGATCGTGGAATTACAAATTGAAGCAAATGGATTTTACTTGATTTTTCGACAGGCCACAAAACAAAATGGTGGATCTTTCACCAATCATCTATGACACATGGCTTTCAAAGCTTCAGACAGAATTAACTTTGGAGTTTGACGTTAGATGGAGCCAAAAAGCCCCATCTTCAGTAAGAATTCGCTAGTCCCAGTTTCACCGAAGATTGTTCATATACAGAGCGTTAACATTCGATTCATCACCCATATCAGCATATCAAGTTGAATGACTTGACTGACGATTGGCACGATATGCCGAAATGTTGGTGATTCCGAAATATGTTCGAGAACTCAACTAAGTTCAACCTGAGCGTCATCACAACGACAAAATAATTCCATTAAAATTCTCAAGTTATGATGGCCTGTTACTTCTCTCTGATCGAAAAATCAAGTAAAATACATTTGCTTCAAGTTACTAGAAACATAACAATAATTGAGGCAAAGATAATATGTTTGTAATTTGTGTCAACACATAAAAATTGCTTCAAACTTGTGTGTAGAAAAGGAGAATCGTAAGATTGTGCAACGATTCCTTTAAACTCTGTGCCCGAGTGCCAAATACAAGCGAATACGTGAAAAAAGAGATAAAAGAGAAGTATAATAAAAATGGTGCATAAGCCCTTCCTGCAGCTAGATTAGTGAACAAAATCGGGATATTTCAAGTAACTCTTTTTGCTTGGTGAAGGTAGCCCTAGGGTGTTTCAACGAAAAAAAGGAAAGTCACAGGTTGATCTCGTTACCCTACACAAAACATTGTAGGAGTTCAAAACAACCAAACATTTTTTTTTTTCGAATTTTTTGACAGAAAACTGGAAAAAAAAATTTAAAAATGTGATTTTTCCGCCAAATTTGAAACGCTCGCATCGCATCATCGCACGGCACCTCTCCCGTTAGATTTGATCAAGAAATGAATTTTTTGGATCGATTTAGTGAACGTATGTTCTAATAAGTTTCCTCAGGAAATAATGGAATATTAATAATTACAAAAGAACTCATTACCACATGCGTCTACAAAAATCGTTCTATGAAGTTAGAGTTTGTTGACCAAATTTAGTGACATCAAACGGCACGATAGCTAGAAAAGTAGACCTTCTCTAAAAAATATTTTTTTACATAACATGCGATACGATTTTACATAACATGCGAGCGTTTCAATTTTGATAAATGGCGGAAAAATCAAGTTTTTGAATTTTCTTTCGCCCAGTAGTTTTCAGTCAAAAAACTCAAAAAAAAAATTTTTTTTGGCGTTTTGAACTCTTACAAATTTTTGTGGCTTCTCTTTTTTTCGTAAAACACCGTAATTCAATTGATACATTTTTACTTGCTAATAAGATCTTCAGCAACCCTTCATATTGACATGGATACCAGGACACTCAGGAGTACGAGAGAACGAAAAGGCTGATGAATTAGCGAGAGAAGGTAGTAGCTCTACATTCATCGGACCAGAATCTGTTTTGGTAATAGCGCATGGCTGATCAGATCTTTGGTGAAGAGAACAAAAAGGCACCAACAAAGGAACGCTCTCGAGACATGCAGACAATCGGAGGAATTTTTGGCGGGATGTGACGCTAAAAAGACTGAATTTCTGCTGAGTCTCAGCAGAGCGGATTTACGTAAGCTTGTGGGGATTTTAACAGATCATAACAGCTTGGTATATCATCTCAGGAAGATGTGTATCGTTAACGATCCGACTTGCAGAAGTTGCGCCTTAGAGCCGGAAATAGCAAAACATTTTATATGCGCTTGCCCTGCTTTCAAAGCTCTGAGAACGAGGCTTTTAGGGGACTTCTACTTGACCGCTTAAGAGCAGTTGAAGTTAGCTGATGTGCTTTCCTTCATTACAGGTAGCAAATGGCTAGGCGGACCCGAAAGGGGAATTTGAAAGAGAAATGTTAAAACGGAAGTACATCACAATAGGCCCAACTAGGATTAACCTCAGTGTTTTTGATCTGGTGCATCTCTGCTTTAAGAGAACTGCAATAATTTTGCTCAATAGTATTTAGTGTAGTTTTAAGCTGACTTTGTAAAAGATCTAATTTCCAAATAGAACCAAACCAAAAACCCTTCATACCCTGAAAATATTGTAATTAGACTAAAATATTTTTTGCTTTCTTTACGAAGGCAATGTTTCGCTAGATCGAAATTTGCGAAAATAATATTCTTCAGTAAAATGTTGAATTTGATTAGTTTCCAAGATGTTAGTAATGGAACAGAAGAATTTAGTTAAAGGGGCGAGATTGTATTTGAACTATTAAATATAGAGGGTCTGAAAACTGTGCGAAATTGTCTAATTGTTCTAATGAACCATGTGAAAGCTAAACAACACCGGTATATGATGCAGAGGACAAGTATTATGTGCAGCCCAGAGTGATGTCAAACAACGTTACGTGAAATTGTTTTCTCTTCAGTTTTAGAGGTTGGTAAATGAGAGAAGCAGCCTAAAAGTAATCAAAAACCAACTCCTAGAGTTAGACACATGCATTGAGGCGTAAATAAAACGTGCAGTCGGGTAAGCTGTATAAATATTCTCATTTCCAAAATGGCATAGCACACAATATGCATTAAGTGTCTCCATTCAAATTAAAACACACCAAGTATAAAACCCGATAAGGCGAGTATAAATTTACTTTTAATTAGAAAATTAGCCAAAAATATGCGACTCACGATAATCATATGAATAGTGGCAATGCACCACCACTCGGATTTCATCCCAATAAAAGGCAGATATGCATGAATCGTTCCATATATACGGGAACGGGTCGTAAAATTATAATAATATTGTTTGGGGGGAGTTTGCATACAGCTTGGCTGAATGAAATACAATTTCAATGTAGAAGATGTGGCGGCATTATGGAGACAAATAAAGGATTAAATGAAGGAAAAGTTTGTTTGTGCACCGGGAAGAAATGGCAAAAATTCTTTGAAAAAACTTATCATAAATAGAACACTTAAAGGTACTTAGTACAAAATTGATGGCCTAATTATGTATGAGCTAAGGAACAGATCGCGAGAGATTAAAATATATTTAAAAAAAAGTTTAATTTTTTATTACAATCTTGTGAGCAGGTTGCATTCAGCTTAATTTTATTATTAATTCGCTTGATGGGGAAAAGTGTTGGGCTCGCTTTTAAAACTATTGTAGGTATAGATTGCATAAGACGTTTCTTTCATTGGGTTAAGTCTTGGGTGTCACGCTTCACAAAGCATTTATTGCAGTATACCACTAGTCAACTAATCTGATTGTAATCTTCTTGAAATGTTTCAACAAACCAGACAGGAAAATTGTCATACAAACAATAAAAGCAAGCATGCTACGGTGTGTACAAGTAAAACCCTTCTTAAAAGCTCATAAATGTTTATATAAAGTCAAAAAGTATCAAATGTACAAACAAAAAAGACACGAGCGACAAGGAGCTTAAGCACACAAACAGGAACAATTTAAAGACTTTACACCTTATAATATTCAAAATCTTCCATTTCTATGCGAAAATGTTAACATACAAAATCATATTTATACAAAGAGACATGACGTTTTCTGTTCAGTCTTATGCAAAAGTCCAAAATTCTTTCTCTTTCATTTTTTTGTTGTCGTGAAATGATATTTTGTTAAGTCGTTTCATGCATTTTTAATTAGAAATGTTTATTCTATTACGAATATTTGTCAATGTGTAGGTGGAATAGGTCTTAAGTTGATTAAAATTGAACAACAGAATCTGAAAGAGTCTGTGCAAAAATGCAGTATACGGAACCAAGTTGGATCGTTCCGGTTGTTGATAGAAATATAATTTATTGGTCATGGGTAATTAGAGGTGAAATCAGACAAAGAAGGAGAAGGTTTACCTCCACCTGTCCACAATCACACAAATGGCAAGGGAAGAAACCCTAAAGTAGAGATAAAACAAGTCTGCGGTAGTCCACCCCTGAATGTGACTTCCAAAAGAGAAAATTGCCTTTTTTGCGAATGATGCGTATCGTCATTTTGTCAACATACCGGCTGTCGTTGCTAGTATTTAATAAAATTATTATAAGTAAATTCGTCAATTTTTGGAGTGTAGTGTATCACAACAAAAACCCTTTTTAAAAAGGAAACGTGGCGCAAGTACTCGTCCCTTCTTCCAAAACAACTGATATCAATTTGGGTGACGCTTACAGCTTCGGAATTCTTTTGAAATATTTTCATTTTGGATTAAAGAAATGCGTGACAAATGCCGGACCCCCAATGTTATAGCTTTTCTGTTCTTTCAGATTTGACACAAAAAAAAATTAAGTTTTGCGTGATGTGTGGAGTACGGGTAGCCAAATTTTGGGCGTGCGAAATCTGAAAGCGCAGAAAAATTATTACATGGGGAGAGTCCGGCATTTGAAGCGCAATCAGAATTGAAAACATTTCAACAGAATCTTTTGCGTTCCGAAGCTGTAAGCGTCACCCAAATTGATATCAGTTGTTTTGGGAGAAAAGACGCGAACTTGCGGCGAAGAAAAACATCGGCGAAAAAAAAATTTCCGGTGAAAAAAAATTTTCAGCGAAAAAAATTTCCGTTGTAAAAAAGTTTTCGGCGAAAAAAATTTTCATTAATTTCGTTCGAACTTCCTAGCTGTAAGGCTGACTTGTTTTCTCTTTAATTACTTTCTATACAAAATAAATCTTAAAAAAATTTTCGTCGAAGAAAAAATTTCCTTCGACACGATGCATCTATATTCAACAAAAAATAAATTAAAAAAAAAATCAATTTTCCCCCTAAATCCGTCCCATACCACCTTCGGAAATTTTGTTGGTCACCCTGATACACTACACACCCAACCCAACAACTTTTCCTTTGACACCAAACATCTATCTCCAACCAAAAAAAATTTAATTTCCCCCCTAAGTCCGTCCCATACCACCGTCGGCCATTTTGTTGGTCACCCTGATACACTACACACCCAACCGACCAACTTTTCCTTTGACACCAAACATCTATATCCACCCTAACACAGTCCAAACATTTTGCTCATATTTGACCCATACTTTGAATACACTCATGGGCTTTATATGGCGCCTTCTAAGAGCCCTGGCGCCCAAACAAGGCCGGTACCCCCCTTTTTTTAAATCTCATATGGCGTAAAATGAGCCAAAAAAGTCGGTTTTCATACAAATGGCTCTGGAACTAGCTATCTAACCCACTAACTAACGTAGGATGTTTCCAGCGAGGGGTAAACTGCAATGGTAAAAGGTGGGACAGTGTTACATGTGAACGGGTCAGAAATGACCCTTCATTCACACGCAAATGGCCATAAATGACCGATTTTAATGAGTAAATGTAAAATGTCGACTTCAATCAAAATTTTACGTAGAATCCGAAAAGCTAGGTCTCAGGGGGGTAGGACGCAAGGGAAAAAAGTCAAAACTTAGCTGTATATATGTCTCTGCCGTCTACGAAAAAAAAATTCTTAATTTTTTTATCGAATGGGGACTTGCGTCACGGGCGCATCGCTACCGCGCGCCCATGATCCACTCTTTTCAACCTATTACCGAAATTAAAAAATACTCAACAATCATTAATAATTGAGACCCAAAATTATTTGTCTATTTGTCACTTTATTGGTCACAAAATGGGGGATATGGTTAAAGGATGGACTTGCAGGAAACTTTGTACGTGAATTGGCAGTGGCGGGTGCTGTAGTTCTCAACAATTGGTATTGGAATAGGATGCAAAAAGCGATTTTTTTGCTTAGCGGTCATTCATAAATTATGTCACGCAAGAGGGGGAGGGGGGTCTGAGACTTGCGTGACGGGGAAGGAGAGGGGGTCTAGTGGAGCGTTACGTCGCGCAAGATTTATGTGAAGACTTTTCACATGTTTCTATTGAGTTTTGTATGACATTGTCTTGCGAGCTTTCTCAAAGCGTAAGGTGCGTTACACATAATATTCGTACCATCTTTCCGCATCTCTATGCTTGCATATTCTCCTATATTGAATCAATGCTTTAATCAAACTGACAGTGTGAATCTTTTTAGCCAAAAGATTTTGAGTAAATAGCAGTATTTGTGCGAAAGATAAGCAGATGGATTCAAAGCGAACCTTGTAAAGTTTTTATGGCGATAAAAAATTGTAATATGTTCTGTGGGCATATCTTGCGCCCCTCAGGCAGTTTTCGAAACTAGTCGCCTGTTGTTCATGTCGTTGAATTTCGTGCCCGTACTAGCTTTCAATAGGTCATAGCTTTTACGACTACACTCCAGCATCAACATCGGTCTTAACGCATCTTGACGCATTCGAGATTTGAAATGGATTATATTAAAACCGGAAAACAAAAATTCGAAAACGGAGATAACTTGGCATATAAATTTTGCAGAGTGGAGATAAATTAAATTAAAACGGAGATAAAAAGGACCAAAAAGTTGAGATAAAAAAATCATTTTTGGAGATAGAAAAATTTGTTTTTGAAATAACTAAATTAATTACGGAAATAAAAAATCATCCGAGAGGAAATAATAAAAAATTAAAACGCAGATAAATAATTCAATTATTGAAAGTAGTAGAAAATCGAAAGAGAAATTAAAAATTAGAAAAAGGAGACATGAAGTTAATGGGAACGGAAATAAAATAAAATTGAAACGCAGATTTGAAAAATGGAGATTATATGACTCCGGAGACAACCATTTCATTTTTCATTCATCTCCATTTCTGTACATTTTATCTCCGTTTTCTAATTTTATATCTCCGTTTTCTAATTTGTTATCTCCGTTTTCTAATTTTATATCTCCGTTTTCTAATTTTATATCTCCGTTTTCTAATTTGTTATCTCAGTTTTCTAATTTTATATCTCCGTTTTCTAATTTGTTATCTCCGTTTTCTAATTTTATATCTCCGTTTTCCAAATTTATATCTCCGTTTTCTAATTTGTTATCTCCGTTTTCTAATTTTATATCTCCGTTTGCAAAATATCTGCGTTTTCAAATTTTATATCTTCGTTTTCTAATTTTATATCTCCGTTTTCCAATTTTATATCTCCGTTTTCCAATTTTATATCTCCGTTTTCTAATTTTATATCTCCGTTTTCCAATTTTATATCTCCGTTTTCTAATTTGTTATCTTCGTTTTCTAATTTGTTATCTGCGTTTTCTAATTTTATATCTCCGTTTTCTAATTTTATATCTCCGTTTTCCAATTTTATATCTCGGTTTTCTAATTTGTTATCTCCGTTTTCTAATTTGTTATCTCCGTTTTCTAATTTTATATCTCCGTTTTCTAATTTTATATCTCCGTTTTCTAATTTTATATCTCCGTTTTCTAATTTGTTATCTCAGTTTTCTAATTTTATATCTCCGTTTTCTAATTTGTTATCTCCGTTTTCTAATTTTATATCTCCGTTTTCCAATTTTATATCTCCGTTTTCTAATTTTATATCTCCGTTTTCCAATTTTATATCTCCGTTTTCTAATTTTATATCTCCGTTTTCCAATTTTATATCTCCGTTTTCTAATTTGTTATCTCCGTTTTCTAATTTGTTATCTGCGTTTTCTAATTTTATATCTCCGTTTCCTAATTTTATATCTCCGTTTTCTAATTTTATATCTCCGTTTTCCACTTTTATATCTCCGTTTTCTAATTTTATATCTCCGTTTTCCAATTTTATATCTATGTTTTCCAATTTTATATCTCCGTTTTCTAATTTTATATCTCCGTTTCCCAATTTTATATCTCCGTTTTCTAATTTGTTATCTCCGTTTTCTAATTTGTTATCTCCGTTTTCCAATTTTATATCTCCGTTTTCTAATTTTATATCTCCGTTTTCCAATTTTATATCTCTGTTTTCTAATTTTATATATCCGTTTTCCAATTTTATATCTCCGTTTTCCAATTTTATATCTCCGTTTTCCAATTTTATATCTCCGTTTTTTAATTTGTTATCTCCGTTTTCTAATTTTATATCTCCGTTTTCTAATTTTATATCTCCGTTTTCCAATTTTATATCTCCGTTTTCTTATTTGTTTTCTCCGTTTTCTAATTTTGTATCTCCGTCTTCTAATTTGTTATCTCCATTTTCTAGTTTTATATCTCCGTTTGCAAAATATCTCCGTTTTCAAATTTTATATCTCTGTTTTCAAATTTCTATCTCCGTTTTCAAATTTTATATCTCAAGTTTAATACGATCCAAGAGCCATTGGTCAGAGACAAAAGTTTTATCAATTGGAAAATAAAAGGCAAGATGTTTACAGATGTTCCATTGTTGTCAAGGACAGTAACAGCTACACAGCTATAACCCTACCCCAATTCTGCAACCAAGATCTTACTGTTGAAGCCATAACTCAGTAACAAAGTAGCTTCATACAAAATGTATTGACTTAGTAGTCGCACAAATTAGAGGAAATGCATTCGAGAAACGTAGTAAAATGGAACAATACTATCAGTGATGACAGACTTTTCAGAACAAAAAAATTGAAAGTTCGAGAGCGGAGATAATTTGGCAGATAAATTTCTGAAAAATGAAGATAAAATATATTAATAAGCTCAGATAAAACTTATTTTAAAGCGATAATTAAAGTTATTTTGGAGATAAATAAATTGATTAAGTTATAAGATCGCAGATAAAAAAAAATAGAAATAAAGATAACAAATTCAAAAAGTGCAAATAATAAAATTTAGTTAAAGAGTTAAAATATTCGAAATTGGAGATACCAATTCTATTGAAACGGAGATAAATTAAATTGCTATAGGAGATAAAGAATTAAGAAATGGAGATACTATAACTCCGAATTTAATCAAAATATCTTCGTTTTGAAATATTTTATCACCATTTCTGAATACTTTATCTTCACTTTTAATCATTTTGTCTCCAAAACATTTTTGTTTTATCTGCGTTTTATAATTTTTTATCTGCGTTTTTTAATTTTTTATCTGCGTTTTCGAATTTAATATCTCAAGTTTATTACGAGCCGATTCGAAATTGTCTTTTAATCGAAAAATGTGCCCAGACTATTCCATTTGCTATGAAATTCGACGCTTTAATGTCTTTGTGTGTATTTACAAAAATTTTTTAGCGTTACGTCACAAAGGGGGAGGGTTTCCGAGGTTGCGTGACACAAGCGTCTCAGGGGAGGAGGGAGGGGTCAAAAAGTTGCCGATTTTGCGTGACTTAATTTATGAATGGCCCCTTACGTACTTTATGAACGGCCCACAGTATTTGTCACAATATTTCCATCAGATACTAATATCAGTGGCGATGGAGGTGGTCTGGGGAGACTTTTTTACCACAAAGGACCCTCTTCCACCATTTCAACACATCACGACCGATCTCACCTATTTCTGCATACTGCATCTTAGATTTTTTTTAAATGCAGTTTTTGCCTGTGACGATTTCTGGTGACGGCGTTCTTCTATACTTTGTGAAAGTATTTTTTGGTTTCGGCAGGTTATTCAGAGTGTTCTTGGGAAATACTTTTTTGGTGAATGTATGAATAGGTGAATTTTATGGCACAAACTCTAATAATTTTTTTTTATGTGTCGAAGATTCTCCTTTCAAAGCTGAAACAATTTTATGGAATTGAATGTTGACAGAATGCTTGAGGGAAGCAATTACAAATTAATTAAAAACCAGGTCGTATGTTCATGTTCATACAGCTTGATTAACACAGAGAGAACTAATAATTGCAATTATTTAATTTTCCGTTAATTCTTTATTGCATAAAGAGGAATTTTTGAACCGCTTGAGGCCGATATCTCGATTTTAGGTGGGTAACAACTGCACATAACAAGAGCATTCAGTTCTCGTGATATACAGATTTTAAGGTACGATTCAACTACATATTCACTTGGCAGGCCGTCACAAAGATAATTCAAGACAAACAACATATTGCATATAATGGCACTGAAACCTACCATTCGTTATTTATTTAGATGCTTTTTTTTCTGAAAAAATCGAAATCGTGAAACATTATTCCATTGTATCCAGATACGAATCAAAAAATCTTTTGCTGAAAGGGCGGTTACTAGCATTCCGCGGATGTATATTGAATTTGAGAATCTGAATCTGATAATAAATTAAATTGTTTACATGTACTTGAAGAACCATTATGTGTAGCAAACAAACCACTCAAAAAGAAACCACAAAACAGACACAATATTGGTTGGTATGAGCAATGGCAATGCAAAGTCGTATTTTATGCAAGTTATGTTTATGTTAGGACCTGAAAGAGTTATGGTATTGAAACTTTGTCAATTCAACCGAACTCATATGTAGGAACGTTGACTCAAAGTCTCTTGTTTGAACTTGCCAAAATGTGTCTTTGCAATAATTCGATAAGAAATTCGGTGATTTTAGAATTTCGTTCAAATTAAATTGAAGCAGATGAAGAGGTGATGTATTCAAATACGCTGCTGATGGTATTGTCATATAAATGCGACTTCCTTACGCAATGCGGATTCATCACAATCATCTTGTAACGCTAATTTTACCCTCTTCATAAAGCACTAGAAAGGCAGTGAAACTGTTCACAAAATCATAGAAGTTAAAAAGAAACATATGAACGGATCCATACGTATCAGAATAGATGCGGCAGACAGAGTTGATGTTACGAAAAGACTCGAACGTCGCGTGTGCAAATTATGTTTTCTGCCCAGTATCCAAATTCGACTGCCCAATATTAGCCGGTATCCGCTAAATTCGAGACAACTGCCCAGAAAAAAAAACGACTGCCCAAGGGGAAAATAGCGGTTTCCCGGTGAGTAAAGTGCGACCTCTCAAAACCCACCAATTACCTTTTAAAACGAATTTTTCTCCAACTCAAACTGTTAATTGAATTATTTAATGTATCAGCTGGCGATATATTATCAAAGCATATTGGAGAATCGGAGAAACGGCTACGAGATATATTTGAAATGGCTCGAAGCAAAAAACCGAGCATCATATTCATCGACGAGATCGATGCTGTGGCATCCAAAAGAACTGAGTTGGATAACAGCCGCGGAACGAAAACAGTTATTTCTGCTAATGGACGCAGTTTTGGGTATCACCGACGGTGTATTTTTTATGGCATCGACAAACTGCCCACAGCATCTTGATTCTGCGCTAATACGACGATTTGACAAGCTCATATACGTTCCGTTACCAGAAGAGGGAGCGAGAATGGAAACATTAAAAAAAAAACTGTCCGACATAAAAAGTGATGAGCTATATGATGATAAATTAAAATCACTAGCTGCAAAAACCGCCGGGTTCGGAAATTTGAATTATAAAGGTATGGTAATTGAATAATAACAGTATTCTGTTATAGATTTTCACCATGTGACATCGAAAAAATATGCACCAATGCAAAGAATTTGGCACTAACACGTTTACTTCAAAAAAATCCAATTGAAAAATGTGGAAATGATTCTAAAGGCGAAGATTGTGAATGTTGCACTCCGATACTTTTATACGATGATGTATTAGAAGCTGTTCGAGACGCGAATCCTACCGTCGATCCAAAGGAAGTTGCTGAACTTGAGAAGTTCGCAGAAGAAAAAGGACATGGAAAAGTGCACTATAATAGAGACCTACCAAAGCCGAGAACTTTCGTTGGAACAATTGTTGATTTTTTCGCTGAATTTTTTGCATAATATTACAGCATTCAATTTTAAATAATTTTTTTCGTCAAATATATATTATGCAACAAAATTTTGCGCAATAATTAGAGCACTGCGCCGTCCAGCCGATAGACAGTTGGCGGCTAAAGAGCAGCCGACAGTTTTCGGCGGCCGGCTAGCATGCTTATGGAGGCGGCTGAATTTAGAAAATTAAATATTTACAAAAGTGGAAGTTTGAAAAGAAAATTCGAATGGTGTTTGTATCCGAAACTGATTATTCAACGTTTACCGGCACTTGCGCAAATTTACGTTGAACATCAAAGCGAACTCACCAAATTTTTTGCAACACAAAAATTGAACCAAAAGTTCAGAAAACAGAAAGTTGGTTGTATACGGTTAAAAGACACCACTGTCCCACACAGCCGATTTTTGGCGATAATTTACGAGCTATGAAAATGAATCTCGAACAAAATTATCCAAATTCTCTCTCTGAACGAAATTCTAACTAATTTTTTTGAGCCATCGTCAGCCGCCGATTTTTATCTGAGCTATGGCGGCTGCAAGGGTTATCGGCGGCGGCTTCGGCGTGGCCGGCCGGCGCAGTGCTCTATGAATAATTTCAACTCATTGACCGATTTCAATTCATTTCCAAATTTCAAGTCACTGCCCAATTTCAACTCATTGCCCACTTTCAAGTCACTGCCCAATTTTGACTCATTTTCCAATTTCAAGTCCCTGCCCAATTTTGACTCATTTTCTAATTTCAAGTCACTGCCCAATTTCAACTCATTGCCCACTTTCAAGTCACTGCCCAATTTTGACTCATTTTCTAATTTCAAGTCACTGCCCAATTTCAACTCATTGCCCACTTTCAAGTCACTGCCCAATTTTGACTCATTTTCCAATTTCAAGTCCCTGCCCAATTTTGACTCATTTTCTAATTTCAAGTCACTGCCCAATTTTGACTCATTTTCTAATTTCAAGTCACTGCCCAATTTTGACTCATTTTCTAATTTCAAGTCACTGCCCAATTTTGACTCATTTTCTAATTTCAAGTCACTGCCCAATTTTGACTCATTTTCTAATTTCAAGTCACTGCCCAATTTTCACTCATTTTCTAATTTCAAGTCACTGCCCAATTTTGATTCATTTACTAATTTCAAGTCACTGCCCAATTTTGACTCATTTTCTAATTTCAAGTCACTGCCCAATTTTGACTCATTTTCTAATTTCCATTCACTGCCCAATTTCAACTCATTGCCCACTTTCAAGCCACTGCCCAATTTCGACTCATTTTCTAATTTCAAGTCACTGCCCAATTTTGACTCATTTTCTAATTTCCATTCACTGCCCAATCTCAACTCATTGCCCACTTTCAAGTCACTGCCCAATTTTGACTCATTTTATAATTTCCATTCACTGCCCAATCTCAACTCATTGCCCACTTTCAAGTAACTGCCCAATTTTGACTCATTTTATAATTTCAAGTCACTGCTCAATTTCAACTCATTGCCCACTTTCAAGTCACTGCCCAATTTCAACTCATTGCCCACTTTCAAGTCACTGCCCAATTTCAACCCATTGCCCACTTTCAAGTCACTGCCCAATTTCAACTCATTGCCCACTTTCAAGTCCCTGTCCAATTTTGACTCATTTTCTAATTTCAAGTCACTGCCCAATTTCAACTCATTGCCCACTTTCAAGTCACTGCCTAATCTTAATTTGTTTCATAATTTCAACTCATTGCCAAATTTCAAGTGACTGCCCAATTTTTCTTTTTTTTCTTCCAACTCGAGTCGATTTCCCAGGTATCCATGTTTTTTCTAAAAAAACTGCCCAGTATCCTCAATACCGCGGATACCCACTATTTGCACACGCGCGAACGTATTTAAGTAAATATTGCCTTAACTCTTAAGTGTATGAAATTACGTCCACTTAAATTGTATTAGAAATTGCCGAAAGGACAATGTTGAAAAACCCGTCCGAAGAAACGGTTTAAAAGAACCCCCCCGAAAGCACAAAATTGATCTCCAATTAGACAAAAATGTTCGTCTCAATTTTCTCTACTACATAGCAAAAAACAATTTTTTTGTTAAGGGCCGACTTTAGGACCGACCTAGGGCCATAAGGAAATGCCTCTGACACATACTTCCATAGACAAAAATGTTTCCCTCAATCTGCTCTGCAATATGACAACAAAATGTTTTTTTGGTTAGGGCCGACCTTACGACCGAGCCTCAAACACAGGTACAAATTTGTTAATGAATAAAATTCGGTACACGGTTACCTCTCAAATAGAAAAAGAATCAACAAAATCGGTTTGTAAACAAAAACACGTTGGGCCTAGTTTCAGGGTCCTGGCTGAGTCCAAGTGCATCTTATCAAAAAACTTTCTTCCATAAAATGTGAAATATTCCTAGACCTAGACCTAATATTAAAAATTTTGTTTTGAAAATCGGAAGAGATTTATACTCGAGTAATGTACATAAAAAATGTAGGTTCAGCCGTTTGGAAAAAAAAGTGGAGACGGACGGACAGACGGACGGACGGACATTTCTTTTATTGCTGATTTGTCATCTCTAGACGATAATAGATACATCCCCCCCTCCCACCTCGATCTACCCCATGTTACAATAAAATTGTTTGTAGTAAACGTATAAGACCTTTGTACTTCGTACGGGTCCAATAATCTAACCCATGAAGGGTTAGAGGGTAGATCATTATTTACTAGTTTCGCTGTTTGTGGTTCTACTTTTTTTTGAGATCCTTTCATTACTGGAAAGTTTTACTGTGCCAGTGGTAAGCTGTGACACTAGCCAGGACACTAGGGGTCGTTCATAAATTACGTAACGCAAGAGGGGGGTGGGGGTATGAGTAAAGCGTTACGGTTCGAACAAAATTTTGTTAAACTTGAGGACAATTCCACGAAAACTTCATTCCCACGCTCAAAATGCTCAGTTGTTACAAAATGATATTCATATATATATTCATATTAACCTACCAATGGAATCGCCTATATGTAAAAAGGTGCATTACAAAGGTTAATCCCTTAACTGGGTTAGTCAGAGGAAATTGGCTATCATTTTGTAACTACTGAGAATTTCAAGCGTGGGAATGATGAAGTCCGTGGAATTGCTCTTGAACAAATAAATGTTACAGGGGGGGGGGGGGGTGGGGGGGGGGGGGGGGTTAAGAAAATGCCAATTTTAGCGTTATGTAATTTTAGCCTTTTCATTGAAAAAATGATTGTGCACCACATTTGTTCTGCGCTCTTCGGTTCAACAAATTAAACCGGATTCTAAAGTTTTGGACATGAAGTCCTTTTTTCTTCGAAGTTACAAGTGCAGGTAGGATCATCTGAGAGTCCCAACTTCGCCGGATGCTTATTCAGTTCACAATGTCCGGTAAGTGCCTCCACTACTCTCCTTCTAAGGGTGAGAGGCACCCATCTCGGTACTAGAAATATAAAATAGGTATCTATCCAATAATTGATTTTGAAAAAAGTCATCCTTTTTCCGATAATAAGCAAAGCTTTAACGAATCGCCCGAATCAGAAACTTTTTAAAAATGAAATTCGAATTGAAGCGTATTCAGCTTGATGGCAGTGGATGCAATAACATTAATTCTCATACAGAATTAAAATGAAGATAGTTACCTACCTGCATTATGTTCCGTACATTCCAGCGCTTCATTAAATGCTGACCACTTTATTTCAAATAAAAACGGAAAACCCCCTTGTATTTACCAAATTATTTTCTCTACGGTAATCTACAACAATAAAACGGATACAAGTGTATGAAAATGTGAACATGTAATGTACGGTTGTACGGTACATATTACGTAGAAAATGTCCAGTTTGCAATTAGCAATTATAAGAAAAACATTGGAAAATATACACCTCGACCATTTTCTTTTATGATATTTTGGACGCCCAGTTCATTATTGTAATACCAGCGTATGGTACATACAGTCAATGATTGTTATAACATCTCTCTAATGACTTCTAGTTCAACAAACAATATGAAGTTTGTTTAATATCGTGTTCGGATATTCTAAGTGTTGGCAGTAATTGGTTTGCAGCTTTTTTAGCATAGCAGCAAACGTAATTTCCATTTGCAAATTGTTTTGTAAAATTAAAACAAAAATTGTCTTTACAGGTTCAAGGAATACATTACAGATGTCACCGTCGGTCGTCAGGAGTTTTATTTTTGATGATCCGCCCGAACCCGATCCGGCTCAATTCTCGACCCAAATAGATCCCAAAAAAGTGTAGGATTTAATATCAGATTGCGAGTAATATAAAGCAGTCACAACTCTGCTTAATTATAAAGAATGTTTACATTTTGGGAACTAACAAACCAGGTTAAGTTCTTGAGATTGATTATAGATAAAAAACTGAGTTACACTTACGGAAATATATTTTTGCATCAAATATAATTTTGTACTTCTGCGCAGGTTTTTGCAGTGTTAAAAAGCTCCGCAGAAGTACAAAATTCTATTAATGCAAAAATATATTTCCATGAGTGTAGAAACAACACATCCAGGAAAGATTAAAAAAGCTAATAAAACCTACCGGCAATGTAGAATAGCTTTTGGGGAGTGAAACCCCAAGTGATTCATTGGCTTTAATGTACAATCATAAGGTCAATTCTATTTTATGGCTGCCAAATGGTACCAAAAAATCAAAATTAACAAGACTAAGTCAGATCTAGAGCACGTCCAAAGAATAATTCAACCACCTCCAACCATAGTCTTAGAAATTCTAATGAGCACTCTACCAGTAAAATTAAATGGCGAACAAGAAGCCATGACCACGGCCACAAGACTTAAAAACGCCGACCATTGGAAAGATTTAGCCAACGGTCACGCAAATATTTTATCCACGAATGGGAAGGAAATCCGCAGCACGCCCAATACTTCTTCGGTAAGAACTACAGTATTCAAATACCAGAGAGGGATTTTTGGACACAAGGAAATTCCTTCAAGGAAGAAGACCTTACTGTTTACACAGACGGGTCAAAGATGAACAATGGTTCTGGAATAGGTTTCACTCAAAGAACCCCCAACTTGATGTATCCGAACAGCTGGACACATACGCGACTATATCACAAGCTGAAACATACGCAATCAATGAAGCATGCAGACTGCTAATCTCATATTGCATGAAAGATAGGGAAGTTAATATTTGCTCAGATAGTCAGGCTTGCTTACAAGCACTAAATGAACACTGCTTCACTTCTAAACTCATGATAGAATGTTTAGGTACACTAAAGAATCTATCTAACACTAACAAGGTAGACCTTTACTGGATCCCAGGACACAGTAACATAGAGGGCAACGAAAAAGCTCGAATGGGCAGTGAAACGTCATTTTCAGGCCCAACGCCAGCTCTACGGCTAACATGCAGTATACAAAGCAGTCGATTACGAACTTCTTTGAGAAAGAACATTACCAACTTTGGAAAGGCCTAACGAACTGTAAACACAGTAAAACCATCATAGATGGCCTAGCGGTAGCAACACTAAATTCCTGCTACATAAATCCCGAGAGGACATAAGGAAACATCACTACATCTAATGACATCTTGCCCGGCACTATCATTGAAAAGATCCAGGATCTTCAACAAATTCTTCCAGGCAGAAAATTACCTCGTTTGGAACTGGGAAAAATTCTTAAATTTTTCAAGAGCAACTAGGCAAATCAAACACAGGCAAATACGGATTGGACACAAAAGAGGCCCAAATATGAGGCCTAATTGTCAACTTAATTGTATTAAACATAACCAAAGACCCGTAAGTATTAGAATAGATGTGGCAAAGAGACTTTAACGTATCTAAATATACAAATAAGCAAACAATCCAACGTTTTCTGTTTTTTTATAACTGTAAGAATTTCAAAGTTCCATAGAAATAAATTACCCAAGGTAATGTCAAGGGCACTACCGAAGTACGTCTCACCCTAAAACATACCCTAAAACCCAGAAACATGTGTTTTCTTAAATTTTAGTCTTAACAACTTTGCCTTTGGAAGCAACTTTGTACCTATTATAGTTCTGGAGATTCGGGTCATCCTGCCCTATTACCACATACCAGAATTGGACCATATTTCCACAAAACCCTGAAACAAGTGTTCGCTTAAATTTAATTCTCTACAATTTCGCCTTTGACAGTAAATCTTCATATTGCACAGTTAAGGAAATACAGACGAAAAACTGTTTTCGTATATGGCTAAGAATCTCAATTTCGTTCATTCCATTGGTCCCAGTGCCCAGACCCCTGACCCGATTCCCACAAAAATGTTTTCCCAGTTTCGTGACATCAAATGGTTTCATATGACATCAAAATGAGGAATTTCCGTGTTATACTTGGGGAGATATTTGCGAAAAAGTTTAATCGATCCTTGGAAATTTCATGTCCGCCCACCACTTCTTCGACCATATCTCCGGAACTACTCAGCCGATTTTGCTCATCTTCGAAATTGAATCGTGGGAGACATGTACCTTTCAGGGAAAAAAGTTTAGGCTGATCGGTTGAGCCGTTTGAAAAAAAAAGTGGAGACGGACAGAAAGACGGACATTTTTTTATGCTGATTCGTCATCCCTAGACGATAATAGATGCATCCCCCCTCCCACCTCGATCTACCCCATGTTACAATGAAATTGTTTGTAGTTTACTTCGTACGGGTCCAATAATTAAGACCAATAAAGGAACGGAAAAAGATTTTAAAACTGTCCTTTGGAAAGTTGTTGGTAATTACCTCAGTGTTGTGTGGATATGGATTGAATGGTTAAAGGTACAATGAATCATTAATCAATCATTTAGGCGCAGCCCAAAGAAATTCGTCCGGTTTTGGATCTGCGTGGTTCAAGCCAAATAGTCGGCCATCCGCCCGAAAGTACGCACGTTAAAAAAAACATTTTTTGACGCCTTCCCTCCCCTCTCGCATATTCTCATACATTAAGATGTACGGCAGCACGCCTTTTTCGAACCCCCACTCCCGCTTTAGTAGCGTGCGTAAAGAGAGCTCAAAACTCATAGACATTCTATAAAACAGAGCGAATTCCTCCTTTACGGCAATGGAAGCCGACTCATCATCAAGTTTGATTTTCAACGTCTCAGAAGGTGATTCAAACTAAGAATCAGTACTACAGATTCTGCAACTAAGAAGTTAGTAGTTGCGCTTTGGACATAACGAAGTACGCTGAGCCTAAAACCAATATTATGACGCCTCACACATTTCACATCACATTACGCTGCCTCACAGTGATACAAAACCTGATTCATAGAGTGAATCCCCACCCCATCTTCAATCGCAATAAATTTGCTAAGCATTGCAACGCTAACTTAAAACCTGGAAATGCTGCCGCATTTTCGCATGAATTTTCATTGAAGATTTATCAGAAAATAGAGTAGTGGTAGCCTTAAAACACACCGTACGTTGCTTTATTGCCGTAGGCGTTGACAGTACAGTATACTCCAAAGGATGCGTTGTTCGCATATAACATCAATTATTGTTGCAAACATAAAAGTTAATTCAACGTTTCAATCAGAACATCGATGCCACTTGCAAATAGGACCAATTCTAAAGTACACAATTCGAAATTGAAGAAAGTAGAGTTCAATAAGCTTAAATTCAAATCCATTCGAAGGAAATTTTCACCACCGTAATACGTTTCCATTCATATTTACAAACGTTGGATATTTTATACAAATGCACTGATTTCGATATTGGCCGCTCTTGTTATATACGGACAATATACATATATTTATATACGTTGAAAGATGAATCTATTATCAACATTTATGAAGCTAGAAATTATTGCAAGGCATCGAGTATAATAGGAACGGTGAATAGGGTGAAATGTCTATCTACTAATAAACCATCTATATAGTTGCAGGATATCGCATCCGTTTTATAAAGGATCGAAGTATGTGGGAGGTTTTTGGAATTGAAATGTTTGAGAAGGCGAAGAACGAAATGCTTTGCCACGGTTCGGCGCATCAATAAGACTGGTCAAGAATCAAGATTGTAATGCACAACATATGTGCAGGGTTGGTGCGTAAATTTCACACCGGAATACTCTCGCCGGAATACTTACCAACACTTTGAGATGTAAGTCGCTTGGCACAGAAACTTAGCCAAATTGTTAGTTGCCCTATTGGAAAAATAACATTTTTGATCATTGCAACCCTACAAACGAAGAACGAACCTATACTAAAACCACCTGAACTTGACGACTTGGTTTCAATAATAGAAAATCATATCTTTGCTTCAATATAATATTGTTGTGTGTAACATCCAGAAAACTGGTTTATCTCTCATTGAAATCGAAATCGTATTTCATCCTTTAAATATCAAACGGCATAGGTATATTCAAAGGTATGGCAGCGCAAGCACAATATGGACAACATTGAAAATTAATCATAGAATTTGTCTTCTTATTTGCTACTTCATTTAACGTTATGAACGTGTAACTATTTAAATTTATTGCACTTTTCATCGTAATTGGTTTTTAACATAGGTAAGAAAGGTGAATGGTAAGCTTCAATGAAAGTCCACATGCATTCGATGTCCAATAAATGTAATTTCCCAATTTCTCCCGTTGAAATCAGAACCAAATACCAGAACCAAATTAGAGTAGCGCTGTTTTCGGGCTGATGATGGCTGCATTATAACTTGTACATAATTGGAACATTAAGCTGTGTTTTAGATGAGGCCTTTCCAGGGCCTATTTTTGAGAAAATTTGTGAAAATTTGAGAAAATTTTCTCAAATTTTCTCAAATTTGCTTAAAATTTCTAAAAATTTTTATGAAAATTGATAAAAGTTTTGAAGCATTATTGATGTCTTTTACTCGAAAAATTGTTCAAACCACCTATTTTAGGTGTTTTCGGGCATCCTAGAACTATTAATATAAGTACTAAGGGCTGAATTTTCAGTCATCCGTTCATGCTTGGTTTCTTGTGGTTTTTTGCATCTGCACGACCTCTAATATGGTTCAGAATACAGTTTACGTCTATTTTTATTAATTCTACACACATTTTAACTTGTTTGGACGTATTTTTCATTAAAATAAAATTCGAGAAAATTTGAAAAAAATTTCTCAAAACTAGGCCCTGGTCCTTTCACAATAAAAAGACAATAAAAATTCCAAAAAGCCTCACTTTTTGGACAAACAGGGTGTTGAGTAGTTAGATAGGGTAGCGTTTGAGTGCATATAAACGGAGAGAGGTAGTAAGAGTCATATGCCAGTCGTGCAACTGGCTAACTCTCAGTTGCTCTTTTTACGTCCACCACGTCGTCTCCAGTCCCCCAATTCTTTCGGAACTTTTTTCTATAAAAACCGTTATTTTATTCACACTGGTTATGAACTCACCAACACAGCTTCGGATTGGATAGGATAAATAGCGACTCTAGCAACAGAAAGAGGAAAATGATTTAAAAATATCAATTGTAACAGGGAATGCAATATTTTTGTTGAGACCAGGAGGATTGAGATCAGTTCAACGACAGTCCAAGAAAATACGGAGTGGGTTTCATTTTTTTCGGCAAGGCTAGAAACGTGGTGACTGATTTCAATCATGAGCGCGCGGTAGCTCGTGACGCAAGTCCACATACGAACAAAAAAGTAAGAAAATGTTTTTTCGTGGACTGCGGAACCATATATACAGCTAATTTATTCCCCCCCTTACGACGTAGCCCCGGAAAATATTTTTCCCGGATTCTACGGAAAATTCTAAGGCGAAGTGTTTTTAACGGCTCAATAACTTTTCTTGAAATTTTGCAAGGAGCTTCAGGTGGGGATCCTATGACCTGTGAACTTTTGAAAAAATGGGGTGTCAAAGAGAAAGTTGTTGGGTTAAGATGACCGCCAAAATGGCGCAAAATAGGCGGGGACTAAAAAAAAACTTTTGTAGAGAAATTTGTGGCAATCGTTTTCGGCCATGAAAGTAGTGGTCGCCGATCCTTCGGTTTGTCAGTGACGGCGGCTCAAAAAAAACTTATGATATGTTGTTGAGGAAGTTGTGGGGATCATTTTTGGCCATGAAAGTATTAGCCGCCGCACTTCGGTTTAGCGGCGGTGGCGGCTCAAATAAACATTTGATATGTTGTGGAGGAAGTTGAGTGGATCAATTTCGTGCATGAAGGTCCATGAAAGCTGCCACACCGAAGCGCGGCGGCGGCTCAAAAAAAAATCTATGTATTCGTCAAAAATAATTTTGTTACAGTCTATGGAATATTAGAAGGCCTACATTTCATGTTTCGTATATAAATTGTATGAAATCAGAGAATGTGGTCCTTAGAATATTCCACAGTCTCTACTTCCAAAAAAACTGATATTACAACAAGAACTCTTTTTAAAAGGTAAATGTGGCGCAAGTCATCGTCCCTTCGTCCAAAACAACTGGTATCAATTTGGATGATGCTTGCAGCTTCGGAACGCAAAAAATTCTTCTGAAATATTTTCACATTTGATTAAAAAAATGCGTCACAATCACGAATGCCGGACCCTCCCAACGTAATAACTTTTCTGTGCTTTCAGATTTCACACCCCAAAAATTTGGCTACCCGCACTCCATATATCGCGCAAAGCTAAATTCTTGTGGGGTTTGAAATCTGAAAACGCAGAAAAATTGTTATTTTGGGATGGTCTTAGCTTTAAGCCTTAAGCGTCACCCCAATTGATGTCAGTTGTTTTGAAAGAAGGGACGCGGACCTGCGACACACTTCTCTGTTAAAAAAGTTTTTTTGTAATCCTTTGGACGAGCAACTATGCTCTCTGCGAATAAGGGGCCAATTTTTCAACGTTGCTCTTATCAACGTCAACACACATTTTGTAACAACTGAGCATTTCGAGCGTGGGAGCGAGTCTTTAGTGGAATGGCCCAATATACACATATAGCTTTCATGAAAACTCTAACAATAATAGGACGCGTGAACGTGAAGTTGATTTCGCAGCATTAAGAATGAGTTACGTTGGAAACGTTGACCATGGTTTGATAGATGAGAGTCACTGTTCAAATGTATTGGTTGTTCGAAAGCTGTTTAACACAATCGACAACCGGCAAAATTAAACAACGGACTCCCTCAAGGATCTGTGCTATCAAATTTAATGTTTAACCTTACATTCACGACATGCCGCCAAAATTTTTGTACGCTGACGACATGTCATACGCTGCACAACATACGTCGTTTCAACAACTGAATAAGACACTCTCCGAAGACATAACATCGTTCACACGATACTGCAAGCAATGGAGATTGACACCCAGCGTAACGAAAACCGTATCGTCTTGCTTCCACTTAAACAATAAAGAAGCTACGAGAGAGTTGGACGTTATGTTTGATGGAGTGAGATTGACCCACGACCCTTTTCCTGTATGCCTCGGAGTAAAGCTGGACCGATCTCTCACCTACACAAAACACACCGATAAACTACGAGCCAAAATCAGAACAAGAAACAACCTTCTCAGAAAGTTATGCGGCACGAAATGGGGAGCGACAGCCTCCTGTCTTAGAACTTCAGCACTAGGACTCGTGTACTCATGTGCCGAATAATGCTGTTCCACTTGGCTCAACAGCTTTGACGCCCAGAAAATTGACATCGAATTGAACAAAACGATGCGATTGATCACCGGATCAGCGGACTCAACACCGATTATTTGGTTACCCACACTAAGCAACATTGCCCCACCTCCGATTCGTCTTCGTAAAGCATTGCGTAGTATCTTCAGCACCGTACTAAGGAACACTGAAATTCCCCTACTCCAAGACGTTCAAGCAATCGTCAGTCAGCGACTGAAGTCAAGGAAACCGTCGACACTGCAAGGGAACTACACAATAACAATTTCGACCCGGGAACTGACTGGTATAAAATGTGGCTAGTCTCAAACGCCACAAGTCCAATCTTCAACTTCACTCGACACAAGTCAAATAGAAAAGAAATTCATCTTCCACGAAACGTATGGACGAACCTCAACAGATTGAGAACCGGACATGGCAACTGCAAAGAAATGCGTTATAAGTGGAGATTTACCGACGATCCCAGCTGCCCATGCGGTGAACCACATCAAACAATGATCCACATATTATTGGACTGTCCTCTGTATAGATACGGTGGTAATATTAGAGACATTACCGAGCTGACGGATAGTGCAATCGATTGGCTCAAGTCCTTGCAACTGTGACCAACTATTTATTTTGTATATTTTTTTTAAGTTTTATTAAGTTTTTGCAGCAAAGATATAGTGATTTTCTCAGAGGAGCAGTGAAAATATTTTTAAAACTCATGTGAGTTTGCATTCCAAAATGATGTGATGGCGAAATGAAGATCGTAATGTTTACTATGACAGCTGTAGTGCTCGCTAAATAACTGCCTTGGCGACACTTTTAAAAATAAAACCATTGACGCCGAAATATATTCATTCGAAAACTAACGAGTGAAATGCGATAAATTTGAAGCAAATGATATTGTCCTCCTGCAAAATGGCACATTACAGTTTTGTCAGTCTATAAATGGGTTTTGGCAGCCCGAAGTTCATAGCGCCACTCCATAGCACAAAGCACAACAATGTAAAATCAACAACGTTACCAATATGTTACATACCTGTGGATTCAATGCACACGTTTCACCATCACGTTTCACAAGCATGGAAAAAGAACGCCTACCAAGTGGAAAATAAGGAAAAGTACGGAACTCTTCTGAAAGAATTCAATAAAGCCCAAGAGGACATTAAGGAAGAGAGTAGGAAGAAATTCCTTGAAGAAGCTAATTCAGTTCCAGCATACGCACATGTACATAAACTACTGGCTAAAGATTCCACTGCACAAGTGGGCTCACTCTTGAGGCCCAATGGAATGTATACGACTGACGGCAGGGAAACAGCGCAACATTTGTTAGATACCCGCTTTCCTGGCAGTGTCAGTTATACTAATAAGGCCCCCATTGACACTCCACGGAAACCTTCTCGTAAAGATTGGAACTTCGCTGAAAGAATGACCAAGAAAGGTAGAGTTAAGTGGGCTATCTACAAATTCTACTCCTTCAAGTCAGCAGGCATGGATGGCGTTATACCTGCCTTGCTAAAAGAGGGTGTGAACTTGCTTCTAGACAGAAGCTCGATAGCGTTGGGACATATACCAAAACTGTGGGAACAGGTCAAAGTAGTGTTCATTCCTAAACCGGGCAAAACATCTCACGTTCAAGCTAAAGACTATAGGCCAATTAGCCTGACGTCATTCCTTTTGAAGACAGTTGAGAGGCTGTTGGATGCATACATTAGAGGAGAAGTCCTACAGGAATTTCCACTACATGTCAACCAACATGCCTATTAAGCCGGTAAGTCTACGGACACCGCGCTGCACCACCTGACCCAGAAGATAGAAAAAATGCTGAACGAAGGGAATGCGGCACTGGGTTGTTTTATGGATATTGAAGGAGCCTTTGACAACACAGATTTTGACACCCTGACGAAAGCGTCCCGAGCTCGAGGAACAGAAGAAGTAGTTATTAGATGGATAGTCAACATGCTCAGCGGTCGATCCGTCATAGCGGCAGTCTGTGGTGACATCGTCAAAATGGGAGTGACCAAAGGGTGTCTACAGGGGGGAATACTGTCACCCATACTGTGGTGTATGGTTATAGACTCGCTGTTTGTCAAACTTAACGATTTAGGCTTCTTTACCCAAGGGTATTCGGATGACGTTGCCACATTATTGTCAGGCTGCCACATACCCACGTTGAGGGACCTTATGAAAACAGCACTGAAAATTGTGGAAAAGTGGTGTGAGGAAAACCAGTTGTCCGTAAATCCGATCAAGACAAAAATAGTAGACAAACTGCAAAGACGAGCTTGCCTATGTATGACCGGAGTGAAAAACTCCGTTACAACTCTTGCACTGGAAACCTTGCTAGATCTACCGCCGTTAGACCTTTTCATAAAAGCAACCGGAATCAATGTCGCATACAATTTAGATGCGAACGATTGCTGGAAGGCTACGATGGCTAAAGGGCACACCACCGTTAGGAAGCTGATAGAAACGGAGGAACTGTTAATGCCTAGTGACCAAATGAAGCTTGTTATAATGCTAGACGACGAATTTACGTGGTCTATTCCGGAAAGGGAAGATTGGCTAAATTCAGCAAATTTGTCCCCGCCGGTTAATAGCATTGTTTGCTTCACAGACGGATCGAAGAAAGATGATTTGGCAGGAGCAGGGTACTGGTGCGAAAACTTGGAAATTGGCGTTAGTCAGCATTTGGGGCGCATGCTACTGTTCACCAAGCTGAAATTTTTGCCATCTCAAAATTGTGCGAGGAAGATGAACTGAGGAAACTAAATAATGCAGATATAGTAATCTGCTCAGACAGCCAGTCAGAAGCGATTGGCTCCCACGTGGTTAAGTCGAAGCAGGTCCAGGAATGCAAAATTAGGTTGAACGAGGTGGACTCCCACAATAGAGTTTCACTTTTGTGGGTCCCCGGTCATGAAAATATAAAAGGCAACGAAATTTCTGACGAGTTAGCACGACTAGGAACTAAAAATTGATTCATAGGATACGAACCAAGGATCGGTATTTCCATGAATACGAGGAAGCGACTAGTTAAAGAGTGGCTAACCAAGGAACATGCGAAAGCATGGAAAGACTATGCAGGGGCAATACATACCAAGAACTTCTGTGGCAATCCATCCAAGGACATCAAAACGACCATAGAAACGTTGACTAGCCACTGTGGATTGAACGAATATCTGCACAAGATCGGATATGCCGATAGTCCCAATTGCTCGTCCGGTCAAAGCAATGAGACAGGCATCCATGTCATTGCGAAATGTCCGAGATATAGACTCTTGATGAGAAAAATCTTTGACAAGGACGAGCTGCAGGCATTGGATCTTAAGCTCAATGTAAAAATGATTGGGAATGTAACGTGGTTTTTTATTTACTATGGAATTTCTGTGAAACCCTAACATTTGTACCTAAGTCAGTTTTTGAATAACCCGGTGAGTTAGTTTGGAGACAATCGGTGATTAATTTGAACATAGATGGAACTACGGACGAGTGAAACGTTGGAAATGATGTTTTTGCGAAGACGTGTTTGTTATAACGACTTGCGAACGTCGTGAGTTGTTCGTTTCGGCACTTCAACAAGTGAAGACCTGTAATAAGTTTTCGGAGTAATAGTAGTAAAATAGAATTGAATTAAAGCTCGTGGTAAACGAGGTAAGTAGTGTATTGTGTGATCGAGAAACTTCTCTCAAACCGATGGAACATAGCTTTTAGGTATTACCTTCGGGAATTGTAATACCGTTGTTGTTCTGGATGATCGAAAAATTAAGGAAAGCAGAGCCAGGAAGATAAAAATTAGACAATTTATTTCATGATAATTTTGGTACGAACAAGCGATTGGAAGTCATCCATTGTGTTCAAAGGAACGTCTCATCATCCAACATAAAATGAGGTTAGTTGTTTAAGGGTATGCGCATATTAGCATTTAAGTACGATTTTAATTATTAAGTGTACGCAACAGCAGCTTATACTTTTCATGATTATGGTTTGTTTAATTAAATCATAGAGATTTGTTGGAAAATTGATTTTTATTGGAAGTTTTGATTAAGTGTTATAATAATTCGTTATAGGAAGCTGGTGGAATTTTTGACACTGATAAAAAGGTTGACCTGAAGACCCTGGCACTTCCGATTAACTCACTCATTAACTTCAGAAAGCTCCAAAGACGGTGGTTTAGGAAAAAGGAAATATAGCCCTAAACCTAAACCTATAAGGAAGCAAATCACCCCACAAATTGGACAAGCCGAAATACATAAAAATAATACTTCACACTTTCACTGCTCAGTTTCTTCTTTGTTTTATATTCGTAATTGGACTCGAAGCTGTAGTTGAAATTGTATTTCTCATTTATGTAAACCATTTGACATCCCTACAATAAACGTGGGATCCATAGGGGGTACAAAGGATCTAGATCCAGGTGCCAGTCAAAAGTTGACAACCCGAAAAGATTCACTAATCTACATACCTGTGGATTCAATGTGCCTACGTTCCACAAGCATGGAATAGTGCATTACATTGTTGCTTGTAAATTTATTGTCTTGACGTAAGCCCCACCATCGGCTCGACTCAAAAACCACCCACTCTTCAAACAATTTTACAAGTAAGAACGTAATGTAGGTACTATTTATTTCAACGACAGACGGTCGCTGTGAATGGAACGAACGATGAAAAATGTCAGACGAAAAGCTCTGTTAAAAACTAATTAAATTATTGAAATCAATGAACAATGAAAAATTTCATAAATTTAATAAAGTTTGCTTTAACAGCCACTTGTTTCTGTAATTGGTTGTGGTTCTACTACAATAAGCGATGCGATGTTTCAAAACGTGATTTATTATGCCAAATGGTTATGTGTTACATTTGTATCGTTAAACTTCTTTTAGTCAACTCCCATTTCCAGCATCAATCTAAAAACGTAAGGTGTAATTACCGTTTATAAATAAATCGCATGAAATTTTATTTCAAGTTGTCCGTAATGATAAATCGCGCCATCCGCGATCGACATGCAACCCAACACGAATTATACAGCAAGGTTGCCTCATTTAAATAAATATTTCTGTTTTTTTCTCTCGTTTATTGTATGAATGGTAAACATCAGTTCAGTTCAATATATTACCTGCGGAAATGATGAACAAAATTAAAATTTCCTCGTCATTGATTTATCGCACTCAATAGAAAGATGTTGTTTTAGTAAACCATAAAACGGATCTCCATTCATATAATTGACCACTTGGATTGAAATCACCGTTTATTACTTTTTAAAATATTTATAATTAACACAGCACTGCAAGCAAGATGACGATTGAAACGTACCAATTAAGAGGGTGAACTTCGGCAGAGCGAATATTCACATTTATTTTATAGGTTCATAGAAAAAATGTGAGAATGGAACGTTTGCATAAAAACATTTTTTGTAGGAAATATTATTCTGAACAAAAAATTGTTCCACGCTATGGTAAAATTATGACGTTTTGCATTTTTAATTAATTATTTTCTGATTGCAAAGATTTTTCACACACGAAAATGACTATACTTGACTATATCTCTCTCAATTCTTCGTATGTAATTTTTAGCGATTCTCTAACGAAAAAAACTATTTTTGCTGGTCAAGTGCTGCTTAATAAAAAATCCAAAATTGGAAAATGTACTGAAAACAGACTTTTGAAACTAAAATATAAAATCAGCAAAGAAATTTCGCTGCATTTCGTAGAACAATTTTTTGTTCTGATTGTAATTTTGCATCGTTTAAAAATAACTTTCGAAAATGCAAACGTTCCATTGAGGTGAAACCCACAGAGTTTTCAGAATTTATAAAAAGCATACAGTCTCTAAATTTTGAAATTGCCCACATTCGGTGAAATGAGTAAAATGATGCAAACAAGTGAATCAGAGATTTTGTAGAGCGGAGACAATGTTCAAGACGCTACACAATTAAATAACTGAGTTTAAAACTCTTATAAATTTGTTATCTTAACAAATCTAAAAGGCGAATGCGATCGATTGATACAGAGAGTTTAATCAGCTTTGAGATATTTTTGATTAGTCAGAGTTTTAAATGGCATTAAATGTCACATGCTCTTCGCTGTTAAAAATAAGTAGATTTAATCTTTTCATGGTAGACAGTTCGAAGGCACTAAACATGCATATATAGAAAGTACGAATTTGCAACGTTCTAACACCACCAAATAGTACGTAAGGTGAAAAGTGAAATGCATAAAGTCTAAAGTGAATTAAATTGATTGAGCAAAAAAATTTCTTTTTCACTATAAGCATTCATAGTGAAGAGAGAGAAACGAACCAATACACAAATAGTTATCGCCTGATTTGTGTTTGTGCACTTCGAACTGATGACTATGTAAAGTCTGTTACATATCTCGACTCGAATTGGTTTATGTATTTGTTAGTCTCGAGGGTTGGTAACATTTGGGTGTTTTTATATACCTCGGTGTATAAAATCATATCCTTACGTTACAATAGTCTCTCAGCTCACAAACACATCTGGAATTACGTGAAAACCAACTGACGGTCTCGTTGTGTAAATAACCATTTCATTTGCAGTTCACTTTTTAGACCCGTACGAAGTACAAAGGTCCTATACGTTAACCACAAGACATTTTATTGTAACATGGGGTAGATCGATACGGGAGTGAGGGGGGTGCATTTAATATCGTCTGGAGATGACGAATCAGCGCAAAAATTAATGTATGTTTGTCCGTCCCGTCATTTTTTTCTAATTCAAGTTCAAAGTTGAGCAAAGTCGGTCAAGTGGTTCCGGAGATATGGTCGAAAAAGTGACCAAAAACATGGTTTTTCGAGGGTCGGTGAAACGTTTTCGCAAATATCCCAGCAAGTATAGCACGGAAATTGTTCATTTTGGTGTCAAATTTGGTGTCATTTGGTCTCGCAAAACTGTAAAAAATTTCGGATCAGTGGTCTGGGCACTGGGACCAATGGAATGGACGAAATTGAGTTTCTTGGCCATATACGAAAGCAGATGGTTTTTCGTCTATATTTGCTCAACTATGCAATACTGTCAAAAGCAAAGTTGTAGAAAATAAAATTTTGGGGAATACGTGTTTGAGGGTTTTGGGGAAAAATAACTTAATCCCGTGAGGATGACTCATATCTCCAAAGATATGACAATTAGAAAGTTGCTTCCAAAGGAAAAATTGTAGAGTGCCTCTGGGTGTCTCAGGGGTTTAGGGAAAAATTATCAAATCCCGGGATAAAGCAACTACTAGAATTTGGAGGGATGACGCATATCTATAAAATTACGGCAGTTTGAAATTTGCTTCTTAATGTAAAGTTGGTGAGAATTAGGGAATGCAATACCAAATTCAAATTCATTTATTTTCCACTAGGACATAAAGGCTCGTCCTCTTATATTAATGTCCTATAAGATGCTTTTAGCTTACAATAATACTAAACTAGAAATAAAAATCAAAACAAAACTAAAACACAGTAAATTCAGTCGCTAGTAACCATATTATGATAATTCTTAACGTACGATACACGAAAAAGATGGAAATAAGTTGGCTCATAATACTACTAAATCGCGAGAAAAATAACAAAAGAAAAGAACTCGAGAAAACAGGGGTGGCAGCACTAAATGAACTCAGATGACTTTGAAATATTCCAGGCATGCATTGTTAAACTGATTTCGAGATCGAAGCCTTTTTATGCGAACTGGAATCGAGTTATAATCCGCGACAGTGCGAACAAAAAACGAACGATTATATTGTTCTGACTTGTGCTTTGGTACAATCAAGTTACAATTTCGCGACATATTTTTCCACACTGGTATTCGGTATTTAGAGATTCAAAGTCGGTATCAACCGGTATTTTCGGTATTCAACATATTTATGTATTTGTGGATTGAATTTAAAGAAAAATATTTATATACAAAGAATAATACAGGAAAATCCAAGAATATTTTGTCATTTTCGCACCAAAGTACATAAAACCAAATTATATTTTATGTGAACTACACCGAGTCTTTTGAATCACATGCAGATTTAATTGGCTATCGGCAATAGCGTTTTTTCCTCTGATAAAAAAACAAACTTGCCGACCGTAACTAACGTGCCGCAAGTATAAAATTGACCTCGGTTAGTTTTTTTCGGGGCTTATTGCGTCATGTATACTAACTTACGACAAGTATACTAATATGTGGCATGAATTATAAAGATACCGCAATTAAATATATAGTCAAAGTATTGTACTTTCATTGCGTTCAAGAGTACTTAGAACTCACGTTTCCGAAAGAAAAAAATATTTTTTTCATGTACGCGCTCGATACGATGAGTATTCTTAGTCGTTTTTGGCTTCGAAAGATTGTAATTTCTGAGTCATACTGCAATAACTGTCCGGAAATTTGCATATTAATATTCACATTTCCAGCCGCTTAAGAGGTAAATTTATATGAATAAAAATTTTTAGTTAACACAACCCGGATTCGACACACCGACCATCCGATTACAAGATAATGACAAAACCACAGAGCTAAATTGTCTTATCCCGATCATACATTCCGTTCTGGATTCCCAGATACCCAAGCTTCTGAATTGGGTAGTTATCGGGATTCGATGCCCGTAACGAAACATGTATACATGCAGTGACGTCACTCGTCGAAGCGTGAAACGGTCAACAAATTGGTAGGAAATAGTTGACACACCCACAAGTCCACTGAGCGAACCAAAGATGGCGCCACTTAACGATAAGTATAGACACGATGACAACAGCTCAATCACACATGGGTTGCTAATAATCTTCGGAATACTTTGTCGTGTCGACTTCGGCTACCTTCGGAACACTTCGTGTTCATCACACATCACCTCCCACATCATTCCACACACTTCCCACATCATTCCACACACTTCCCACATCATTCCACACACTTCCCACATCATTCCACACACTTCCCACATCATTCCATACACTTCCCACATCATTCCACACACTTCCCACGTCATTCCACACACTTCCCACATCATTCCACACACTTCCCACATCATCCCACACTCTACGTACTACGGCAGCGTAGCTCATTTCGGTCCACTTTGACCGACTCCCGGCAACGAACCCCCCAACCGATTTCCACAAGACCGGTTCCGTTGGCTTCGTGAGATGGATACCTTTCATTTGGTTTCCCATTCACCGAGATATAGCCGAAGAAGTGCTCCCGTCGGTGGATTTTCATATATGGGGTTGTATGGAAACTTTGAAGGCCAATAACTCAGTTCCAAGATTTTTTTGGGGGTAGCTACTGGCTGAATTTTCTATTTGGGAACGAAACTGAACTTCCCTAAAAATTTTAAGGAAATCGCCCGGGCGGTTCTCGAGAAATAAAAGTAGATAGAGACATAGATAGGACATAGACACATCGTGGACACACAACACAGGAATAAAATTTTGATTATTTTCAAACATATTTTTACCATTTTTATATGGAAATTGGTCATCTTTGATTGGCGATATCTCGGCTCGTTTTCAACCGATTTTGATAAGTCTGGGCACGTTGGAAAGCTACTAACTTGGAGGGGGAGGGGCGAGGGGAAAAAAACTCAAAAGTTCGCCTATACATCGTATCTTGTCACAAAGGTTTTTGTATGGAGTTTTTTGGGTTTGTGGACATTTTTTTGGGGGGTTTGGGGACTGCGTCGCGCTCTCCACTACCGCTCCGAGCAGTCCTGTTAAAGTCATTATGATAATGGTAAGCGTAATATTCTCGTATGTAGCAATAAATGCTACTTGCAAGTAAAAGTTTCAGTAACTTTTTTCACTGTTTCCGGTGTAGAAATTTCGTTCTTCAAATATCTCATCGAAAATTCTGCTAAGTAATAACGACAAATTCAAACATTTCAATCTTGAAATATTAATCGCTGCATAACTGGAGAGTATTATTTCCATTACCAGCAACAATAAACCGTAGAATTTATTATACGTACGTATAGAACTAAGCAAAGCATGTAATACTGTGTGTACGTTCCTTAGAAATTCTTCAAAATAATCCATTTGCCACATTAACCTCCTTTATCGTTATCCGAACAACGCGTACATACAATAATCGCGTTCAGAAAATCCCAGCTAGACTATCATTGTGGGAGTGTGGGAATTTTTCGGTGGCCGGTAAGAGTAAATTTCGTTAAATGGTTGTATACCTATAAGACGAGAATGTAAGGAAGAGATGAGGAGGAGGATTTAAGAGGTGATCTATGAGCTTAAATATCACATTAGAATATATATTTGAATTGGAATTGTTTAATTTAGTGCTTAAAGTTTATTGCTTTCATAGGGTATTTCATAGCAATGGATTAACGAAAGGTTGCAAGGTCTTAAAATGGTGTAAAATAATGGAGCACGATGGTAAATGGCACAATCGTATGATAAATCAATTGAGAAACGAAAATTGCCCCGTTTTAAAAACAACGAATCGGACCAACAAACCAGCATAAAGATTTATTTAAAATCAATGAATACGAAAACACTATTTAAACAAACACCCAATAATTTTAATTCACTTCAATCGAATTTATCAATTTCGAAATTAATTCAATTGATTTCATTTCCCAAACATCAATACCTCTATATATTACACTAGCACCATTATATTGTATTAATTAACAAAAACAAGATCACCAATCAACCGGCTGATTAATGATGTCATGGATGCCTGTAAATCTCATGAACATGTTACATCCGAAGAGGATACAAAGTACCACAATCGTATATTATTATTTCAATTGTTATACCGTTTGGATGCATACAATTCATTCATATAAATGTTAGACGTATTGTATCACACACCTCACAGCAGAGGCGCAATGTAATGTATACAGTCGGACATTCATACAATGGTTTAAGTTTATCAAATCAAATTTTATTATTTCACATGCTTCAACTATGTAATAATGTCATAACTGATGTGCGATAAAGCTCGATATGGGAGAAAGTTTATTTCAATTCATTCTACAAACAATTTGACAATAAGACTATGATGAAAACATTCAAATAAGAAAAATCAAATTAATAATCACTGGACGAAATATAATTCTTCCAGTGGCGCACTTTTCGGGATACTGGAGATGACGCACATTGCATTTCCGTGTTGAATGGCTGAGGACACTCTTTGGAATAAATAAGTCCTAGATTTCGGTTCGCCGGTTATTCGAATCAGCTCTGCGCCAATTTTGTTCAAAAGTTCGACAGATTCTGTCGCCCAGGGGCCGAACGACTCAACTGCAAACGCGATGAAGTGGTAGCTCTGCTCAATTCTGGAATACTTTGTGTGCTTTCGAACAGCTGCCTTCGTAGAGGCCATACCCGGTCGCTTAGTCCTGCCTGCCAGTCGGCACACGTTGCATCCCACACTAGGGCTCTGCCTCTTTCCCAAGCGGTGTATGTGATGCCATCCGGGCGTTTCTTGCCATCATCGCGGAATAGGCCGGGTGGTTCAAGAAGCGAGCTAATGTTTATTGACGACAAAGCTTTATGCAGTACTCGGTTGAGTTCTGCGTGTCTGAATAATTTTCCAGAGTTCTTTTTACAATGTAGACCGTGCCGGCCAAGAGAATCAACTGAAGCGCCGCATGCGCATACGAAAGGGTGACAGATTTTAGCGCCGAGACGTAGGGCTATGCACGTGCGGAAAACGTCATTGTTCATTAGCGTTCCGATGGTAGGGCTCGGCACCACGTTCAACCAGGCTCCGGACATTTTGTTATGGAGCAGTTGGAAGCAGAACAATTCGGTGTCGTTTGGAAATGACAATTCCGATGCGACTCTGGTGGTGTTCATTAGGTCCCAGTGGAATTGCGAGCGGACATTTTCTGGCATCGGGATGTCGTTAATCTCGTTCCACCTTGATATAGCTTCTGGGTAGTAGGCGATATCAGATTCGTGATCCCGTAAATTGATTAATGTAGATACGATATCCGAAACGCCATGTACTGAAGACAGAAAGACTGGTAGCGAGATGTCCAACAATGAACGAACACCTAGACCTCCGAAGTTGACTGGCAGACTCGATTGAACCCATTGGGAATTGTTAAGTTGAACGTTGATTAATTTTTCCAAAGCTGATTTCATGTCCATGTCCAATTGACGTAAAAGATCAGGAAATTTCCACAACGGTGTGCATCGGAAAAAGTAGACCAGTTTCGGGATGGCCATGCAGTTTTTTAGGACGAAATAGTAGTAGGACGAAATAGGGCGTAGTGGTGCTGGAGAGAAGATAGTCGGTTAATAAGTACGTACATTTTCTCAAATTTCCTTTTCGCAAACGATTCCATGCCGCCTTCCAGCAACGGTGCGCCTAATATGTCCAGGTCTTCTTCGTTAACCACCCGAATTCCGGGGGCTAGAGCTTCGAATTCGCTAACTATGCTCGGTTCTGGGTGTCCACTGCAGAAGAATAACTCGCACTTTTCACCATTTAACTCGAGACCCAACCTTTTAGCTTTCTCTATAATGGTCGCTAAGTTCGATAGTACAGTTTCTGGTAAATCTCCCAGTGTACCGTCGTCCAGATACCAGATATTCATTTCGGTAGTCAGTTGTGTAACCAGCGGATGTATGGCGAGGCTAAAAATTAGAGGGCCCGCCGGATCTCCTTGTTGGGCACCCACCTGCGATGAGATGATCTTGTCGCCGAATGACAAAAATGGCGGCTTTTGGGTAACATTGGTGAAAGTAATGGTAAAGCTGCGGAACTTTGTCTTTTATCTCTCTGAGCATTACATCTCTCTCTACGGTGTTGAAGGCGTTTCTGACGTCCACTTTCATAAGCAGCTTGTTCCGGTTTCGGGGATTCCGAATATATGTCGTAATGGAATGCACGGCGCCTTCACATCCATATTTCACACCGAAACCAATTTGTCGGGGGAGCAAGTAGCTAACCATGTCCGATTTTACCGAAAAACACGCGATCTTCGATGTCAGCCTGCGCACTGTTGTGCCGATAGCAATTGGCCTGATGCCACCGTCCTTTTTGACTAGGGCGCACAAAGAGGCCCCATAGAGCAATTCACAGATTTCCTCGTTCAATTTACCGGCAAGCATGAAATTATTTAATTTCGTGATTGAATCGAGTGCTCTCTTTCCAGCCTCGCCTGCAGACAGAGAGATAATATCCTTCAGATGTTGTGGGCGTAGGCCGTCTGTACCTGCGCTGGATCCGTTCGCAAAGGAACAAATTGCTGATTGTACCGTACCAGTATCGGCTTGGAGGTTGTATTGTATTATCGGGTGCACTCGGGAAGCTCAAATTTCTTGAAGGTTCGGGGTGTTTGCTCAACAGCCGCTCGAAAGTCTCATCAGAATCTGTTGCTAGAGAGTCGGTAGAAGACATAAGCTTGACTGCCCCCCGTACATCAAAGTCAGCCAACTTAGCCTCGACTCTGCTGCTTAATGATGACTGTTTGTTGGACGGTTTGCGGATGTTCGTAAGTGGAAGCGACGTTGTTTGATTTCGTTTAATTATTTGGACCAGAGATACGCCAGCCTCCTTATCGGGTAAACGAAGTGATTTGAAGGCGAACAGTAGCAGATCTCTCCAATCGGCAACATCATTCGTGCTAATACACTTATTGATTAGACGAGAGTAATCGTTGGCAACCACGCTTCTGGCTCCTTTTGGTATCCTCTTAACTATGCGGTACGTTTGTTTGAGTTCAGACACGTAAACCATAAATTCTTGGTTTGAAGTCGATACTTGAGGTGGAGCATTCTGACTAGAAGATAATAAGTGCGTTCTCACATGTGCTGTGTAATTTTGTTCATTTCCGGCATCGAAGCCGTACTTAAAGCAACGGAATTCATCCTCAACAAGAAGTTGTGCGGAAGCGGCTGTAACTTCAGTTGCAGGGGCAGGATTTGCTTTGGCGTCGATAGCTGCTTGAATTTCTTCAGCTGAATGTTTTCTCCAATGTATTCGGACGCCGGCATAAGTCTGAAAGCTCCTTGAACAAATGGGGCAAACATTCCTCGAATCGGAATCCGAGTCGGAATCCATACGATTTTGAGATTATGTTTACGTATCGTCCGGTGTATAATGTTTTGATCAAAATAGGCTGTAACTGCGCGCTGCTTTCAATGTCGTGATATCGTAGACGGTTTGCAGAAGGAATAAAATAGAACGCGGGACAAGCTTAGTTATTATGCGATGTTCTTTGCGATGTGTGGCAACACTGGTCCAAACGACAGTTAAATCTGCCGTTTGTTTTGCTTTGTATAATGAGTTGTTTTGTTTTATTTTGCGTAACAAATTTGTGCATAAAACGTCCACCGTAAGAGAAAACAGCAAATCTGCGATTCTGTCGGCCGCGTCTACTGCGCAAAATGACCAACTACACGATCAAGCAACGGGGTCAGCGAAAAATAGCGGCACGAATTCGTTCGCAGAACAAAGAAAGGCCGTTCGAAAACTTAGCTCGAGTTCTAGGATACCAATTTCAGCTAGCTCAGCACCTTTCGAGCACGCCTCAAGGAGAATTTCGATATACGTGGCCACCAACAATCTTCATTAACAACCTCCACAACAATTAGACAAAATATTTTGTAAATTACGTCAAATTTTTACATAAAAGTACGTGAGCATGATAAAACACGTCAGTTCCAACAGAAACTCAAACTCAAACTCAAACTCGATATTGCATTTAGATCGCTTAAGCCAGTGCAACAAACAAATGTTACTGAATTAGTTCTAAATGATCTACTCTAAGGAGTACTCCATCGCCGATGGTGAGTCCAAGAACAAATTTAAAAGTAGGTAAGGTGATATTTCTGCTGTACCTAAATGAAGTTGTTACAGTTTCAACCAAATAATATCAGGATTCAAAAGATTTCATGAGGGATTCAGCATAGAGGAGGAATCGAAATACGTCCAACATTTGGACTATATTTTCTAATTTTCTAATGTTCTAATTTAATTTATTTTTCTGTTCTATTTCTAATTTGTTTATGATATTCTACCTGAATCTATTGTTAATTTTTACCTTTTCTTTTTCTGGTTATAATGAATTACCTTCTTTTTTTAAATAGTCCGCTTGTATTAAGAAGACTTGAAATGAAAAATAAATGAAATGAAATGAAAGATTCATACGCCTCATTTTACTCAGCAATCTTTAAAAATATATTCCAAATGTTCACCATGTTCACATAGTAGATTGATTCTTCTTCTAAACTGAATCCCTCATTTAATCTCTATCAACAGCCACTTACGGTTGTTGAGAGTGTGTCGAATTCGGTTTCAAGTGATTGAAGTTCAATTTTCATTCATAAATTTGTTAACATTTGAGTTTGCAACCAACTTTACCCTGAGTCAGACATGACAGCCGTCGATCGCGAGCCGCCGCCCACAGTAGATTTTTTGCAAGGGTTTACTGCAAGAGTGTATGCTCGTCGTAGGTATTTTGTACGCAGGAGTTCCTATTTTTCTCTTGTAGAGAAAATAACTGGCTATCAACGACATTCTTTTATAATTTTTAAATGCCTACACATTTTTTTAAAGCTCGGTCAAAGACTCGTCGAGCGACGAGCCTCATTTTTCGGAATATTTCGCAAGTCCTCGTCCCTTCTTCCAAAACAACTGATATCAATTTGGGTGACCGTCACCTCCACTGATATCATTAATTTTGGAAGTGGAAATTGAGGACTCCGTCATACTTTACATTTGAAGAAGTTTTTTGTTGGGATATCAGTCGTTTTGGAAGTTCGGACATTCTCAGAAATAAAATTCGAAAAAACAATTTGGCGCGGCGGCACTTCTCGCGGCTGTCATATCTTGCGGCGGCCACTCCCCCTTATAAGTATAGAAATGTTCACAGTAACTTCCTCTACAACCCTAGTTCATAAAATTTTTTTTGGCGCGGCGGCACTTCGCGCGGCTGCCATAGCTTGCCACCCCCTCTTATATGTGCAAAAATGTTTACAGTACTCTTCTAAAATTCTAGCTCATCATCGAGAAGAAACCAACTAAATAGCTATAAAAACGACTGAGAAAACTTTAATTTACTAACAAATCCAGGATGCGTCACTTTGACAGCTGGCAGCCATTTTCTTAGGATCACAAAAAATTCTACTCACCAATCTATATAACTTTCCCGAAGAAACCAACTCTCTAAGAATTGTCATTCCGAAGCTAAAATTCAAAAACAAAAAAACCCAATTTTTGTCTATGAAAACCCAAGATTGCGTCGCTTTGACAGCGGGCAGCCATTTTCTTAAGATCCCAAAAAATTCTCCTGATCAAACTATATAAACCAACTCTTTAAGTATACTCATTCCGGAGCTAAAATTCGAAAACCAAAAAAAAACCTAATTTATTGCTTGGGAAAATTCAATATGGGGCCGGTTTGACTGCTGGCAGCCATTTTCTTAATATCGCAAAGAATACTCCTGATCAAACTCTAAAACTTTTCTGAAGAAACCAACTCTGTAAGTATTGTCACTTCGGAGCTAAAATTCGAAAACTCCGAACATTACCTAAATAACCCTCAAAATTGACCACTTTTTCCCATGCCACGGCTTTTCAAGAACTTTCCCGGAAAAGAAGTATGTGAAATTTTTCATTTGGGGCCGAGACTGACGTTCCCTGAAAATTTCAGGAAGATCGGCTGTCTACTTCTCGAGATTCGAAAATTATAGATAGATAGAACATAGAACATAATATAGAAACCGACAGATCAGAAAAAAAATTTATGATGAGAACAATAGAAAAATCCATTGGCCATAAAAATATGTCATTTTCAAACCTCGATATCTTAGCCAATTTTCAACTGATTTTGATGAGTCTGGGCTCGTTGGAAAGCTGCTGGGAGAGTGGGGCAGGGCTTATTATTCGGAATTTTGTTTTCTCAAAATTCTTAAAATTCTTAAAAAGTTCTGAAAATTCTTAGAATTTCTAAAAATCTCAAATCGTTCAGTTCAGTTTGTTTTATTTCAAAAAGTAAAAATTAAGGAAAATAATTCATTTATTTTCGTGATCGCTTGCTGTATTGTCTCAGTTGGACGGGCAACGATTTTCTTTTCGTAGTACCACTCTTTGGTACACAAATAGTGTTTACTTTTTCGGTTTGAATCAGTGGCGCCGACTAGTGGGGGCAATGGGGGCGGCCGCCCCCCCTTATAAAACCAAGGGAGGGGGGGGGGGCGTGTTGCGGCGATTATCTTTTTATAATTGAAAAACAATGAATTTCTTAATAATTCATAATTCAATTTATTGATATACTCGCCTCTTCAACTATTTCAAATTAGACTAACAAAATTGTACTTCCTCTTCAGAATGTCAAAATTATACAATAATAAAACTGAGTCCCAGTTAAAAAAGTCAGAATTTCGAATTCAATTTCCCAACATATCCCCGACCTTGAACATTTCTGGGGTTCAACAGTTTAACTTTAACGACTTTAACTCAAATCTTCATCATTCATTGGTAAAACACAAAGATTATGACATGACCTTTCTATTAAACCGATGTTCGCCTTGAGTTCAGAAACCATTTCCCGAATGTTTTTCCCAGCCCCAACCTTGCCAGAAACTGTAATCATTTTCAATTGAGCTACTCGAACACGATTATCTTTACCTGGTTTAATTTTCACAACTCTTCCAATCAACCATTTTGTAGGAGGAATGTCTTCTTCTTTAATCGTAACCAATTGTCCAACCTTTAGATTATCGACCGGTGATTTCCATTTTGTTCTTTGTTGAAGCAAAGACAAATAATCTTTACTCCATTTTGACCAAAAATCTTGCACTTGACGTTGCATAAGCTGGTAACGATCCAAACGATTCAACTGGATATCCTGTAGATCCGGTTCCGGTATTGCAGTCAATTGTTCACCGATGAGGAAGTGTCCTGGCGTTAGAACATTCAAATCATTAACGTCGTCACTTTGAGGTATCAGCGGACGTGAGTTCAATATGGCTTCGATTTGGCATAATACCGTAGCCATCTCCTCAAACGTAAACGGTGTAGGACCCAAAACACGTCGCAAATGGAATTTAGCTGACTTGACCGCCGCTTCACATAAACCATTGAAGTGCGGTGTATAAGGTGGAACCATCGACCAATCGGTGCCATCATTTGCCAATGCTTTTCGAATCAATTCATTTTTCACTTGATCGTTCAGCGTATCTCGTAACCTTGACAATTCGTTTTTACCACCGATGAAATTCGATCCATTGTCGCTCTGTACTTTTTTCGGAGTCCCACGTCGAGCAGAAAATCGTTTAAATGCTTGCAGAAACTTTTCGGTTGTCTGATCCGAAACCACTTCCAAATGAATACATTTCGTTGCCTTACAAACGAATACTGCTATGTACCCTTTCGTGGTGTTATACTTTCTCACGTTTGTCGTAGGAACTTTGATTTGTATCGGACCGGCATAATTGACTGCTGTATGGATGAATGCTCGTTGACATGTAACTCGATCACTCGGAAGATCACCCATTATCTGACCACTTGTAAGACCTCTAACTCGACAACATTTGACGCAATGTCTTATAAATTCTTTAATCAAAACTCTCGCTGATAAAATCCAATATTTCCGTCGTAATTCACTGAGCATCAACGTTACACCAGCGTGAAAATTTACCAAATGCAGCTCTCGTATGATCAAATCCGTTAGCGGATCCTTTTTCGGTAAAATAATCGGAAACTTTTCACCATACCTTAACAATGAATTTGAAAGTCTGCCTCCAACACGCAACAAACCTTTACTGTCAACAAAAGGATTCAACGGCAGTAACTTGTCACATCGCATCAATTTCTCTTTACTATTTAATTTATTCATTGATTTGGAGAAATGTTTTTTTTGTGTCAATTTGATTGTCAGCTTCAATGCATCGTCTAATTCCACAACTGATGGAGCACCAAGGTTCCGAACCTTTTCTCCTTTGGCTATAGCAATGAATCGTACGACGTAAGCCACAACATTTGTTAACGTCTTCAACGAAGAAAATTTCCTTACTAACGTATCGAATCGATTATCAATGACCACAACAGTCCCGGCCAAAATGGATTTCTTCGCTTCTTCTTCAGCATTCGGATTCGTAGGTGGAATCAAACTCGACCATTGCGATTCGTCTTCACACAACCAAGACGGACCGTTCCACCATAATTTATGATTTTTAAGCTCGATTGCACTGATACCACGGCTGGCACAATCAGCTGGATTTTCATTGGACGGAACATATCTCCAACTCATTGATGGAAATGTGGTTTGTATCTCGGATACACGATTAGCCACGAAGGTCTTCCAATGAATTGGTTCTTTGCGTAACCAATCGAGTACGGCTGTATTGTCTGTCCATGAGTACAAAAGAACTTTATCCAATTTCAAAGATTCAACGACGTACTTTAACAATCTCGTTGACAAAACCGCACCACACAATTCTAATTTGGGCGTAGAAATTCTTTTGATTGGAGCAACTCGGGTTTTGGAAATGATGATATTTGTTCTATAGCTGTCATCATCTTGTTTAACTCTTGCATAAATTACAGCCGAATATGCATTATCAGAAGCGTCACTAAACACATGTAATTCCAACCACTTCATAGATAATGTGCCCAACCACCGAGGAATGGCAATTGAATTGAGATTGTGTAAATGTTTACAAAACTCGTACCAAGTCGATTTTATATCGTCGCTAATCATTTCGTCCCATTCAATTCCTAAGCGCCAAATACTTTGTAGAATCAATTTTGCAATGATGACAGTTGGAGCTAGCAAACCTAGTGGATCATACAAGCTGGCTATGACGGATAAAATCGAGCGTCTTGTAGGTGAAATTTGTGCTACATCAACCTGAACCTCATATCCGAAAACATCAGTACCAGGATGCCATCGTAGCCCCAATGCTTTGCACGACTCTTTAAACGGAACATCCCAAATTTTCTCGTTTGCCTTTATGCTGTCATTGATCGACCGAAGAACGTCTTCATCATTGGAAATCCATTTTCGTAATGGAAACTTTCCTTTTTCTAAAACCATTTGGAGCTCGGAAACCAATTTAATAACTTCATCTGATTCATCGGCTCCTGTCAAAAGATCATCCATATAAAAATCATTAAAAATTACCAACTTTGCTCTGCTGAATTCGCCACACTCGAGTTCAGCCAATTTTTGTAAAACTTTTATTGCCAGAAAGGGTGCACAAGATGTACCAAAAACCACAGTGGAAATCACAAATTCTCTAACAGCATTTTGCGTACTTTCTCTCCATAAAAACTTTTGGTATCTCTGGTCTTCCATGGCAACGAGAATTTGACGAAACATTTTCTCAATGTCAGCGATAACTACCACACGATAACTTCTGAATCGAACGAGAAGTCTCAGCAAATCATCTTGTAGACGTGGACCCACCATTAATTTGTCGTTCAACGAAACGCCGTTCGAATCCTTCGCTGCAGCATCAAACACAATTCTCATTTTTGTTGTCGATCTTGCTGGCTTTATCACAGCGTGATGTGGTAAATAAAATCCGTCGTTCTGATTCTCAATCGTTGATGATGTCGCATGACCCATTGTTTCCAATTCACGTATTTGATCCACATAATCCTTTTGCAGTTTTTGATCTTTCACGAACCGCCGTTCCAAATAATTTAAACGCTTGAATGCTGTCGTTCTCGTATCGCCGAAATTCACAATGTCATCAGCAAACGGCAACCTTACGACGAATATGTATCTTCAAAATGTTTCTCGCACTTCTTGTCTTCCAAAGACTTGGTAGAAATATTAGGAATTTCTTCTATTTCCCAAAATTTCGACAGCACTTCCATTAACGGACGATGATTTACCAGTGATAATATCTTTGCACTCGATGAACTATTTGATTTATCCACAGGACCTGATAAGATCCATCCCAAATGCGTACTCTGTGCTATTGGACAACCAATTGGACCTGTCCTCTGTGGTTCACTCTTCAATAATTACAAATAATATTCAGCGCCAATCAACAAATCAACTCGTCCAGGTTCGTTGAATCTACAGTCTGCCAATTTGAGCTCATTGATATATGACCATTGCGAAGTATCAAATTTAACGTTTGGCAATTCCGTAGAAATATTTCTCA
>CM055403.1:139620857-139631771 GCA_029228625.1 Pseudolycoriella hygida | reverse complement strand
TTCGGATGGGTTTTTCAATATTGCCCTATCGGCAACTTCCAATACAGTCTAATGTGAACGCAATATTTACTTAAATACGTTCCAGTCTTTTCGTAACATCAACTCTGTTTGCCACATCTATTCTGATACGTACGGGTCCCTTCAATGTTTTCTAATTTCATTTTTTCACCGTATAAATTCATTAGAAAGGTAAGTCTACACTTGTGTGTATGTAGAGAGGGTCTCCTGGAGATAACCCTGCCAATTGTGTCCTTTTTGGACTTCGAATTATTCCAGCGTCTGCAAAGTTCCGTTCATGAGCAATGAATTTCAGAGTATGGTCATGTCAGAAGAACAATGTACATATCGCGCTTCGCGCTCACTTTCAACCAGTGCTCCTGCTCCCTATGAAATTTTACGCGAACTATAAACGTTTCATTCACAATGGTTAAAATTTGATGAATCGCAATCACAATAAGTGATACTCGTTGAAAAAGAAAATTCATCAATTTTATTTATGATTTTGTTGACAATTTTGAATTGAAGGAAGTACGATGAAAAGTCCTGGTGTGGGCGTCCACGTTTTACGAAAGTGCATATTCCCTGCCCACCGCCCGCAAATTTTAAAGCCCATAACGCTCATGCCCATGGGCATGAGGCATGGGCTGCGGGCAGTCCACTTTTGTGGGCGGCCCACTCATCTCTAGTCTCTTCATATGTTCTCTTTACTACACTGCACAAAAACCTTATCATTAAAGGAATATTCACGAAAAGCCACCAAATATGATGAAAAGTCGCGTAGCGTGAGTTTGACCCACACTAAGGACACTACACAGCACGAATCACTCAACATATTTTAACTAATTTAATTTTCGGGATGCTCTAATGTCCATATCTTTCATTGAAAAGCTTGAAGATCGATTTCCGTTCTAATTTCTCAGAGATGTAAGTGAAAAAGTGAAACCTTCAAAAAATCACGTTTTTGACTACTTTTTCGACCGTAACTTTGAAAGTTTTCAACCGATTTTTCAATTTTCTATTGTCTTTCAGGAAAAAAACCGTTTTTGAAAATAGGATAAGATTTACCAGATTTATGTAGAAAAACACGTTTTGGTCCTAGCAGAAAAGCCAGATTATCGGCCACTCGCTTTTGAAAGTCTAAACAATTTTCATTTCCACAAATGTCTAACTCTGTCGAACTAAAATATCTCACTGATTTCAGTAAGTAAAATTTTATAAGAAACATCTAGTTGAGAGTCCTTTTTTCGATAGATTCAGACGATGATGCATTCACGCCTGGAAAGACATAATCCGAAGTAAAAAGTAGGGTGGTGCGTAGATGACTCATATAAAATTTAAAATAAAAAAGTACTCAGAGTACCCCTAGGGCGAACGCCGGGAACCTCGGCATTCAATATCCTTTTTGGGAGCCTGCTATTACTCATCCTTTAAACGCGCCCGTACCACCTCAGGCGATAACCTTTTCGCCTCTTTCACCGACGTAGCTCCTAAATTTTCTCTGATGCCGTCGTTTCTGATATGATTATCCCACTGCTCCCTTCTACTAACACTTGCTATACTCCTGAGAACCTTCATATCAGACTGGAAGTTCATGCACGAGATATCCGAAGTCCCCCCAACTTTCACAATCATATAAAATCGTTGGCCTGAAGATTGATTTGCGAATATCTAACTTTATACCGCTGCTAATTCCTTTTTGTTGAACACACGAGACATCAACTGACTGGCCACTACGTTCCCATTTTCCTCCTTTCCTCAAATTCCCTAACTAGCTTGCCATCCTCTGAAAAAATGCTTCCTAGATATTTAAACTCAGAAACCTGTTCTAGCTGCTCTCCATTTAAACTACAAACTACCTCTTTCCGAGATTTGCCGACATGCATAACTTTAATTTTGCTTAAACCTATCCTACTTATCCTTACTACTTTTCAGAAGAAAAAAATGTCGAAAATCAGTCAACATTTACTCGAGTCATCGTGTTTACAGACGGACGGACGGAAAAAGTATTTTTTGCAGATTGAGTATCTGGCGTCCATGATCGATGCTTCCCCCTACTGCCCCTCGTCAAATCGGTTGGTTACAACGTAGTGGTAAACGCATGGGACTCGTACTTCGTACTTGACCAATATCTTATTCCTCATTACAATAAGATGAATAATGCTGAACTAAGCTTTGATGAATGTGACAAAACTTGAACTTTGAAAACTGAGTTTTTGCCATGCTACAACAGATGGCGACCATTGTCATATTCGTTACAATTCGCTAGACAAATTCCAAATCTCAACTGTAATCGTTCTGAAAGTATTGTTATTCGGCGTTTCCGCCCATGCAGCACTTCCTTTGATCCCCCTCCCCTGTGCTGGCTTTTGAGATTTTTGTAATTTCGGAAAAACTGAAGCGTGACAGGTGTTAGCACTTTACAACTACTTGTTGTTCTATTGGCTGTATACAGTTTTCCGTTTGTCATTAAATTTGCCAATTTTTGGACAGGGCATGAGAGCAGGGGCGTTAAAAACCGAAATTCTTTTCCTTATCTTCTCTTGATAAATAAATCAAGATATGTTGTGTTTAGTATGGAAGAATAATACTTAATTGACATGTAAATAGCGGCCGTTTCTTCAACAAACGCATAGTTTATTGAGCAATAAAATATACGTCGTCGCGTGTAATTCACGCTGTGTATCAAACACTTTATACAAACGGCATCAACGTTTCACAAAAAACGAAACAAAATAGAAATTTTCCAATTGAATCATAAAACATTTAAAACGAAAAGAACCAACAATTAAAAGTTCGTTTGCAATGTTTTTTTTTATTTAATTTTCTTTTACGTCTTGAAAATTTACGACCACCAAAGTTAAGCATTCATCTTCGTTTTCGGTTAGTTTTTCCTAGACCGTGTCAGAAATACCTCTGGGCTCCTCAGGCAATACTCATCCATAACAATAATAAATATCCGACACTCTTTCACTGGCATACCCAGAAAAGCAGTTTGGATATACACAAGAGCAGTGAGTTGTTGGGCTTAATAAAATATAATATTTTGCACAGAAAGTTTTAAAGCGTCATATAAAGTACCAACTATGACTGGGTCTGTTGTCTACGGATTTATATTCGTTTATGCGATATATATACGTATAGAAGTGGCACACGGGATAGATAGATGGGTTTTCGTATATGCAATTTAAAACGTCAGAGTATAAATTTTGTCGAGGGCAAAACCCGCCCATATAAATCATAATGAGGGATGGTACCCTTAGATGTTGAATTCATATTGTTGTGCTATATGTGTCTTTTGCTTAGTTCAGCATATACATAACAATGCACTCGCTATAAAACAAGCATATTTGTACATTAACGTATTTTCCACTTTGACTTAGAGCTTTTGCTGCTCGAGCATAAACACTAAACGCAATCGCTATGATATTATAAGACATCGTTGATGAAGAACTTTGCTATTTCTGCTGTCCAAGAATTTTGCACTAAGAAGCAAACTACGATTGGCTATTATAATAAACCATTTGTGTGTATACAACTGTACACTTTATATGGAAACAGTTAGGAGTTTGGTTTCGTAACGTTTAGTCTACGAAGGACAAGTCATTGTGATTTTTAATGATATACTTTTTAAAGCACTTCACAAGTTTTCACTGTTTTAGTTACTTCGTAAGAAATGTTTGCTTTTGCCAAATTATTCTCAGCATGAGTCTGAGTTATTAGTTGTAAAAGTTATAATTTAACGACTTAAAGCAAAATGTAGTAGGGGTCCCACCTGTTTTTATTTTCTCATTTGCCTTAGTCCTGCCTCTGCATTATTTCGTCGTTATGATTTCACAATCAAGTTTAAATTTTGAGACGATTGTAGAAAATGTTGTCTGGGAAAAAATTTCCGAAAATTGTCTAGAATTTCCTAAAAGTCTCTAAATGGTAATTTTTTTCCCAAACATTAGACTCTGGTCTTAAGAGCACGTCAAAAAATGTGAACTGCAAAATTTGCGATGTTTTTTTTATGAAAATCCAGCGTAAATAACAATGTTATTCAAAATTATTGCTCTTGTACTGTAAGAGGATGACTGTTTGATTGATAATAATTTTATTGTCTACTATTTTCTAGCTGACATGGAAAAAGAGTAGCTATGACCTTTACATCACAGCTCTCGTTAAAAAACCATGAAAACGTTATAATATTCAATTAACGTTAATAACATAAACATAATAAACATAAGGATATAGGGTGGAGCGTTTTTGACCTTTTATTTTTTTTCATCTCCCCTGCAAGAAATAAGATCTAGGGGTCCCCACGATTCCGAAAATACCTTTGACAAATTTTGAAACTCAAATTTGGAGCCCCCGCCATCGCTCTGAAGAGTTTCGTCTCGTTCGGGTCATATATGACCACTTTTCACCCAATCGATGAACATCCTACTGTTGAGTGACCACTTAAAATTTTCTTAAGGATTCAGGCAACAACCTAGAATAACTTTTAGATTTCAAAAATAACGACTTACCTAAAATTAAAATCAAAAAGTGTTCCCAAGTATGAGTTTTTCAACAAAAAACTCGATGAAATTTGACTAAAACATCATAGAAATCAGTTTTTTGTCGTTGCCTTTTCTTCTGAAACAAAATTCATTTTCTATTCTCTCTAGCAATAATATTTTCAAATCGATTTTGCCTTGACTCAAATGTTTTCCATAGTCAAAAATAGTCGTGTTTTGAAATTTACGAAATTCAAAGGTGAAATTCCGTTTTTGTATTGAATATGGCACGTTCCTCTCGACTTTTCAACCGCACTGCGGTGATAGCATCTTGTTTCGCTGCAGTGAATGACTCCATAACCATTTTTACAAAGCGTTCCGTCGCTTGTGAATGGCAGGGAAATGGTTCCATTTTTTGTCATTTTTGTTTTATGACAAAAAATGGAACCATTTCCCTGCCCGAGACGAAACTCTTCAGAGCGATGGCGGGGGGTCCAAATTTGAGTTTCAAAATTTTTCAAAGGTATTTTCGGAACCGTAGGGACCCCTAGATCTTATTTCTTGCAGATGAGATGAAAAAAAATAAAAGGTCCTTTATCACAAACGAAGCGTCTGATGAGATTTAATAAACTCAAGTGCAGACGTCACATTTCAGAAAATTACAATAACGTAGTAGCACCTATCATTGAACGGCCCCAAACATTGAACAAATTTAAGTCAATCTTTTGGTAAAATAAATCTTATCCAAAAATCTTGGGACATAAACGATTCCTCGTGAGATACAAGGAAAATTATGACATTTCTTTGGTAAAGACCAGAAAAATTGAGAAAAATACAAACGAAATCAAGTTTTAAACAGGAGCAAAACGTTTCATAATAGCTGCTACTATGTTATCACTTTTCATTATCATCATCATCAAACTTTATGGATTATTAGTGTACCTTTCAGCGTCGAACCTTCATGTCGCCGGTCGCCGGCACTTTTACCTAGCCAACCTTCCCGGCAATAGTGTCGAAAAACAAATCGACTATAACGAGAAGCAGGGTAAAGTCTAGTGTACAAATGAGAAATTATAGCCAAACCTATCGTAGTGACTTCTCGGTCACTCACACTTGTAATAGAATAGAATTAATATAAATTGTAGAATAAAGAAACCATACGCTAAATAAGACATAACCAAAGACCATAAGAATAGGTGTGGCAAACAGAATAATTGTATCAAAAAGACGCTAACGCATCTAAATATAGAAATGAGCAAACAATCTAATGTTTTGGGCTCTTTTACAACTATAAGAAATTCAAATATCCATAGGAATCACCCTAGGTAATGTCGCTTTCTCGCGTGGATTGGGCCATATTTCCCCAAAAGCCTGAGACACGTGTTCTCTAAAATTTTATTCTCTATAACTTTGCCTCTGACAGTAAATCTCCATATTGGATAGTTAAGCAATTACTCAATTTTGTCCATCCCACTGGTCCCAGTGCTCAGACCACTGGCCCGATTTCTGCTAATAGTAGATTACAGTGGGATATGCGGAAATAAGCCATTACATGAGGGATTAATTTTGTAAAATGAGCCAAACTCAAGAGGGTGTTTTTAAGCAAACAGTTTTAAAAGCGAGTTGCTTAAAAATACACGAATGAGTTTGCGAGTGTCACGAAATTATCAAGAATTATCAAGCATTCCCCACTGTATGCCGTTTTACTCGGTGTCCCAACCGAAAACGCGTCATTACATGCAGATATACATGTAATGAGAAGTTTCCGGTGCGGGCTACATGTAATGAATAGCATGTAATGAATGACATGTAATGAACAATTTCCGTGGGGTGCACATATACATGTGAATGAATGAATAATGATTTTAATGTCTACTATTTCCTAGCCGACATTTCATGGTAAAAGAGTAGCTATGTCGGCAGACATAGCCCTCATTAAAAACCATAAAATACAAAAAATACAAAGTTCTAATAAAGTACAGAAATACAAAAAATTCGAAACAAAGGCAAAATCGAAAATTAAATAAGTCAAAATAAAAAAATAAAAATCGAATAAATAGATAAATAAATAACAAAAAATAAAAATAAAAATTTATCAAAAGTAAGCCAACTTGACGTTGTCGTAAATTACATCCCCGGGCACCGGGAGAGTCAGTGGTCAAAATTACGTCAAAAATTTGAAAGCCATAACGATGTTGTCATTAAAAAATAAATGATTAAATAAAAGTCAAAATATAAAGTTAAGCGTGATGGGTTACATTGCCGAAACTTCCGAAAATAGCGTCATCTAATTCACGCACCGCAGCACGAAATTTCATAGTCGGTAGTGATGGGTCAACGTGGACGGCAAAATTGAACGGCGAGTAGAGAGTGTAGTCGTGTTTGGATGGCTTTAGTCTTATCATTGTAGCGTTTCTCAGTGTTCGTCTTCCATCATTTGGAGAAATATTTTCTCGGAGAAATCTAGAATTGATTTTGCCCGTCAAGATGTCATGTATGAGAAAAACCGCAGAATTTGTACGGCGTCTTAACAACGATGTCAGGTTCAGCTCCTCGCAGCGATCCATGTATGGTCGTAAACGGTAGCTATCTCCGCTTTCATCAACATATCGGTTGCGATTTCCGTATAAAACGAATTGTTGTTGTACACTTTCCAGTGATTGAATATGCACGTTGAGGAAAGGAGCCCAAACTGTACTAGCAGATTTCAAGTGCAATCGAACTATTGCTGAGTACAACATTTTAGCTGTGTCAACGTTGAATCGGTCATAGCATTGTCGTTGAACGAAGGACAGCATTGACATGCCCTTCTTGGTTTCTAGCTCGTTGTGATCGATGAACGTCATCTTATTGTCGTATGTAACACCTAGGTCCTCGGTGTTAAACATTGGTTTGCCATTCAAGGTGTATTCTGTAAGAATAGGAGAGCGTTTCCGTGAGATCGTCATAACTTTGCATTTACTTTCGTTGAGTTCAAAATCGTTCTCAGTGCACCAGTTGAAAAAGTGGTTTATGGATGACTGAAGAATGCATGTGTCATCTTCAGACGAGATGTTGTTTTGAACGATTTTCTTGTCGTCCGCAAAATTAATATCCCTGGTGGTTTCAAGTTTTGAATCGGAGTCGTTAAAGTATACCAGGAAACTCACTGGTCCCAATATTGACCCCTGGCCGACACCGGAAAGAACATCAAACTGAATGGATTTGCTGGAGTTAATTTTAACTAATTCTTTACGATCACGGAAGAAACAACGGAACCAAAAAAGCAGGGAGTTGCTCAAGCAGTATTTATCATCTGATAGCTTCCTTATTAAGCGCGTTGAACGTATCACATCAAATGCTTTGCAAATATCTGCGAAAAAAACATCCGTCTGGTGGTCGTTCTCGTAGTTTGATTCTACTCTCCTACTGGGAAGAAAGCCATGCTGCGTAAGTGTTATTTGAGGTACAATGTAAAATCTAATTTGATCGAACACTAAGATTTCCAAGACCTTCGCAAAATTCAGTGAGACGGAAACGCCACGATAGTTGTTGATGTCAGCTTTCCCTCCCGATTTATAAATTGGTGTCACGTGACCAATTTTCCATTGTACGGGGTAGACACAGTCCAGGAATGATTTTGAGTAAAATCTCGAAAGAGGATGAGATAATATATCCGCACATGCGCGAAGAAATGGTGGTGACATTTTATCCGGGCTCACCCCTTTGCTTAAATCCATCCGTTCAAGAACATGCTGAACTAATACAGATGTAACCATAATGTCGAGATAACTGTCGTCGTTCCTTGAATTGATGAATGACAGGAGAGCATCATCGTCCGTCGAGTCACTGTCATATTTTTTGTACACTGATGAGAAGAATTTTGCAAACAAATTGGCTTTTTCGATGTCATTAGTTGCTTGTTCAGTGTTCATGTTCACCATTATAAAACATGTAATGACAAGTTTTCGGTGGGACAACGAGTAACAACATTTTTTCAGTTTTGTGAGATCAAATGCTTTCATTTGTCACCAAAATGATCAATATCGGTGCTATACTTGCTTTTCGCGAAAAAGTTTCACCGACTCACGAAAATCCATGTGCGACCTCCACGTCTTCAACCACATCTCCGAAACTACTTGACCAATTTTGCTCATCTTCGAACTTGAATGATGGGAGGACCTTTGTACTTTTGTTCTTCATACGGGCCCAATAAATAAAAGTTAGAAGTGGTGAGGTGACTTATACATATATTTTTCGTTGGAATAGGATACACGTAATTTTTTACGTGACGCAATTTTTGAACGCAATGTAAATTTGTTCTTCATATTTTTTTGCGTATCGAAGCTAAATGCGTGCCCGCCCCCAACTGATATGAGAACTGTATATGGCCATTCTAATAGTGCGCAAACTAAAAAAGACGGATTTTAGATCCTCTTCCCCCCCCCCTTGCACGCAAAATACCTGGAAAAAAAAGTTCAGGATGTATGGATCGTACGCTTTTCTCAAACCCTCTCCCCCCAGAAAAGCGCGCACACTATTTGAATGGTCCCTATTCTAGTGACTCGGAGAGAAGTTCATGATAAAAAACATATGCAAGGGTAAACGGAGTTGATGTTACGAATAGACTCGAAAAAGCTCCACGAACCTCCAAAAAACCACGTTTTTGACCACTTTCTCGACCGTAACTTCGAAAGTTTTCGACCAAATTTGCCCAAATTCAATCCCGGAATCAATTTCGTGATTATCTTTCAGGAAAAAATTTTTAGAAAATCGGATAAGATTTACCCGATTTATGCAGAAAAAACACGTTGGGCCCTAGTAGAGATTCAGTTTTAGGGCCCTGGCTGAGACCGAAAGCTCAAAATTGAAAAAAGTTTCTTCCATAAAATGTCCAACATGCCCAGGCCTTTCAAACAAAAAAAATTATGGAAATCGGAATAGATTTACTCGAGTTATGTACAAAAGACCAAAAACTACTTAAAAGACCCTAGCTCATTGGCCATTAGGCCGACAGTGCCCAGATTCAATTCCAGAAAAGGTTTTTCAATTACCTTTCAAGTTTTTGAAAATTGGTTGAGTTTTACTCAAGTTATCGTGGTGATGGACGGACGGACGGACATTTTTTTTATTGCATTCGTCATCTAAGGACCATGATCGATGCTCCCCCCTACTCCCCGGTCTAAATTGGGGTGGTTACAAACGTCGTGGTAAACGCATAAGACCCCGTACGAGTCTAAAAAACCTAGTAATTTCAAACGATTAATTTAAGAGCTAATCACCAAGAGCGTCCTTTCGATCAATAGAATTTTTATGTTTATGACAAATAAGTTTTTGAATACTACGAAAACTAGCATTAATCCACCTAACCCTTTAACGAATCGTAAAGTATCTCTCGTTGTCTATTTATTAGTGAACAACGCCGTGGGGGTCTTTGTTTTGCAACATTACGTGGGGGCCGTAGTATTGCAACTAGTGAAACATCTTTTAACCGTTTTGTGCGGTCGAACAAATTAATAAATGAATCGGTTGAATTGAATATTAATTAGATCGTGTATGTCTGTCTGTTTCCACATCTAACTGTCTTTGATCTTCATCTCAATTCATAAAAAATGTCAACACAATCCATGTCGACATATCTAAATAATTGACAAGAACTTATGAAAGATATTTTTTCTATTTTTCAAGAAACTATGTTTAATCAAGAAATTTAAAAAGATTCTGCAGAACGGTGCGCGTGAGTAACAGAAACATCGATTTACATCAAAATGAAGATAATGTGCAATGTTGCCACAAGACATTCTGATAGCACAACGAAATGCTGTCACATTATGACCCCATTTCCGTTATTGCATGATTTTCTGTAGTATTTATGTGCATGTCGTTATATGTATTCAATTTGCACCCAAGTGAATTGTTTTGTATATAAATGTTGCATCGGAATAAACGTGTTGTGGTTGTCCGAAGGGTAGCATATGGATAATTAAACAATTTTTGGTGGTTTGCAAATTAATTTTGAAAAACATGGACATTCAGCTTTTTATATAGACATTCAGCTTTTTATGTCTTTTGAAAAATGAGAACTAGTGTAGGTAGCAAACTATGAATAAAAAAATTGTAGACAGCCTCAAATGAATCACAGCGAATCATTTTATTTAAAATTATATCTAGCATCATCTAGCGACACAGTTCGCACGCATCTGACGCTATTCCTATATTACCCTCGCTAAGCTTTCAACGTTGCCTTCCTAACGCGACGACATTCCCATTTCCTAATAAAATCTAGAGAATACTTGGATTATCAAGCTTAAGCATTTTCAGCCTATTTTGTCTTTGTTATTGTACTGTATTTTGTCTTGTGGATATGCAGAGAAGACAGCCGTTCTCATAATCTCTAAGTGTAAATATTCAAAGTTGACTATAAAGTGGGAAAGTTGATAATTCAACTAGAGGTCCC
>CM055403.1:139584443-139620357 GCA_029228625.1 Pseudolycoriella hygida | reverse complement strand
GAGGAGAAGAAATGCAAGTCGCTGCTGGTGAAAAGTATTGCTGACTCTCATCTAGAATATATCCAAGATAAAAAACGAGTGAAAGATATGTTCGATGCGTTAGCGGAAGTATTTGAGAGGAAAAGTATGGCAAGTCAACTGTATTTGAGGAAGAAGCTTATTACTATGAAGTACGAAGAAACTGATGATCTGGCTGATCACTTCTTAATTTTTGACAAAACTGTCAGACAACTTAAGTCAATTGGAGCCACGATGGAGAATTTAGATATAGTGTGTCATCTGTTGTTGTCAATGCCTTCATCGTATGAAAATTTAGTCGTCGCATTGGAAACCATAGAACCGGAAAAATTGAGTATAACTTTCGTCAAGAGCCGTTTATTGGATGAATTCACGAAGAGAAAACAATCCGAAGGTACCAGCGTTGGTAAATCGAATAATGCAGTAGCGATGAATGCGAGAGGTGCAAATTTCAAATTCAGATGCTATCGTTGCCAGAAAACGGGTCACAAATGGTCTCAATGTAAAGCAAAAATCGACAATGGAACATCGAAGCAGAATGAGTCGAAAATCGGAAATAAAGCGAATATTGCAAAGAAACAACAAAATGACGAGGACAATGATAGTGATACTGGAACCGCTGTTGCATTTCCGGCTTTCACAGAATGTTTTGATATTCAGGACGAGTCTGATCATGATCGTAATCACCAAGCATTAGTTGTACCGACTGTCACTAGTCGTCGGATTATCACAATGTTTTTGGATTCAGGTGCGACAAGTCATATGATAAATGATCGCACGGTACTTGAATCTCTGCAGAAATCAAATAAAGAAGACATCCGAAGCGCTAAACAAGGTGCAATCTTGTCGTCAAATGAAACTGGGGATATTAATGGCTTTCTTGTGAATGAAAATCAGGAACAGAAATGTATCTTAAAGAATGTTCTGTACGTCAAAGATTTGAGCTGCAATTTAATGTCAATTGCAAAAATGGAGAAAGCCGGAATGGAAATTATTTTCAAAAATGGAGCTGCACATATTTTGTGGAAGGGCAAGCTGTTGTACGTTGCTAAACGATTTGGAAATACTTATCGTGTGGATATCGTATTGGAAGACAATCGGTTGGCTGCAGTGTGTGCTGAAGATAATAAAGAAATTTGGCATAATAGGTTGGGTCATTTGAACATGCAGGACATACGGAAATTGGTTGACAAAAACATGGTCACTGGTGTCGATTTGAAAAGCAAAAATGATGTTTCAAAATTATGTGAACCGTGTGTCTTCGGTAAACAATCACGGAAACCATTTCCTGCTCGTAACGAAAATAGATCAAATCGCTCATTAGAATTGATTCATACAGACGTTTGTGGGCCGATTGAACCAGTTGCTTGGGATGGTTCCAAGTACTTCGTTGCTTTTATCGATGACTACACTCATTTCACTGTTGTTTTCAACATTAAAAAGAAGAGTGAAGTTCTGGACAAGTTTAAACAATATACTGTGATGGCAGAAACTCAACTCGAATCGAATATTTTGGAGTATTCTATTGGATCTAACATGAGAGAACACATCATCAAGTCGAGCATTGAGCGAGTGAAGAGTGACAATGGTGGCGAATATACTTCGAATGCATTCATCGAATTTTGTGGAGAACGAGGAATTCAACTCAATCCAACCGTGCCATACAATCCGGAATTGAATGGAGTTGCCGAAAGAATGAACAGAACGCTGCTGGAAAAGGCTCGTACAATGATAATAGCTGGAAAAATGGAAAAACGTTTTTGGAACGAAGCAGTGTTGACGGCAACATATTTGACGAATCGAAGTCCAACCAGTGCATTAACTGATGATAGAGCATTGAAAACTCCAGCCGAGTTGTGGTATGGTAAGATACCAAATTTACAAAATTTAAAAATTTTTGGTTGTACAGCATACAATCATGTACCGAAGGAATGTCGGTCCAAATTGGATTCAAAAGCTGAGAAAACGATAATGGTGGGCTATACTTCGAATGGTTATCGGCTTTACGAGCCTCAAAAGCGAAAAATTGTTGTTGGAAGAAATGTGACATTCGATGAAAATGTTTTGCTGTATAATCGGAAAATCGTGGACATTTATGACGATCAAGGTGGGAGTGTTGAATACCCTGGAAAAACGTCTCCGATTGACGAGCACTCTGGAAAAACAACTCATTCGAGTAACGTTCCGAATGAAGTCGAATCAAGTGACGAAGATTTTCAACCGCTACGAAGGAGTGAACGTGATCGACGTCCGCCCGAGCGATATGCAGCCAATTTCGCATTTAATACAGAACAGTATGTGCAGAATGATCCATTAGACTTGCGAGAAGCGAAACTTCGAAGTGACTGGAAATTTTGGCAAATCGCAGTCGATAGTGAATACAACTCGTTGATGAAGAATAACACCTGGACCCTCTGCGATTTACCATCGGACAGAAAGGCGATTCGATGCAAGTGGGTATTCAAAATCAAACGCAAATACGACGGATCGATTGACAAGTACAAGGCACGATTGTGTGCGAAAGGCTATTCGCAGAAAAAGGGATTCGATTACAACGAGACTTACGCGCCAGTAGCAAAGCTTACAACATTCCGAGTCCTTATGGCTGTAGCATGTCATGAAAAACTGAAAATTCATCAAATGGATGTGAGCTGTGCATTTCTCAATGGCTTCTTGGACGAGGAGATCTATATGACTCAACCTGAAGGGTATGAACTTGGTGACAAAGTTTGTAGATTGAACAAATCGATCTATGGCCTGAAGCAATCTCCGAGAATGTGGAATCTGTGTTTAAATCAATTTTTGCTGAATCTGAATTTCGAACGATGCGAATCCGATAACTGTTTGTATGTCAAGTTCACGGAGAAGACCAAGTTTTATTTGCTGATATTCGTTGACGACATAATTTTGATTAGCAACTGTTTGGAAGAGATAAAATGGATCAAGTTGATGTTATCAGAAGAATTTGAAATGACCGATCTGAACGAAATGGAAACGTTTTTGGGGATTCATATGAAACGAAGTGTGGAGAAAATGGAATTCAGTCAAAAACAGTATCAGATCAACATTTTGAAGAAGTTCGAAATGACTGACTGTAAATCATCTACAATCCCAATGGAAAATGGCTTGAAATTCAGTCAAAAACAGTATCAGATCAACATTTTGGAGAAGTTCGAAATGACTGACTGTAAATCATCTACAATCCCAATGGAAAATGGCTTGAAATTGGAGCGATCCGGAAGCAATCCTGAAAATGTACCATATCGTGAGTTGATTGGTTGCCTGATGTACATTTCACTGACTACACGACCAGATTTGGCTGCAGCTACAAATTTTTTCAGTCGATACCAAAGCGGTTATGATCATGAACACTTCACGTATGCCAAACATATTTTACGGTACATCAAGGGAACATTGGATTTGAAATTGATCTACAAACGCAACGATAATGTCGAAACGCTAACTGGATATGCAGATGCAGATTGGGCCAATGATCCCAACGATCGGAAGTCAATTTCTGGTTTTGTCTGGTCTTCTCGCAAGCAATCAACAGTCAGCTTGTCATCAACAGAAGCAGAATATATTGCGTTGACTGAATGTGCATGTGAGGCAATTTGGCTTCGAAAATTGCTGAAAGAACTGCAAGTAACGTGTGACGAGCCGATCACATTATTTGAAGACAATCAATCGTGTTTGCGTATAGCTGAAGCACCCAAGGACAACAAGAGGATGAAACATATTGATACAAAATATCATTTTATTCGTCAAACAATTTTGGATGGTCACACGAAAGTGGAATACATACGGTCAGAAGATCAACTTGCGGACATAATGACGAAACCGCTATCACCGAAACAATTTATCAACTTCTTGGATTATCAAATTGAGAGGTGGTGTTGGAGTTACAATTTAATGATCTAAGTCGTCTACAATTTAATGTTTTAATATTGTAGACTTAGCAATCTTCACTTGTATTAAAAACTTTATCAGAGATCGAACGTCTTTTGAATATTCTCATTCTGTTGCTAGAAAGTCTTTAATTTTAGGGTGTGATATTATTGATTTTATGGAGATGAGAGCTCTTTTTCTACTACACAAAATTGTGATGACAAAAACCCCATCCTACATATCTCAGAAATTAATTCAGGGTACTTCGCACAGAACTAGGAACTTTATTGTACCCAGAGCGACCTCGGTTAAGACACGCAACTCATTATTATTTCATGGAATCATGAGATATAACTCTCTTCCTAATAAAATCAAAAATGCTCGGTCCATGAATGAATTTCGAAACATGTATATCGACCATATACAACGGGGGATTGTGTGAGTGCTCCTATAACACTTTGATTGGTAAGTTGCATTGAGTTGGGTATCGAGTGAAATCGTTACGTTCTTGTGTTTATCACTAAATTAAATATTATTAATTATTATGATTATATCTTAATATCTTAAGGAACTTCCAAAATTGAAAAAGATTTTAGTTTTAAGTATCATTTTTATAGTTGAATCTAATTTTCTATATCTTTGTATATAATGTAATAAGGCACTCAGCCTTCTATATGCAATAAATTATTATTATTATTTTATTTATGTGTGTGCATCGCACGTCCAATTTTAGGCGATTTCGCGTTTTTGCCAATAATCCCCATCCAATACAACACATAAAACCTTTTACGCTACGGTTCCCAAAGTTACATACCTAATTGCACCCGTACAAGTGCGTGCTGCTTTTTTTGCTATCATAAATTTGTACGCGACTTGACACGTCTAACCAGCCGCACTTACAGCTGTCCCCAATAAACACTTTTCTTATTCAAGCCGAAAAGTTTAAAGATTCTTGACATTTCATTGTTGTTCCCGAAGCTAAAACTCGAATTTATTATCAACGTCTTTACGCAATAATCAACTCTTACCATTGTTCTTCAATGGAAAAAGGTGATTGCTGCATAAGGCCACTGATTTAAACTTTCCTACAATCCAATTAAAATTCACTAGTCAGTGACACTTCAATTTTTTATTAAAGTTCGGTGTCGTCCACAGATGAACAACGTTATCAAAGGAATGTAGTAATAAGCGGTTATGCCGGCTATATATTTTGATACATTTTACACTGGGGCCCTTATACAGCCCCAGAACATAAATATTTGGTGAAATTTAAGGCAAACGTTGTTGAATTTTGTGGTAATTTCGAAATGACAACAATGTATGTGTTTGTATTATTCGTTTTGCGAGGCGGGTTATTTATCGAAAAGAGCCATGTCCAATTTCAGTTTTTTTTCATTCCCTAAAAAAAATTAAGTTGGACATCACGTTGGCTCGTTTTGATTAAACCCTCCTCCGATGTACAAATTCAAGAGACGTAATTAAGGTAGTTCGAGTTAATTCGTGAAATTTTTTTTTCGGTTTTATGCAATATGGTTTTGAAAATGTTCAGAAACCTTTGATCAAGCGCTAAAGGATGAGCAGTTGTATTCCAAACATCGTAATTCAGATTCTTTCCGTGCATGTGAAGTAACAGAAACGACTGCATCCTGTGACTTAACGAAGACTCAGGATTAATTGCAGCGAATGATATTATAGCGGAGATTGATGCAGGTAACTACGAATAGCGGAAATTATTATTATTGCCACTATAAAAAATACGTTAGCGAAAGATACAACAGCTGCAACTCTAACTGCTGCCGAGTGCTCCAAGCAAACGAAAAGCAATTATCACCAAAAATGCAATCTTTCAACAAAATTGTATAATTAATTGTGGGTTTCATTAACAATGTACTTTCATTAGGGCTATCTTCAGTCAAACAAAAACCTGTCGGTAAAAGTGTAGAAAACATGATCCACAAAGCGATGAAAAAACCCGAAAAAAACATGATCAGGAATCCGCGTTTTAAAAATTATCCGAAATCTGGGAGTAAATTTTGTAGCCATTTTCGTGTCTTTTGAGTTAATCCTTGTGCTTTTTAGATATGAAGAAATCTGAAGGTCATGATGCAATGGCTCACAGACCAAGATACGATAACTTTCTGAAATCTGGAAGTAAGTGATTAATCCTTGTTTGAAAATCTCTTATTTATTTAAAAAAAATCTCAGCCGCTCATTCCCGTTCAAGCAAATTTTCCGGCGCAACGAAAATTAATCGCTCTGTTACTAGCGCTACAATAACAAAAGAAGAATATTTGAAGAAACACGGTGAAAAAAGTGGCAAGTTGATGCTTATCTTTTAAGGAACACATAATTTCCAAATTCTCCTAGACTTTGATTCAGCTCTTCGACTCCTGTGTGTGAATCCTTCAGCCGTGCATTACCATCACACGCTACAAAAGAAAACGAACTTGCAACCGAATGTGATGAAGGTACATTCTCTTTTCTTTGCGATTAGGGACTCCAAAAAACTTTTGCGAATTTATAAACGTGCACAGAAAAGGTTTTTGTTTTGGTATAGCATTATTTACGAATTTGACTGTCAAATCGTCTTCTTCTTTACATCGAAACAAAACAGACGTGGCCAAAATATACAGTGAAGTCTCTTACTTCACTTAAATTCAATTTTTGAAGTTACTCTCGCAAGTTACGTGTAGTTAGATATTAATTTATGGTAGAAGGGCTTGTTCATGAAAAAATTGTACACTTGTCGAATGAATATGGAAGTGAAGAAAAATCTTTATGCGTCCTGGTTAGGTACACAAAGAATAAGGCAAGTTTGGAGAGAATTTGGAAGAATCGGTCAGAGAATGGGTATCAACTCCAGCTGGCTACTGCCACAGTGCCCATGTCTGCAAAAAAACATGTGGACTTTGGTCACTTCGAGAATAGGTAAGGTCTTTAGTGTAAGCTATACTTGGTGAGATACAGGGTGGTTTAAGACCTTTAAGGGGTAGTCGGTATTAGACAGGCCATCTGAAAGTTATACGAAAAGAAAAGGAATTCACACTCATGCATTATCGAAATTTATCCCTTCGGTTGATGACTGGATTGCATATTGGTATTGAATAGTTTATGATGAAGACATCGCACGCCTCACTCCCAAGTACTGAGGGGTCTATAACCTAATATCCATATGAAATACGCTATAACTTCATCTTCTAAAAGGAGACCGTGGTAATCATTTGCTGAACGTGTACAATATCTCACAGAACATTGCCAAAGTGCCGCACATGGAAAATGGATTTTCGTGTGCTAATGGTGTTGATGTGATTTGTAATAACGATGACAACGGTAATATGTTATTCCTTCCAGTGTCAGTTTAGAATTTGGTCCGTTTTCAGAGAAAATTGAAGCTACTTCTCAAAGGAAAGGGCATGTACTCCAGGAGACAATGATACAGCCACCAACAAATTTCTCATCTCAGGCCGGTACGTTTGAGAAAACTGTTCTAAAGCATTTGAGTGCTCTCACCAGTGCTCAACAACTAGCCGAAGAAAGACAACGTTCGTTTGAAACACGCATAGAGAGAAGAATAAATACGTTCTTCAATGACCACCGAATCATGTCAGGTCCAAGCCGAATTTCGGGAAATGAAAATCGACGGCTTCATCAGGAACCCGCTCGCAATTTTTATTGGTCATTCACGGAATCATGGCTCAAGAAGAATTGCTCAAAATCATGCACAGAGACATTTTTCGGAGACTGCTTCCAATTTCTATGACCCTACGGAAGAAGTCGACTTCGAAGAATTCGATCGGGATTTCCCAATTAGGAATTTTAGGCGTGTCGAGGATGTCGAATTTACTGTGAGAAGCGACTTAGAATACAAATTTCTTCTGGTAATTTCAATGATTCTGGTCATATTATCTAATGTAAAAATGTTTTCTTTTGAATTCACAAGAACCGTCGCTTGAATGAAATCACCGGACACAATCCTAATAAATCTCTCCGCTTGAAAATGAAATATCTTTTCGCCGACGTTGCTTTAGACCATTTCACTTGGCGCGGTACAATCGATAAAAGAGCTTTCCAAAGCTTCAAATCATTGAATGCTTTGCTATATCATATTGTACGCCAGCAGTTTCAAAACTACAAATATCATGAGTACACAAAGTATATGGTGCAATGGTTGAAGCACTCTACGAGTCGACAACGAACAGTAACTTACAGTTATCCTGAGCGAAACGGGTCAAACGATGATAACATAGTCGATAGTGATTTCATCGAAGATGATTTTTAGTACCAATAATTATTGATTCATTAAATTTTTTCACTGTTAATAAAAGAAAAGCTACTTTTTTGGACCTGTACGAAGTACAGTGGTCCTATACGTTTACTATAAACAAAAGGGTAAGTCGGTCCGGAAGTATTTGAGATTCTTCGCTTCTTCGCTTAGAGATGACGAATCAACAATAAAAACGTTATCTGTCATTCGATTATACCGTCCAAATGGCTGCACCTGCCTGAACTGTTTTTTCCCTGAAAGGTACATACATATATCCCACGGTTCAAGTTCGAAGCTGAGCGAAATCTGTCAAGAAATTCCAAAGAAATAATTGAAAAGGTGCCCAAGAACATTGTTTTTCGAGGGTCGGTGAAGCTTTTTCTCCATGAAAGACAGTAAATATAGAGACTGACGAAGTATTTCTAAGATGATTTTGATGAACGTTTTCTCAAGATATTTCAACAGTAATGCGTCATCAACAGTTCGTCAACTGTTGTCAAAACTGTTATTCAACAGTTGCCACAACTGTTATTCAACAGTTGCCACAACTGTTATTCAACAGTTGCCACAACTGTTCTTCAACAGTTGCCACATCTGTTCTTCAACAGTTGCCACAACTGTTCTTCAACAGTTGCCACAACTGTTCTTCAACAGTTGCCACAACTGTTCTTCAACAGTTGCCACAACTGTTCTTCAACAGTTGCCACAACTGTTCTTCAACAGTCGCCACAACTGTTCTTCAACAGTTGCCACAACTGTTCTTCAACAGTTGCCACAACCGTTCTTCAACAGTTGCCACAACTGTTCTTCAACAGTTGCCACAACTGTTCTTCAACAGTTGCCACAACTGTTCTTTAACAGTTGTTATATTTTTTGTTCAACAGTTGACACAACTGTTCTTCTACAGTTATCAGAAATGTTATTTAACTGTTGCTGTCTTTGTTGTTCAACAGTTGCAACAAAAATTGCCACAACTGTTGCCATAAGTTTTGTCATAACTGTTGTTCAACAGTTACTACAAAGGTTGTTCAACCATCACACAACAGTTGTTCAACAGTTACCACAAACAGTCGCAATAAGAGTTCTTCAAACGTTGTCACAAAAGTTGTTCAATCGTTGCCACAACCGCTGTCACAACTGTTGCCAAATTTTAACACTAAAGTTGCTCATCATTCAAACCAAAGTTGTTCAACATTTAAACAAAAGTTGCTCAACATTTAAATCAAACTTGTTCAACCGTTGCCACAAAGGTTGCCACAGCTGTAATACCATGATTCTTACGCCCGTTGCGTTACAGTGATGCGACCGATTATTTTTCTTAAATCAACCTACATACAAACTGTTATTGTACTTACAACCTTGGTTGTAATTTAATATTACTCCAGAAGAACTACAGACTGAGCAACATTTGTTCCGATAGTTACAGTTAAGTAACTCCAACTATATTGTAATTGCACAACTACAGATCTATCAAAATTTGTTTTCGGCGGCGGCGGCGGACATTTTTTAGTGTTTTTCGGCTGGCGGCGGCGTAATTAAAAAAAATGACATTAAAAAACGTCGAAATACATAAAGAAAATTCTTGACTTCTTAGATATTGAATACAGCAACTTAATTGAAAATCAAATTCAACAATGGCTTTATTTGACTTATATCTAAATTTTCTTTGAAAGAATAATCGAATTCTTGTACGATTTTGTCAACTAAAAACATTTCTTCAAAACTTAAAAACTATCATGACAAGAATAATCGAATTCTCGAACGACTTAGTCAACTAAAAAAACTGATTCGACACAAAAAAAGGGAATTCACTGAAAATATAATCGAACTTTTGAACGACTACGTCAACTAAAAAACATTTCTTCAAAAATATAAAAAAGCGAATTCAACATTCAACTATGGTTCTTCAAGAATTTATGAGCTTGCAAACACCGTCCGTTAAATGAGCGAATAATTATCGTGTAGAAACAATGTTTTATCTACTACAGACGGGCCTAATGCACTTCTCTTTGCACTAACAAGAATTCCAGCGTATGAGAACGCTCTTTCACTAATGACACTAGTGGCTGGAATGCATAATATTTTCTTGGAGAGCCTGGCTAATTTTGGAAGACTCGTTTGGTGGTTTTTCCAAAACTGAAGGATGTCAAAACATGCTACATCTCCCTTTGCAATTTGAGTAATGAAATACTTATGCATCTCCTCTTCTATACCATTTAGTCAAAATTTCGTGTAAAGACACCCCACAAATAAAGATAGATCATAAACCTATTCTGACCAATCGTAGTCTTTTCTCGAAAATAAAACAAAGAACCGAATTACGAGAGATGTATGATGACATTTATCATTTACCATGTTATGGATCAGGTTTTGGTTCTTTTTGCGACAGATGTTATGTTGGTACTACGGGTCACAAATTACATCTGAGAACTGAGCAACATGAAAATGATCTGCGAAAATTTGATAGAACACAGGACCTAAATAATACCACAGCACTTGTCCATCATTTTTATGACACTGGACATGCACCGGATATAAAAAAAGTATCAATTCTAGATGTGGAACACAATTATACGAAGAGAAGAACACTTAAGAGTGACTTTGCGAATTCTTCGACCAAATGAAATTCAAGTGGTCTCCGATTCTTGAGATTGATGGCTCATTTGATTCCTTAGACCTATAGGAGAAATTCGTAGAACATTTTTTCCGAAAACTCAGATCTGAGTTGTGGAATATTTGAGGAAATGCTCTGCATGGAAGAGCCCAAAATCGTTTTTCTTCAAAAACTTCAAGACGGTTGAGCGGATTTTCCTCAAACTTCTCAGGTGTGTACTCCTCGAAAAGACGAAGAGTTTGAGCCCCCCTTGCCCGGAAACTATGGGTAGGTGGGAAGCTAGAGCCATTTTTAGGTGAAAAAACTGCTTTTTTAAAAAGCGTCTCACCGCGTGTACCAGCGCATTTCCGCGGAACCAAGTATATCATTGGAAATCTCATGTTTCCTAGTTTCTAAAAAAAACAGTTCACGTGACAAGTGCCGGTACAAGATTTGGCTGAGGAAAATGTGAAAAATGGCCATATTCGGTAACTTCTTCGATTTTCGATGCCTCCAGTGAACTAAATAGTGTTACAAACCAGCCAGAAAAAACAATTGAGGTACTAGAATGTCCCTAACTTTCGTTTCGGAATTTTTAAAGAGTTTTGAGCTCGGGTAAAAAAATTGGCAAAGTGAAACTTTTCATCAACGCGAAGCTTTCCCAAGGTTTTGACCTTATGTTACTTGCGCAAACGTAGTCTTCCTTTCATTTTCTGAAAAGTGCTACTGTAAGCTTTCAAAGGTGGTACAGCATGCGTCATTGGGGTCGGAATGGAACTTTGGTGAGCTGAAGAGTGCATGAAAGTCAACCTAGTCTATATCGAAAATAATTTTTTGTTTTAATTTTTAATTTTTTTTTTCATTAAAAACAAAATGATAGAAAGAGAGAAGGTCAAAAAATGTTTATCTAAAATAAAAATTAGAACATATAAAGCTGGCTTTTGTTATTGACCCAATATGAAATGACTACGAAGGGCTCATAAGTTTCTGATTTAAATTGGCCACTTCTGGGTCTTATGAGAATAATGAGACTTAATATGCTTTTATGAAGTATTAAGACGCATTTAGGCACATTTAGACTCATAAGACCCAGAAGTGAGTACATCTGGAAAATTAGTATGTTTATTCAAATAGTTGTTAAAACAACTTCGTGGTATTATTGAAATCGGTTTCGAATGAATTACACTATTGGGAATGTTACCGTTAAGCTGTTGTTTTTAGCTTTCTAAACATTCACCAGTTTATAGTTGTAAGCTTAGTTAAGATAAGTTCGTATCGTTTCGCTAAAGTTTTGTAGTAAGATAAGATGGAAGATCAAGATAGTGAATGTGTGACAGAATGCCAATTTCAATCCACAATCTGCAGCAACCCTCGTTGTCTTGGTGGCTTTCATTGTCCAGACACGTTGTGTACCCTCTTATTTGAAGATGAGAGTGATTTGCTAAACCACACCGCGACAGGAATCCACAAGTACGTCCAAATGAAAAACAACATGGACGAGGCATTCTTATATTATGTAAATAGGAAAGAAGGATATAGTGTTCTGCAAGAAGGATCACTAAATACGTTAGAACAGCACAACAACGATGAATCGAATAAGTTCCAAAGTTCCATTCCGACCCCAATGACGCATGCTGTACCACTTTTGAAAGCTTACAGTAGCATTTTTCAGAAAATGAAAGGAAGACTACGTTTGCGCAAATAACATAAGGTCAGAACCTTGGAAAAGCTTCGCGTTGATGAAAAGTTTCACTTTGCGAATTTTTTACCCGAGCACAAAACTCTTTAAAAATTCCGAAACGAAAGTTAGGGACATTCTAGTGCCTTAATTGTTTTTTCTGGCTAGTTTGTAACACTATTTAGTTCACTGGAGGCATCGAAAATCGAAGAAGTTACCGAATATGGCCATTTTTCACATTTTCCTCAGCCAAATCTTGTACCGGCACTTGTCACATGAACTGTTTTTTTTTAGAAACTAGGAAACATGAGATTTCCAATGATATGCTTGGTTCCGCGGAAATGCGCTGGTACACGCGGTGAGACGCTTTTTAAAAACTCAGTTTTTTCACCTAAAAATGGCTCTAGCTTCCCACCTACCCATAGTTTCCGAGCAAGGGGGGGGGGCTCAAACTCTTCGTCTTTTCGAGGAGTACACACCTGAGAAGTTTGAGGAAAATCCGCTCAACCGTCTTGAAGTTTTTGAAGAAAAACGATTTTGGGCTCTTCCATGCAGAGCATTTCCTCAAATATTCCACAACTCAGATCTGAGTTTTCGGAAAAAATGTTCTACGAATTTCTCCTATAGGTCCAAGGAATCAAATGAGCCATCAATCTCAAGAATCGGAGACCACTTCAATTTCACTTTCATACAACCTGGTCGAAGAATTCGCAAATTCACTCTTAAAGCGTTGCATATTCTCACGCAAAATACTTCGTTAAATTTTAGGCGAGACACGGACAACATTTGTGCATCTTATCGAGGCCTAATTTAAATCGTCCATCGAACGGTAGGGTGGGTCGAATTATTTTTTTCATTTCATACCCAGAATGGTCCAAGAAAAATTTCTACATTCTTGGATTTTTTTAAAAATTCGATCTACTATTGCCGGGAAGCGGAAAACTGGTTTTTGGGCTTGATTTACGAATTGATCACATTTAGACACTAATTTCTATTTCAAATAATAATGAATATGAATGGATCTATCTGTGCCGAAGAACTGGGGACTAGTAGCTACTAGAACCGGCAAAAGAAAGGTTTCCGAAGAGACATTGTTTCCGAGCTACACACTGTTAAAGTTCCCGAATGTCAATTTTCACACATATTTTTCGACTTTGACGTCATAAATCGTACTTAAAGCGGGGTGGTGGGAAATTTGTCCTTATGTGCTTGGATAGCGGCTTTAATGGAGATTTTACAACAAAGATGGTTTTGAAGTTTCACGATGAACTCATAAAGTGCGATGAATTTAGATAAATCTCCATTTTTAGTGTAAAAAGTAACAACTTCAAACTAAGCCATTTTTGTTCAACAAAATGCGTCACTGTGTTTCGTAGGATCCTTACAGTTACAATTTTAAAGTTTAATGAGAAGGTAAGTGTTAGGCAACAAGAATGTCTTACTTGTATTTTAAAACTAAATAATTAATTTTCCCAATAGATTTCTACGTTTAGCGATCTTTGTTTACTTAAACGATTAATGCACAGCTCAACTGTTTCCGTCCTAGAAACATAGAGGAAGCCTTACAAGTTGATTACAATGGTTTGATTCTCGATGCAGCAGAGCAAACTTTCTACTGCTTGGTGTTAGTTTAACACATTGACAAGGATCATCAAAATACTACGGTCAGGGATGCATTCCGAAGTTTTCACATAGAAAATAAAATTAGAATTGCAAAAAAAAAACGAAATGTAAAGTACTTGAATGAATTCATTAGGTTATTTTATGTTAGTAAATGTGTTGCAAGTAAGGAAAATTTAGGTCAAATCAACTTTTGGAAAAGTTTTAAGAAATGAGTCACTTCTATGTGGACGGTCTATTGGCACGCGGAATTTCAGACATAAGCATCCGCGTGCGAATAGACCGTCCACATAGGACTGGCTAATGGCACGCGCGTGCCAATATTCTACTCCAGTGTGGACTGGCTATTGGCACGCAGCATCAGCATTTTTTATTGTTGATTCGTCATCTAAGGACCATGAACGATTCTCCCCCCCCCTTCCTACTCCCGGGTCGAAATTGGGGTGGTTACAAACGTCGTGGTAAACGCATAAGACCCCTTTTGGAAGAACTTCTCTCTTCGTACGGGTCTAAAAACGTGATTGCTAAGAGACTTAATTTAAAGTACTTTGAGTGCATTCAACCTCCTATGATTCGGCAGAATCCTTGAATCAACCTTCCTTAGTTGTTGGAACTTAACTTGTACAGTAACCCCTCCCGTACGATTTTTGAAGACCTCTCCCCTTTTTGTGTGTATATACTTTTTGAATGATCCCTAGTAGCATCCAATACATCGAGTCAAGCAAGCTTTCTGATTTCAATGAAACATTCTTGGTATACGTTGATAGGGTTGATAGTTGTGTTATTCAGTGACATTTATTTGGTCATTCAGAACCATGCTGTGGACAAAATAAAATTTCGTGTTTCTGAGTGTAAAGTCTGATTAATCTAACATGCACGCCAGCAAGCATCTACGAAACAATGACAATGCAATAAAATATTTTACTTTCTAACACATTTTCGTATCTATCTTCATAACGTTAACTACTAAGATAACAATGGAACCATAATAAAAAATAAAGGCAAGGAATATAACAGTAACTTCAACCATAACCACATTATGGAAGCCCCAAAACATTCTACTAAACTACCATACAACGACGAAGATATTTTATTCGTCACTGACACATAATATTATCTTATTTCAGTCTTTTGTGAGACGTTATACACAATTCACCCAACTCTAAGTCTCCTTCCCAGTTACTGACAATAAATTAGGACATGTGTCGTCCCAGTGAAGGATTTATGACAAATTTATTCTTTTCTTGTTTGTAAATGCTCACGTCTCTTTTGTCCGTCCACCGTACAAGATATTTTGTACCAAACACGTTAACTTTTTTGTCGTTCCACCATAAAAGAGCAAACAAAAGCTTTACTCGCGTTGCGTTTTCTCTTTCTTAATACCATTTGGATATTTCGCTTCGTTTTGTTTTTCATATGAAATTGTTGTTTTTACGACAGATGGGTTTGTTGTCGTTATTATTTATGACGCATGGGGCGGCAATATCTCTATATTCAACGAAATGACAAAACTTTAAGATCTATTCCACCATCCAGCTCAATACACCACCCAATATGCTATGTTTAGTCATTTCACACCATTTCGATTCTCTAATGTTTACATTTTTTGTGTAATTTTATTAAATTGTCAGAACAAAAACTGCATTTCATTTCGATAACTAAATAGATTTTGTGCACCGAAAACGGGAAAATTAAATTAAAATTTCGATAAATCATTCGTTTTTTGATTATTTATGATATTTGGCTAAATAAATGGCCTTTGACTCGGTTTTATGTTTGGAAACCTTTTTCAGCCAATCCTTTATATCCGTGCAACGTATCGTATTTGTACAACAGCTAAAAATTATACTTATGGACATGGGGTACTAAAAATGTAGATACTTGGTGTCGCATACGTTAGGACAATTTTACAAAAGGTTTTCGACGTTGGTACGTTAGGAAAGATGTCTTGAGTTCGTTCTGACTTTCTTAAACAGTTCTGAAAAGTGTTGAACGGTTTTGCTATTGTTCATATTACAATTTTGAATGTAAATTGTAGATAATTTGTCGGTTTTCCATGTTTTTCCAATGTTAACTGTAGTGATGCACACGTTTTCTACAACCAAAACCAAGGTATACGCATTTTATCCATTAATCAATTTTCGGGGACGCAAATTGCGTGTGATCTGACATTGCGTGCACATTATATTTCTTCAAAAAAACAATCCAAACATTTTAGAACTTCCATTCGCCTGCAGGTTGTTCGCATTTCCAATAAGATTGACAATGTCTAAAATTGTCTGCAATTTTTTTGTTTTATTTTGGATTTGTTTCAAGCAAGAAAAGCAATTCGTTGATAGAAGGAAGGTTTAATTGAATTTTGATTTACGCGACCTCATATACAATCAATAGAAGCTTTTTGTTTTACATCTACCTCTCGTAAAGTTTAAGCTAAAACTAACAGGAAGAGTTTTAAACCTGATTGGATTTTCCCATTTATTTAAATTTTTCGGAAATTGGTCTATGAATTTGTGATATTTGGTTTACTTAATTGAATATTTATCGTTGGAAAATGTTTTTTGAATCGTTGAATGTGGATGCAAGAGACATTTTACAGAGAGAGTTGCAGGAATGTTTAAGAGTGTCGCTGCACCGGTTACGACACCTCGCCTGTTGCTCTCAGTTCTCTGCTGAGAAAATATGTGACAGACATTTAAGAGTGAAATTGCGAATATCTCAACCAAATTTTTTTAAACTCACATACATCACATCTTCGATTTTCGAAAATTTGGTCTTAGGGGCTGTTCGTAAATGACGTCACGCTTGCTATAAAATCCACAAAGTTCATAACTCTAAACTGGTCAGACATTTTGTTTATAGTACTCCGGCTACCCCCCTGTCCCCCGTCCTATAAACAAAATTTTGCTGTACTGCAGGAGCGATGCGCCCGTGACACAAGTCCACACACGAACAAAAAATTAAGAATTTTTTTTTTCGTAGACTTCGGAACCATATATCCAGCTAAATTTTGACTTCCCCCTTGCGACGTACGCACCGGAAAATACTTTTCCTGCATTTTACGGAAAATTCTAAGGGATTTGTCTTTTCACTCATTAAAATCGGTTCGGTGGATCCGAAGATACGACCTTTAGAAAATGATCATTTCCTATACAAAAAGTGCTACTTCATAGAAGCCAAAGTTAATGATTACTACGAAGGAGAAATGAGTTGAAACATCATCCGTTTAAATTGTACCAATTTATTTTATTTCAGCGACCGGTTTCGAGAACTAAGTTCTCATCTTCAAGGCTCGGTCTCAACATTACAAAAGATATATTTCTCTACTATCACAAGCGATTTTACTAACATTGTTGAAATAGAAATTTACAATGTGTCGTCGAAATCTAGTGGCTTTTTTTTAAGTTGGGTTTATTATTCACAATCAAAAAATCTCTCTTCGTCATCAACTGTCTCTTTGACCATGTCAATTTCGTCGTCAATAATAATAACATTTTTGGCAGGTGTTTTCTTCACACGGAATAACTTTAGAAGGGAGGAGGTTACATTTCCACTGTCAGCGTTCATGAGGTTCAAATGCGCGTATTTGGCTATGTGTATGGCTTCATTTAACTCAATATTCCATGGGCGTCGGGTTTCTTGGACCCACTTTAGAGTTGTGATGTCTAAGGAATGGTTGGTGTTGAATAGGTGTTTTCCCACGGCTGTTTTCTTTTTCCAATTTTTGGGCTTCACATGTTCATAAAAGCGGACCAATAACTGTCTAATTGTCATCCCGAAATAATACTTCCCACAAGTCGCACATTGTATTCTATAAATTCCCGATTTCATGATGTCAGGGGGATGTCTTTAATGGAGCCTAAGGAGTTTTTAGGAGTTTTTATAGAAAGCCCTCTAGCACCCAAAGACTGATCACTTCTGATTCCAATCATGACATGAAACACAAGATGGCAGCATATCACTCCATGGCTCACTTTATGGTTAATTTACCACTCACCGGGAAAAAATCCAGAAAGAGAAGACAATAATTGAAATTGGCAGAGTGAATGGAGAAAGAAGAACTTTTAAATTTCTCCACTTTCTATAAACCAACTCCTCCTACCGAACCACCGCAACGAGTTGGGTTTACACATTACCAGCAAGCTGAGAAAAGTGTATCGTGAACATAACAATCAACTGGTTCATAGGAATGACAACACACTAAAAAACTCCTTACGCTCCATTAAAGACATCCCCCCTGACATCATGAAATCGGGAATTTATAGAATACAATGTGCGACTTGTGGGAAGTATTATTTCGGGATGACAATTAGACAGTTATTTGTCCGCTTTGATGAACATGTGAAGTCCAAAAATTGGAAAAAGAAAACAGCCGTGGGAAAACACCTATTCAACACCAACCATTCCTTAGACATCACAACTCTAAAGTTGGTCCAAGAAATCCGACGCCCATGGAATATTGAGTTCAATGAAGCCATACACATAGCCAAACACGCGCATTTGAACCTCATGAACGCTGACAATGGAAATGTAACCTCTTCCCTTCTAAAGTTTTTCCGTGTGACAAAAATGTTATTATTATTGACGACGAAATTGACATGGTCAACGAGACAGTTGATGACGAAGAGAGATTTTTTGATTGTGAATAATAAACCCAACTTAAAAAAAAGCTACTAGATTTCGACGACACATTATAAATTTCTATTTCAACAATGTTAGTAAAATCGCCTGTGATAATAGAGAAATATATCTTTTGTATAGACCGAGCCTTGAAGATGAGAACTTAGTTCTCGAAACCGGTCGCTGAAATAAAATAAATTTGTACAATTTAAACGGATAATGTTTCAACTCATTTCCCCTTCGTAGTAATCTTCGATAATTGTGCCGTGCTTTGCAGATCGAATAAATTAATTTTAATTTGTTTAAAAGTAAATTGCAAAGTTAATGCAAACATCCTACGTTAGTTAGTTAGTTTTTTTTTACATTTTTTTCATTTGCACACTTTTGTTCTAATAATTCAATTTCTAATACAATAAGGGAGGAAAGGGGGGAATACCCCTCTCGTAAACCCGTAAAAAGGAAAAATTACAAAAATACACTTCCACAAAAAATGAAAACTAAATTTAGCAAAAATTTCAAACAACACTAAGAGGGAGAATTAAATAGACCTAGTCAATTAAAATAAAATAGTACAAAAAATCATAGAAAAAATATCACGAAAAGGGGATATAAGAAAAATCACAAAAAAAAGGTTTGTCCTTTATCAGAGTAGGTGTTTCGTATGCCTGACGCATTTCCACGTTGAATTGCAATTGAAATGAGCTGCAGCAGAAAGTTCAATGATCTTGGTTTGCCAGTATTTGTTTTCATCAGTTTTCCCAGTGTCCTCAAGAACATACTTGTTTCTGGCCCAACTGAACCAAACGATTCGAAAGCAATTGTTGTAAAAATTTCAGTTGAATGTAGTGATTGTGCTTATCACGTTCGGCTTGTTCTGCAGCAGCCCCACAAACATACGAGGTCATGTTCAGGTATGTAGTCGCTACGGTGTCAACGACTGTCACGTGCCAAATCAACGATTTAGTTAGTTAGTTAGTTCCAGGGCCATTTGTATGAAAACCGACTTTTTTGGTTGGTGCTCGAAAACGGCTCGTTAACTTTTCTTGAAATTTAGCAGGGACCTTCGGGTGGGCATTCTACGCCACGCTTGCAGCTTCGGAACGCACACAATTCTTTTGAAATATTTTCACTTTTGATTAAAAAAATGCGTCACAAATGTCGGACCCGCCAGTATAATAATTTTTCTGTTCTTTCAGCTTTCACAATGCAAAAATTTGACTTTATCGGGTGTATGGCGTATTTTTGTACAGGAAATCAAATTTTTGCGTATGAAAGCTGAAAGCGTAGAAAAATTATTACACTGGCGGGTTCGGCATTTGTGAAGCATTTTTTTAATCAAAAGTGAAAATATTTCAAAAGAATTTTGTGCGTTCCGAAGCTGCAAGCGTCACCCAAATTGACATCAGTTGTTTTGGAAGAAGGGACGAGGACTTGCGTCACGTTTCCCTTTTAAAAAAGGGTTTTCGTTGTGATTGTAATGCTTTGCATTATTTTGAGCCGGCGCCGCCGCCGCCAAACCAAAGCGCGGCGGCTTCTACTTCCATGGGCGAAAATGATCCTCTCAACTTTCTCTACAATGTATCAAAAGTTTTTTTTGAGCTGCCGTCGCCACCAAACCGAAGCGTGGAAGCTACTACTTCCATGGGCGAAAATGATCCCCTAAACTTCCTCTACAACATATCAAAAAATTTTTTTGAGCCGCCGCCGCCGCCAAATCGAAGCGCGGCGGCTACTACTTCCATGGGCGAAAATGATCCCCACAACTTCCTCTACAACATATCAAAAGTTTTTTTTTGAGTCCCCGCCTATTTCCCACCATTTTGGCGGTCACCCTGATACTCTACACACCCAACCCAACAAGTTTCCCTCTATCTCGAACACACAACCATTGCCTCATACAAAATGTGCTATCATACACACTACACACACATACACATACATATGGCGCCTTCTAAAAGCCCTGGCGCCCAAACAAGGCCGGTACTCCCCCCCCTCCCCTTTTTTAAAATCTCATATGACGTAGAACGCCCACCCGAAGGTCCCTGCAAAATTTCAAGAAAAGTTATCGAGCCGTTTTCGAGCACGAGCCAAAAAATTGGTTTTTCACGGTTTTTCATACAAATGGCCCTGGAACTAACCCACTAGCTAACTAACTGCCCGAGACTTAGCTAGCGCAATTTTTCCGGTGTCAATTTTGAGCGACAATGATCATCTAAAAATTGCAGAATCTCTGTGGACAAATTTTAGTAACGTTAGCGACCTTCCATCAAATCCTTCTGATCAAAGGAATTGGGATAGACCCATGGCGTTGAAAACGTTCTCCGATTTACCAAGAACAAATTTGGTGGATAGGGCACGTTTGCTTGCAATAACTGAAAAAGAGTCTGGTGATTGGCTGAATGCTGTTCCCTCCTCCAATCTTGGCACGCTCCTGGATCCGGATTCTTTGCGAATTGCAGCATCTCTTCGTCTTGGTACTAAAATTTATCGCGATCATCCGTGCGTTTGTGGTCAATTTTCCGATGAATTTGGACGTCACGGTCTAAAGTGCAGAAAAAGCGCAGGTAGGTGGACTCGACACTTGCTCTAAATGACTTGATTAAGCGGGCGCTTACAACCGCTGAAGTTCCTTCCTTACGTGAACCAATGGACATAGCAAGAGATGACAATTCGTCGCGTGTGGATGGTGTAACTATCACTCCTAGCCAATATCATTTCGTCGCTTTCGCCGAAGAATGTTTAGGAGGCTGGTCTGAGGAAGCCAAGGTTTTCGCTAAACATTTGGGTAAACGTATGTCTGACGCTACAGGAGAGCCTAGGTCGCTTATGTTTTTCCGACAGCAGATTAGTTTGGCCATTCAAAGAGGGAATTCGGCTAGTGTTCTTGGTACGATTCCCTCCCTGTTCAACCTAGACGAAGTTTACTATCTTCCTTAGTTTACATATTTGTTCATAATTTCTAATTTTGTTGGTCAATAAAAAAAATATAAAACTAACTAACTAACTAACGCAGGATGTTTGCATTAACTTTGGCTTCTATGAAACAGCCCTTTTTGTATAGAAAATGATCATTTTCTAAAGGTCGTAACTTCGGATCCACCGAACCGATTTTAATGAGCGAAAAGACACTTCGCCTTAGAATTTTCCCTAGAATCCAGGAAAAATATTTTCCGGGGGGTACGTCGCAAGGGGGGGAAGTCAAAACTTAGCTGTATATATGGTTCCGAAGTCTACAAAAAAGATTTTTCCGAATTTTTTGTTCGTATGGGGACTTGCGTCACGGGCGCATCGCTACCGCGCGCCCATGATACAGCTTAGTTTTGACTTGAAAATATTTTTCCTGGATTCTACGGAAAATTCTAAGGCGAAGTGTCTTTTCGCTCATTAAAATCGGTTCGGTGGATCCGAAAAAGATTTTTCCGAATTTTTTGTTCGTATGGGGACTTGCGTCACGGGCGCATCGCTACCGCGCGCCCATGATCAATCTTAGAGAAAAGTTCTCGTGTAAGTTTTTTAATTTACTTGATATAAAGAAATGAAACGCTTTATACAATGGAAATAAGGATCGGAGTGGGTCGACCCACATCTGACCCACAATTTTAGCGGGTCGACCCACACCTGACCCAAAGTTTTAGAACACACAAAAAAACAATTTCTGTGAATTCTGCAACTGTGGGTCAAAATTGGGTCGACCCGCTAAAATTGTGGGTCGACCCACTCTGATCCTTAAATGGAAAGAGGAATTTTCCAGACCAGTCTGAATTAAAAAATGGGATATATATTTTTACCTATCTAATTTATTCTTTTTAAGCAGCAAATTTAATGTTTTTATCAGCAAATTTATTCTTTTTTTTCTGCAATTTTATTCGGTTTGTTCACAAATTTATTTTTTCATCAGCAATTTTATTCATTTTTTATCAGCAAATTTATGTTTTTCATGTCTTAAATTTTATATCTTTAAATCAGCAAAATTAAATTATTTTTTCAGCTATTTTTAACAGCAAATTTATTATTTTGGGATCAGCAAATTTATGGATTTTTAAGCAGCAAAATTAGTATTTCTTAGCAACAAATTTTTTCATTTTCATTAGCAAATTTAATATTTTCCAGCTGCAAAACTAGGTGACTAAGAAAACTAGGGAATTTGAGCTTTAATGAAACGGCACAAAGGCCGCAAAACTAGGGACCTTTTTCTTTTACAAAATATCATAAAAACTAGGTGACTAACGAAGCTGAGAAACTTTTCCTTTTACGAAATGTCACAAAACTAGGTAGCTAACAAAACGAGATAATATGCGCTTTAATGAAATGAAACAAAAACCTAGGTGGCTAGCAAAGCTAGGGAAATTTTCCTTTTAGAAAATGTCTAAAAATTAGGTGACTAACGACGTTAAGGAACACCGAAACGTTACCTGAACAGTGGTAAGAGGGAGCCATTATACCTCTACACAAGAAGGGCGATAAACTAGAGTGCAAAAACTACCGTGGGATAACATGGCTGAACACGGCTTATAAAGTTTTTGCTGGAGTGTTTAGAGAACGACTATCACCGCGTGCCGAGACTGTCATTGGGGAGTACCAAAGCGGATTCAGACCGGATCGATCAACCACAGACCAAATATTTAATCTCCGTCTGATTCTGCAAAGGGGCAGAGAGTTTCAAATCCAGACGTACCATCTTTTCATAGACTTATACAGGCTTACGACAGGGCCAAACGAAAGGAACTGTATATAGCGATGAAGGAGCTGGGATTTGAAACGAAGTTGATCAGATTGGTGAAAGCGACATTGGAAGGCACCAGATGTCGGGTCAAGGTGCAAAATGACCTGTCAAATGAGTTTGCTGTAGGAGAAGGGTTGAAACAGGGAGATAGACTGTCCTGTTTACTCTTTAATTTGTCGTTAGAAATGGCGATGAGGCGTGCTGGCATTAAGACGAACAAAACACTGGCAAATGGAACAATACAAGTACTGGGCTTTGCAGATGACTTGGACCTCGCTAGTCGAACACACGCAGCAGCAAATGACACTTTCACAAATCTTAAGACCCAAGCGGAAAGAATGAGATTGTTGATCAACGAGACCAAAACCAAGTACATGAAGACCACGCCAAATTCGGTAGCCGGTCAACAAGGTAACTCGATAACAATTGGGGAACTCAACATAGAGGTGGTAGAAGAGTTCACATATCTTGGTGTTCTAATACGACCCGACGGTGATACAACACCTGAGATCCAGAGGCGTATTATGGCGGCAAGCAGATGTTATTTCGGGTTAAATAAACAATTGCGCTCAAAGTTGCTATCAAAGAAAACAAAGTGCCAAATCTACAAAACTCTTATACGTCCAGTGCTGATGTACGGCTGTGAATCCTGGACTGTGAAAAAGAGTGATGAGCGGATGCTCCTAACATTCGAGCGTAAAGTCCTTCGCACGATCTTTGGGGCGGTGCGCGAGAATGAAAGGTGGCGAACAAGATACAACTTCGAATTACAACGTGACTTTGGCGAACCGAATATACTGGCGTGGTAAAAGTCCAGCGATTGAGGTGGGCAGGGCATTTAGTGCGCATGGATGGAAGCAGGGCCCCCTCAACATTATTCCGAAACAATCCTGACGGGCAAAGAGGTGTTGGCCGCCCAAAAATGCGTTGGATCGATGGCATCGAATTAGATCTGCGTGATTAGATCTGCGTGATAAGGAGCTGGCAGGGAGCGGCGAGAGATAGGCGCCGGTGGAAGGACGTTCTGGATCAGACCAGGGTCCACAAGTGGCTGTAGCGCCGGAAAAGGAAAGGATGAACGACGTTAAGGAACTTTTTATTTTACGAAACATCACAAAAGTAGGTGGTTAACAAAACTAGGGAATTTGCGTTTTAATGAAACGTAACAAAGGCTTAGGTGACTAGGACAACTAGGGAGTTTTTTACAAAATGCCACGAAAACTAGATGACTGACGAAGCTGAGGAACTTTACCTTTTACGAAATCCAGGAAACTAGGTGGCTAACAAAACTAGGGAATTTGCGCTTTATTAAAATGTCACAAAAACCAGGCTCTGAAATTATACAGATTTTGCAGATACGAATAAATAATTTTGCTGATCGAAAAGTAAAAAATCTGCTGCTAAAAAATAAATTGGATGGTAAAAATTTGTTGATTTTAGCATCAAATTTTGCTGATTGAAAGTAATAAAATTGCTTCCAGAAAAATAATAAATTTGCTGAAAAAGCACCATTAAATTTGCTGGTAAAAAAAATAAATTTGCGGAAAAAAGGATGCATTTGCCGAAAAAAAAGATTAAATTTGCTGGTAAAAAAAATAAATTTGCAGAAAAATAGAATAAATTTGCTGATGAAAAAAATAATTTTGCTGATAGAAATAGAAATTTGCTGCCAAAAAAATAGATGCCATTAAAAAATGTTAAAAAGCTCATTCTACAATTGCTGCAAAATGAGCTTTCCGACAAAGGTCTCGAAAGCAATTTTTTACTTTTAGTACTACGCTTACCGATTCTTATTTTATTCTATCTTGTTACTTTCAAAATTCCAAAAAACTCTTATTAGATATTTAAAGATATTTGAACTTTTCAGTCCCACACCGCTGCTAACAGCCCAAATTGGAAGTTAGGACATATGCACCGGAATTGTGTCTTATTGTCTGGAACATCAAAAGAAAATCCTTAGTTTATAAAAAACATTTCCCTGCGCCCTCGTGTACTTACTTAATTTTAGGAACTTTCGTTTTGAATCACCACAGACAGACGTTGAGATTTTTTTTTCAATTGTTTTTAAACTGCTGATTTGTTCTTCTTTAAAAGTGTACTTTCACAATTAACAAAGCTTATGGAGAGAGTACTTAACATCCCCGACATGTAACATTATACTTTTCAATTATTGCAAATAAAAATTCCATTTCGTTAAGACTGTACTTTCAGAAAAGAAGAAAAAAAAAGAAATAAGGAATAAAAAGTGCTACACAATCGAAATAAATACAAAATAGTGTTGTATGCCTTAATCTTTGTATATGAATAACAATATTGTTTATTGTCCAAATGGGGGCAATATCCCATACAAGAAAAAAACTCTTTAATAACTGAAAACTTTTTCCTGGCCATATAAATATTTGTATTATTTTAGAAAATATGACTTCATGGCCATAGAGTGTAGAGATTATACGCAAAACAGAAAAAAAAAAAAAAAAACAACTTCTTGGTTGAAATTTATGAAAATGAAAAAGTCCTATTTTAGTACGGGGTGTAATAGCGTTGAGTTCGGGGAAGTCTAATAATATGGAATTATTTGCAATAAGGAGCTGTATATTAAAAAGTTTTTAATTTTCTTCTTTAGCTCTCTGTAATATTTTCTATGGTTAGTCGCGCAGATTATTTAGAGGAAATAAATTAATTTTTAGTTGGTCTTGTTCACAGCGATATTTCTTTTATTTAACAATTTTAAAATTACATTTTTGTTCTGTTTATTTTTTAAGTCATAATCTGAAGTAATAATCAAGTCTCTTAAATTCTAACTAAATGAAATAAAACATTAGTTTTGTTTCGCCTAAGACATTTGTGTGCTGGGTCGTAGTATGGTTCTTATTGTACGAATCGCTCAAGTTAATTTTAAACGGTTTTCCTCTTGTTCTTATATATTTTGGACCGACGATTCCTCAATACTAAGAATCTTTCGTAAGTTTTTCCTCGTACCATTGATACTTTTCCTAATGCTATGTAGGTGACACCCTTCTTCTGATCAAAGAACACGAAATGCACCTTGTTTCAAATGCGAGTGACGTCACAAATTTTTGCGAGTTTCTGTATTATGGCGTTTCAGGATCGGAAGTCGAACTGCGAAACTACCCAATTTGTGAAGCTTGGGTGAATTTAGGGACTAACCTTATAGCTGATAATCGCAGAAATCCTAAACGTGTTGGGGATCGAACCCGGGTTTTCTGCGTGGAAGGCAAGCACGTTCACTACTACGCCGTCCGTCCCATATTTCTTGAGATAGATTTTGCTTAGTTGTAAGGATCGAAGTGGGTCGACCCCCACCTGACCCACAGTTTTAGCGTGTTGACCCACACCTGACCCACAGTTTTAGCGTGACCCACAGTTGCAGAAGTCACAGAAATCGTTTTTCTGTGCGTTCTAAAACTGTGGGTTAGGTGTGTGTCAAATCGCTAAAATTGTGGCTCGACCCACTCCGATCTTTACTTAGTTGATTGATCTCTCACATATACCAGATAGACTTTGTTTTGTTGGTAAACCTCTCATGTCTACCAGTTTGTACGACCTTTCACATCTAACAGTTTGCCAGATCTATCAAATCTAACAATTTTCCAACCTGCAAAAACTTGGAGTCACTTTTCAAGGCTTCAAAAGAACGATACGGAGAAAACAAAAAAAAATGGTGAAAATCGATTGAGTTAAGGTCTATAGTGTGGGATCAACTCGATCCATTAGATTTTAGAAAAATTTGACGTGGACAGCCACGTAAACTCGGTTTCTGTTACAGATAGAGCTTGTTTATCTTCTAGAAAGTTGTACCTGCGGAACTTTTCATGCTGCCTTCGAAACACTTCATGGCACATTTGGCTCCCTTCGGAACACTTCGTGACACCTTTGGCTACCTCTGGAACACTTCATGGCACCTTCGGAACATTTCGTGTTCTTCATTGATGTATATAACTTTGCCGAAGAAACCAATTGTGACTATTGGAATCAAAAGTAGGTCGATTCCACATTAAAAAAAATCTAGTTATCTCTTTCTCTTGCGACTTGGGCCACATGGGAAAAAAGTGAAGACTCCATTAATTTTAACATTTGGAATAGACCAGCTTTTGTTTCCAATAGACTCAATTGTCTGTAATTTTTTGAAATATGATGTCTGTTTCGGACTAACACCCCCTCCCCCATGTCATGTTTCGTCTGATTCCTCAGACTTCCACCTCCCCCCTAAAAGCAGACGTCATTTATGGACGGCCCCCATGTCTGACGTTCAGTAAAAATTTAAGGAAGGTCGACTGGCTAATTCTTCAGATCGAAATCCGTGAATTTGATTATGATTATAATTATAATTACATACAGAGAAATTCGAAGGAATTTAAACGTTTAGAAAACCGATTTTGATGAGTCTGGGCTCGTTTAAAAGCTGTTGCGAAGTAGTTTTGTTTATGTTTGAAGGGGAAAGGGAACAGGGGGAAAAACTCAAAAGTTCGCCCATGTATGGTTCTTTGTCCCAAAGGTTTTTGTGTGACGTTTTTTGAGTTTGTGCACTTCTTTTTTGGGGTGTGGGGACTGCGTAACGCTCTCCGTTACCGCTTGTGGCATAATGTTTTCGTGCTTTGGATTGTTTTTTCCTCATAATGCATAATGCATACGGAAACAGCTGATATTTATGTTTTTTGGGGTGGGGCCGGTATGGAGAGGTACTTTGATGAAAGTTCAAGAAGAATTGGGGCGCGTAAGCCCTTCCCTGGGATGCCCCGCTCTATTAAAGAAAAATATATTTTTCCATATTTCTACTATAAATGCAGTTTTTTTCGGTCGGGCAGGTAGTGAGGGGTCCTATGATGAAAATTTATGCAGGATTGGAGTGCTGCAGCTCTCCCTGGGGAGTCCCGCCTTCTCAAAGGAAAAATTATTTTTACATATTTCTACGATATGTGCAAGTTGTTTATACAAAGAAATAATTTACCGCTTTACAGCCACCGACATTTCGTAAAAAGGAAAATTTCCTAGGTTTGTTAACAACCTAATCTGTGACATTTCGTAAAAGGGAAAATATACTATCCACCTTATCTATTTCCTATTTCCTAGCCATTTCAAAAAATGACTAAATCCGGAGACATAAAAACTAGAAGACCTCAGTCAGGAGTTGCGAAATCTGGATGCAATCTATTTTATTGTTGGGGGATCTGCCCCTTCCTTTCACCCTCACGCCTGCGGCGAGCTAGATAACCACTTACAGGCGGCCCTCAGTACATGGGGCTCTGCCCCAAACCCCGTTAGGTACTCTGCTCCTAAGACCCCGCCTTAATCACCTAATCTTTTGTAACATTTCATAAAAGGACGAATTCTCTAAGCTTGTCAGCCATATAGTTTTTTGTGACATTTCCTAGTAAATTAATAATCTGTAACATTTCGTAAAAGGACAAATTCTTTAAGTTTATTAGCCACCTAGTTTTCAGGCACCCCAAAAAACTTACTCTTTTGTAACATTTCGTAAAAGGAAGAATTTTTTTTAGTTTATTAGCCACCTAGTTTTCAGTCACCCCAAAAAACTTGGGAAATATGGGATAAAATGGAAAGGCCTTCCACGCAGCAATTCTCCTTGATACGTCATTAGGGGACCTCCCCCTACCTGCCCATCCCAAATAACTTGCATTTACTGTAGAAATAAAGAAACATATTTTTTTCCTTGAGAGGGCGCGTCTCCCCGTGGAGGGTCTTCCGCGGCGCAATTCATCGTGATACGTCATCAGGGTACTTCCCCCTACCCGTTCCACCACAAGAAACTTAAATCCAAGCTATTTCCGTAAACTAGATTTTAGCCAAGATTGTGTTTCGGCTAATAAATTTCAGACCTGTCACCCAAAGAAAAGTTACTTGAATGTGGGACCCAAGAGCCCCATCTCCCAGTTTTAGGTCCTATTTTCATCCTCTTTTTCACATTAAGAACTAAAAAAGCGCGAAATTTTCTTGAGCCAATAAAATATGCTGTAATCATCGGTTCGCAACAAGCGCACACGTTGATAATTTTTTTTAAAGTACGTTTCAAAACTCATAACTCACTTTATATGTAACGTCCGATTTCGTAACACATAAAATATTTTGTGTTCTATTTCGTTAGTGCTATTTAACTGATCTCAAGTAAAACTGAAATTCTCAGTTATTTATTACCTTTGAAAACTATTAAAAACATATAAGCCCCAGAAATGTATTAAATGTTCTGCGTTTTTGTGTCCTAACGGAAAACGATGTTCTAAATGAGAAATAACATGTGGAATGAGGATAACAGGGATATTTCCACAGCAATTGTGACCAAAGTGAGGGATATTTCATTATATGCAGAATAGAGTATTATGATACCATGCATAGAACGAACCAGTTCTTATTATCATTCCGTATTTATACCATTTTTGCTTGTAGTCTTTTCTCTGATATAAATACAACATTAAGCTCTAAGGGTGTTTATAAATCAAATAATTCTGACATCTGAATTCTATGCGCAAGGTTTTAATGTATTTTGAGAGAAGGGATTAATTTCAAGGGTGGTTCTTGTTCGGATTACCCTTTTCATTTTTTCCATTTTTTTATTTTTATCTTTTATTTTGAAATTTTCATTCTTCCGCTTAATGTTAAACGCTTTTCATATTTTTTAAATAAACAAAATAATTCATTTTCAGTCTGAAATAAAACAAAAATAAGAACATCTCGTCCAATATAAACTGTCGCCCTCGGGGTGGCATTTAGATACTCATGGAGGCGTTCTTCTTTTATTTATTTTTATTTTATTTTTTTACCATTTTGCATCAAGATATGATTTGGTATTACAAAATGATAATCTTCAAATATACTCAACCCATCATTGATGATGTTAACTTCAGCCACACATAACAACCAGCCTTAAACATATATTAAAATGATACACAATATTATGCTATTCTCATTTCACCCATCAACCACCCCTTAGTTAGCACATAGACATAATATATACCCACATTAACCTCAAGATAAAAATCCATTTCATCTCTGTTGCAATTTTCCGTCACCAGATATTCCTTCTGCTGAACACATAAATGTCACCAAGAAATTATAATCATAATTTGTAGCCGTCTTTTTAATATCAAACATCACAGAAGAGGGCAATGGAAGAGGCATCATCTCCCGTATAATAATAGGTAAAGTTGGCATACAGTACCAGTAAAGACTTTGCAGAAAACAGTGAGACACAGAGAGAGTCACACAGTCATTTTAGTCTTTAGGCCAATTTATATATTGTTATGAGATGTGCGGTGGGATTGGGATGAGTTGTGTATATATTTGATATGGGGACATAGCAAACCTGGATGGCATCACTATCAGCACCCGGGATATGATTCAACAAGGAAAACCGAGAGCTTTAGGAGCTATATCATAAAATAATGGAACAATAGGAATGAGGGTGGTATATGTTTTGGTATATTTTATATATTCGTTGAAGCAAAGGGCGAATATAATAGGGTCGGGGTAGGTATATGTGTTTAAGCAAAAGCGAAAAGATAAGGTAAACGAAAAACGTAAATTTGCAACATCAACGGATGAGTTTTTTTTCTTCTACTCATTTTTTGATGATATTTACATAAAATAATGGGCCTCATAATTGTAAATTATTTGCCACTTAAAAAAACTTCTGTTTTTTTCAGCGGGAGTGAGTAGTTGTTTATTAAGGTTTATGGATATTATGGTGCTTCTTATGGAATTAATGTTTTTTAATTTTATTTTGTGTGTGAGCTAACATCATTTTACGCAGCGAAGAAAGCATTGAATTTGCATTTAATCAAATAATTTCAGTTCTCTGCTTTTTCTTATAACATAATTTTTCTGGCCATGTTCTTTGTACGATAACTTCATATAATAGTTCTACTTGGTCAATTCACTTCATGGGATTAAACTCTCACTTCCCATATAGAAATAACGCTCATTGGTGTAACTTTGGCCAAAAGAGTCGTGTAAATTCACAAAATATTGAAATTTTCATAACAGGCCGTTAGAAACTTCACAATTTAAATTTGCAGTTCACTTAAAGCGTGAATTTTCCTTGCTTCCTTCCGAGTGCATAAAATTGTAGCGCAGTTTTTGATTCCCCGGTAAATTAACTGGTAGAAGTTTTCGTGACTCATACTTTGAAGACTTTGAGCCAGGTGGAGGTGTTAAAATCTTCGATTTGCGAAGTTTAAGATAGAAGAATTTTCGAGCTCTAGCATTGGGAGCACGGTTGTTAGTACAAGTGAAAATGAAATGAATTTCTTTTCTTGCCTTGCCGAAGAATGAAAGTTTAAAGTTTCTTACAAATTTGTTTGTACTTCATATTATTTTGATACACCTTTGAAGAACCTTCGCGATCAATCTATATGCTCTATCGTCTCCTATTTCACTGGGCCATCTCAGCATATGGAGCTAATGACTCATGTCCCATCAATTTTTTAGGTTACGTCTGACGTTCCACAAGGAAGCCATTAAGTCCCTTTGCTTTTTATTCTCTTAATAGATGACGTCACTAAGGTTTCCGGGGCGATGATTTGAAGCTGTTGATGTGAGATCGCTTTACTGTTACAGTCGGAAACAGACAGACAAATGTCTGCTCAATCGGTTAGAATTGAAAGTCGGGAACTGTAAGTTCATGTCTTTCTACAGAATACGAACACCAATGAACATTGACATTAACTTTAAATTGGAATTTCAATGAACGAACAATTGTCATTCAATCGCCATATCGAACTCATCACACCATAAGCGTACAATAGACTAGTCTATCAATTTAAAGTTCATTCGATGGCTCTCCCTTTGTCAATTACGTTATTTTATCCCTTTGTCGTTAATGTTTCAGTTTGGTCTTGCGAATCCTCCTCTCGATTATATTCTTTTCAGTGTCGGTGGTGACATTGCTCTGTTTGAGAATAACTCTGCCTTGACTTTTTTTTATTTCTCAGGTGTAAATGTAAATCATGCCCGTCAGCGGTAGCGGAGGGCGTGACGCAGTCCCCACACCCCAAAAAAGAAGTCCACAAACTCAAAAACTCCATACAAAAACCTTTGAGACAAGGAGCCATATATACGCGAACTTTTGAGTTTTTCCCCTCACTCCACTCCAGGGCTTATTATTCGGAATTTCTTTAGAATTTTTTAAGAATTTTAGGAATTTTTTAAGATTTTTCAGAATTTTTTTAGAAAAACTTTTAAAAAACAGATAAGCGTGTCTGTGTGACTATTTCGATAATAAAGAAGAAAATATATTCAGAAACGGTATAATAACAGCTGTCTAGAACTTAATTACATGATCATGACTAGTTGGCTGCTTTACAGTTGCTTCTTCGAAAACTCCCTTATACCAAGAGTGTTGTTTCGCTTTCCAACTAGATTTAGGTCTTCGTTTTTTTTTCGACATCCAAAGATTGCTAGCCGGGGTGGGATCAAAGTGTTCAAGTGAACAAGTAATTGTACAAAGTATAGGCGGATGAAGCAGTTCGGTCCCAATCCTTGAAATTGTTGTAGTCACCTGCAATACCCGGAAACATATTTTATTACGCTAGACGTGTGCTATGTGAAATTACACAGCACTGCAGCTTCTTGAAGAGAATTTGGTATTCAAGCCGAACATGGATTCGGTTTAAACTCATTGGGACGGAAGCGCCTCGTTTCTTTTGAAATGTTCGGTCGAAGGCTGTGCATAACCCGGAAAGCGTATCCGACGTATTATTCATTAAAGAAAACCCCTGGAAAACCTTAAAAACTTGCCGCGCCCAAATGGTATTTATCGGGAATGCAGAATCATTCATTAAGTGCGCATTCCGATACCAACACATTGTTGGTTGAGACAGACGGTGCATCCACAACTACAATTGATACAAACGGCAACAATGATCAAACAGCAACGAATGATTTCATCTGAAGCAAATGAGTTTAATTTTACAAGTGACCCAGTGACAGTGACGACAAGTCAGTTAGGCGATGTACAAGTTCTGAGCGCTGAAACCCAAACTACAGCTGTTAATCAACATTTACTTATTGACCTTCTGAATGAAGAAGATGAAACCCATAGTCAATCAGACATTCAAACCAGAGGCGCCGAGTTTGACTTTCGAGTGGGGGGGCAAGGGGCAAGACTACTTTTTGAGAATTCGATTAGGAAGTGATGTGTTTGTTCCTGTATTCTCAATATTGAGACTTGTAGCATTGTCCTGCGACCTATCTTTAGGCATTAATGACAAGAATAGGTAGTAATTTCTTTAATCGCGAGCGAAGCGAGCGAAAAATTTTGTTTTTTATAAACGAGTAGCTTACACGGAGCTTCCTCCTTGAATATTCAAAGTAATCTATGTGATTGATTCTTGTCGATAAAACAAGCGAATCTACAAATTGGTGAATTTCCTCTGTTGTTTCTTATGCTATTTCCTAGGCTCTGTGAAATCAACTTTGCTTTCCTGCTATATTGCCAAAAAGAATATTCAAATAGGTCAGCATACAAATTAGGAAGAGTAGTGTAATTCAATTTTATTATTAAAGTTATTAAATTTGTAGCGCCGCAGGCAAAAATTTCAAGAGTTGAAAACGTTTCTTAGTGTATTTTTTTGGTTAAAAAAAATTGTTAGCAAAAACTTTTTTAGAAGCCACAAAAATACACTGTCAATTGAAATTAATTTAACTACTTTCTAAGTAGGAAGTCAATGAGAGCGCTGAACTTACGTGCGAATATTGAGTCAGAAAAATTAAAGAAGTCGTTTCTAACATGCTCATAATCATATCGGTGATTCGTACAAGTCTGATTGTTGTAATAAAAAACTGGACAAGACAGATGTTTTGAGTAAGGTCCAAGCGCATAAAACGTTCTTGCACTTCTTAGTAATGAAAATATTTTAACTAAGAGCCACGCAATTCAAGATATTCTAAATAATTGAGTTTATATTTCTTTAGTAAGAGGGTTGATTCTTCCCGTTTGAATAATTTGAAAATCAAGGGGGGGCTACGCCCTGTTGGGAAATTGAATTCGAAATTCTGACTTTTTTAACTGGGACTCAGTTTTATTATTGTATAATTTTGACATTCTGAAGAGGAAGTACAATTTTGTTAGTCTAATTTGAAATAGTTGAAGAGGCGAGTATATCAATAAATTGAATTATGAATTATTAAGAAATTCATTGTTTTTCAATTATAAAAAGATAATCGCCGCAACATTAATGGTCCTTCGAGCTGGATTAAATGAAATAAGAAGGATTGAACGTTCGAGACACGCAAAGTTGAAGATAACAACATCATCCATCGCAACCTGTTGCATCAAAGTTTATCGATTAAAATTCGGGTCATCGTCAGTATTTGTAACCGAATTATGAATCATCAATCGAAATGAGATCATAGGATTGCCATCAAAACATTATTTTCAGGAGAAAATAAAAATTGTGCAATATATTTGTTAAGTGAGGTTATGTGTAAAAAGAACGTTCAACAGTTAAAGTTAAACAATTGTGCAGATTTCAAAGTTAGACATGTCTCAAAAGTTGATAAATAATCGTAATTCGCATCAACGGAATGTGCTGCGAATTGAAGAAGCTAGTCATGCCTTCAATGAAAATTCAACTGTGACATCGATAGAATCGACGTTGGATTTACTAGAAGATTATTGGATAAGGTTCCAGTCGTCCCAAATAAATCTTGAAGAAAAGATAGCTGAAGATAAATTGGAAGACGAAGTCAAAGTGTTATCGAATACCGAAAGGTCGTATTTGAACGCGAAGAACATTTTGAAAGCTTTGTTGAAAGCTAGAGAAGATGTCCGTCAAAATCAAAGACAACAACAGGATGGTGAACCGAACCCTGAAAATCAAAAGCGAAATACAAAGTTACCCAAATTGGAGATTCCCAAGTTTGATGGTACCTTCAACAATTGGGCAACCTTTAGAGATTTGTTCACGTCAATGGTGATAAAAGACGCAACGCTAACGAATGGTGAAAAGCTTCAATACTTGAAGCCTAATGTGGAAAATGAAGCGGATGACATCGTGAGTGATTATTTTATTACTGACGCAAATTTCGAAGCAGCATGGGCTGCATTGGAAGGAAGATTTGAAAACAATCGTTTGCAGGCAATGGCTCATTTATCAACTTTATTCAATCAAGAAGTCATTGCTTCAGAGAACGTCGTATCGTTGAGGTTGTTGTTACGAACGACGCAAAAATGTTTGAGGTCCTTGAAATCTTTGGGTGCTCCAATTGAAACATGGGATTGGTTGCTAATATACATGACAGTTACTCGATTGGACTCAAAGACTAGACGCTATTGGGAAATGATTTATACTGAGAAAGAGATGCCAACGTGGGAACAATTAGTTAAAGCATTAGAGAATCGCTGTAACGCATTGGACGCCGAAAATTCATCAAAATCGGACAAAACCGACAACAAAACATTAAGTTCACCATGTAAGGCCAATGATAAGAAGAAGAGCAATTCATCACACAGTAGTTCAAAAGTGTTCAGCTCTACTT
>CM055403.1:139570537-139583943 GCA_029228625.1 Pseudolycoriella hygida | reverse complement strand
TCCATCAGGTTTTTTGATATTTTTCGGTTATTCTCGACATTCGGAGAAACATATAGAATATGACAGGGGGGGGGGGGGTAAAACGTCGGAAAAAAACAGAATTCATTTATGGACAGCCCCTTGAACGTATCTAAGTAAATATTGCCTTAACTCTGAAGTGTATGAAATTACGTCCACATTCAATAGGATTGGAAATTGCAATATTGAAAAACCCGTCCGAAGAAACGGTGTAAAAGTCTCTCCTTATATTCAAGAAACCCAAAAAAATGAAAAACTGTTATGCTGCGGCAGAAATAAGAACCGGCACTTAGAAGAGGCCTCTGACCCATCTTCCATAGACAACAAAGTTTGCTATTGACGCCGATCCTTTGTCACTTATTGTTCTCAAAATGTTTGAATTTTTCGAAAATATATTGTCTAGATCGATCCACCCTAACATAAGAGGCCATATTTGGAGGCATTATGACATGAGCCTCGACGAAACCAACAAATTTCCCTTTGACACCGATCTTCTATCTCTTATAGTTTTCAAAATATTTGAATTTTCTAAAATAAATTGCCTAGATCGATCCACCCTAAGAGAAGCGGGAATATTGGCAGACATCACGAGATGCGCCACACCTTACCCAACAACTCTGCCTTTGACACCGATCTTCTATCCCTTATACTTGCCAAAATATTTCAATTTTTCCAAAATAAATCACCTAGATCGATCCACCCTAACATTAGAGCCATATTGGCCGGCATCACGACACGCACCAGACCGAAACCAACAACTTTGCAACAATAGTTTTCAAAATATTTGAATTTTTCCAAAATAAATTGCCTAGATCGATCCACCCCTACATTAGCGGCCATATTGGCAGGCATCACGAGATGCGGCGAACCTAAACCAACAACTTTGCCTTTGACACCGATCTTCTATCTCTTATCGTTCTCAGATGTTTAAATTTTTCGAAAAATATTGTTTAGATCAATCCACCCTAACATTAGCGGCCATATTGAGAGGCATCATGACATGCGCCTCATCGAAACCAACAACTTTCCCTTTGACACCGATCTTCTATCTCTAATAGTTTTCAAAATATTTGAATTTTCCAAAAAAAAAAAATTGCCTAGATAGATCCACCCTAACATTAGCGGCCATCTTATGCTCGGCTTGGGCCCAAATGTTTTCTTGGATGCTGTTAAGGCTTTGATTACCTATCAAATAGAAATAGAATCAGGAAAATTTGGATGGAATTTACTCGATTTATGTATAAAAAACAAGTGGGGCCCTAGCGGGTCCGCTTCTTTAGGGCTAGGTCCAGCGACCAAGAGTAAAAAAAAAATTTCCATAAATTGTTGGGCATTCCTAGACCTTTCGATTAAAAAAATTTTCGAAAATTTGGAAAAGATTTACTCGAGTTATGCACAAAAAACACGGTGGGACCTAGCAGAGACTCCTTTTTAGTGTCCCAGCTAAGTCCAAGGGCTCAAGATCAAAAAAGTTTCTTCCATAAATAGACGTCCATGCCCAGACCTCTCAAACAAAAAAAGTCCGTGGTAAACGCAATAGACGGGTCTAATCACCAAAGGCGCGACGTTAATTGACATGAATTTCAGCTGAAAATCACGTTGAGGAAAATGCAGTTGTGATGCCAGAGTTCTAACTCACCTAAATGACTGTAATTTCAAACTCATCAGCAAGCCTTTATTCTATCGGAAAAGGAAACAAATCTGTTACTTTGTTGCAATGGTCAGACTTTATACCCAAAGATGGACTCTTTGGAACCGTAAACAGAGGAATTTTTCTATCTAGGAAAATTTGCTAGTATCCTACGGGCAGAAATGTTTGAAGCCATAATAGCATGGCATGGCAGTGTATTAAGCTACACTGAGGAAAATATCTACACGCGACGTAAGAATTGTGTTTATAATATACGCCTCCGACGTATTATATACGTGGTGAATGTATTATCAACCTTATTTAGGTATTGCGTAGTATGTCATACGTAACGAACGAGTTATGAGCTCACATAATACGTGCATGGCGGAGGATAAAACACAATTCCTACGTCGCGTCGCTTGTCGATATTTTCCTCATTGTAGGGTCAGAAGCGGCAAGCGAGGAAGCTATGACACTCCCATAAGGAATGGTCATAGCGATAATGTCGCCCGTTACCACCTCCAAACTTATCAAAGAGTTCAAACTGAACAAAGAGCTCTTGGGCTTGAGAAATTCTGGAAACTTCGGAAAATATTGAGGTGAAATGGAAGAGCTCTGTAGGCTCTAGATGAACTAATCATAGCCTCATACTGCAATCGGTGAAAGAAATAAATACGGACAAAGGCGAAATAGCAGGAGTATTATATGTAAAATGCCAGAAATTTTAAAACATGGACCATTGTTGCATAGGAAAAGCGATAGGAGCGATCACCGGGGACTGTGGTCTTAACAAACACCTGACAAAAATTGGGATGTGCGGTGAGTGCGGTGTTGGAGAAGACACGGCCTACAACGTTATATGCGAGTGTTTGAACTCTTTGTGGTCAGGCAACCATACCCCTGAAAATGTCTCAGCTGCTCAAGCCCTCTGTACTGGACAAGTTAATGGTAGGCGCTGACAGGTATGAACGACTTACGTTGTGAACGAATAAGGAACAAAGGATCGTGGCCCAGAAATATGCCGGCACAACCTAATAAATCTAAATTTGCTTTGTTCAAATAAACGACCTTGCTTTGCAAAAATGCTATCACCGCTGAAAAATCAATGAAAAATCGAATGGCAACGTGCAATTTTTCAATCATCCACCAAACACGCAACACCATTCCAGACAGTGAGTGGTAAGTTCTTATAAAAAGTATTTAGATCAATAACTTTCCCAAGTCTTAAAGTTTCTTTCACGTATTCTGATTTGTTTTTTGGAAAATGTTTTTCCGGAAGTTGTTAACGTTAAGATTTTCGTTTCAATAGTGCAAGACAGAGGGAAATATGGTCAACAATTCTTTCAACTTACCTTAAATTCTATCAAAAGTAAACAATGTTCGTTACACGATAATTCACTGTAAAATTTGACTTCCATAAATACAACGTCTTTTCATGAATGGCGCCAAAATTTCAACATTTCCCACGATTTCCTTTATCAAATTAAGATTAACAGCGGTTTTCTAAACATACTTTCTGGAATATAATACATCAGACTGCGCTGTTTACAAAGGACTATTATATGCTCTCTTACACAGTGGTTGTATATTATAGTACCTCCAAAAAACTATATATAGGTTCGGATAAAGTGTTAAAGAGCTGTCGAGAACTATGTAAACAACCCGCATTAAAGCGACTCTATTATATGATTATGTTATATAGACTAGAACGCTTAGTATTTTGGTGATGAGACGACACATAACTTATACACAACACGCAATACATAAAAACCCTATACACACATGGCGTATGATACAGCAGCAGCAGTAGCAGAATAGTATAGTGAAAGGCAAAACATACCGGCAACAGCCTAATACTATCATCATATCATCATCAGCATCACCATTCACTTCCTCGTCTCGTTTCCATTATAACATACAACACTTTACTTTATGGTGTAACGTGTAACGCGAGCTATGCGAAGTAGGATATAAATTAGAGTCATCAACACAAAACATTAGTTTATGACTCTCTGAAGTCGAAAGAGTAAACGGTTTTTGAGTATTTTCAAAACACACACCGAATGTGAATTAAACAATAAATTTTAAATGAAATTTTTGTTGTTTACAATGGCTGAAGAAGATGTTCGGGCTAATGAAGAAGAGAAAAAAAAAATAGGCGCCAAATAATAAATGAGCTGAGGAATATTAGAAGCAGCTGTTCGACGTGTGTACTATTAGATCTGGACCGGACGAACCTGTCGACATTTTGTTTGATATTTTAAATTTGTACAATTTTATTATCTTTGTAATAATTTTAATTGTTGTTGTTTAGTGCACGTTTTTAGTTCAGTTATTTTCTCTTCAAAGAAGGGGAGGTATACGAAAGGAATTGTATGTTTGCAGGTTGTTGAACATTTCTTTTAAAGAGTAAGAGCCGAATTTCTAATTTTTTTATTATTTTTTTGAATTCGAACGACTGAAAGACCACGGTAGTGGAGCAACTCTGAAAAGTGGATGAAGGCAAGATTATAATCGTCAGCAATAAGTAAGGTGAAAGGTCAAAGACGAACAAATTCGCAGACAATTCGGATTATTGTGATAACACGAAAATTACCGCATGGTGTCTATTAATTTTGTATATTCAAGTAAATACCCTTGTCTCATTCGGAGAATAAAAGTCAGCGTTTAGTTGTATGATGATATAGAGTTTTTGGATGGGTGTTAAGCATCTAGTCATCTGCTAGATTTATGTATTTGGTTTATCTTATGACTACTTGCATCGGTTAGTTTTAAAATTTCTGTAGGTTTCGAAGGCTAAGAAATAGTGTTGTTCCTAGAAAAAGTTTCTATTTAAAAAATTCTTAAAATCATTTCATATTAACGAAGACAAATTATTTGTTTCATTAACTAAAGTTTTTCGCATTTCGTCAACATTCGCAATACTTCTTCTACCATTCGAGTGCTGTTGCCATTTAACCCATGATTGAAGGAAAATCGTTTTTGGACCCATACGAAGTACTAAGGTCCTATACGTTTACTACAAGACATTTTATTGTAACATGGGGTAGATCAAGGCTGGAGTGAGGAGGGTGCATCTACAGATGTTCAAAATGTCCGTCTGTCCGTCCCATCGTTTTTTTCTAAGCCGCTGCACCGATCACCCTTTTCTTCCCAAAGTCGGTCAAGTGGTTCCGGAGATATGGTCGAAAAAGTGACCAAAGACATGATCGGTGAATATCTCAGCAAGTACAGCACAGACATTGTTCATTTTGGTGTCAAATGAAAGCATTTGATCTCAAAAAACTGGGATTTTTTTTTGTGGAAATCAGGTCAGTAGTCTGGGCACTGGGACCAATGGAATGGACGAAATTGAATTTCTTGACCATATACGGAAGCAGATGGTTTTTCGTCTATATTTACTCGACTATGCAAAATGGAGATTTGCTGTCAAAGGCAAAGTTGTAGAGAATAAAATTTTAGAGAAAAAGTGTTTCAGGGGTTTGGGAAAAAATGCCTTAATCCTGGGATACGACGACTCAGAATTGGTAGGGATGACTCATATTTCCAGAACTATTGCAATTACAAAATTACTTCGAAAGGCAAATACAATTTTAGAGCACACGTGTTTCAGGGTTTTGGGAAAAACTGACACAATCCTAGGATATCACAACTTCTAGAATTGGAAAGGATGGCTCATATCTCTAGAACTATGGCAGCTTCCAAAGGCAGAGTCGGTGACAATTACATTTTAGAGAAACCACGTTTTTTCTATTTGTGGTGCAGGGGAGAACACTTCGGCCAACTAAATCAATGGTCTCAGATTTAATTCGGTAGAACCTTTGACATTACCTTGGATAATTTCTGTGGAGCTTTGAAATTCTTTTGGTTCATTTTTATTAATATACGTTTGAGTATTTTTGCAGCATCTATTATGTTTGCCACATCTATTCTGATACACACGGGTCTTTGCATATTGTAAATCGTTAGAAAATTAAATTGGAGCCACCGCCACCGAAACAAATTTTACTTGAAAACAGACTAAAGTCTAAATTTACCCTAAAAGAGTAAAAAAATCCTACACATAGCAATGCAAAAGTGACAGACAGGAAATTTTTCTGATATGGCAACACCAAATTTCACGGAAATGTGAAAACCGACACATTTTTGTGTTTTGTGGTTTACTGACTTTATTGATTTCTCCATATAAAAATACATGCAAAAATTCACAAACTCAAGTAAAACACAAAACCAAAAATGTGTCGGTTTTCACTTTTCCGTGAGTGTATGAATGAAATTTGGAGTTGACTAATTCGAAAAATTTCGAATCTGTCAATTTCGCATCGCTATGTAAATCTATAGAAACACATTGGGCGTTACAGGGGAAGGGAGGTCGGAAAAATGTCGATTTTAGCGTTACGTAATTTATAAACGGCCCTAATAGTACCAGATGAGGTTAACATTCCGTAACAAGTAGGAAAGCCAAACGTGAAATATTCATCTGGTCAGTTTGGAGGCTACTAATGACTAATGATTAGAACTAGCGTTCGGCCATGTGTATTTCGGATGACATTAACTTGATTGAGATTGCAAAGAGCGAGAAACAGTTAATTTGGAGTTTCACCCTTGATGTTCAGCGCTTTATACTTACCACTGACGGTATCGTATGACCAGGTAATAGTAGAGCTGTGCCAACCGACCTTTTTTGGAAGCCCGACACGAACCGAACCCGATCATAAATTAAAACCCAAAGCCCAACGGCCCGGAAACCGCTGGTCGCTCGGTCCAACCCGAACCAAACCCGATTAGAAATTAAAACCGGAAGCCTGACCGCCCGGAAAACGCTGGCAGCTCCGCCCGAACCGATTCCGATGCGAAATTGAAACCCGACCGACCAAAGTGATTCGGGTTGAATTCTGTTAACCGAAAAAATTCGGGTCGAGTTCGATTGAGTTAAACTCAAGAATGTAAAAAGGGAGAAAATACAGTGTAAAACCGACAAAAACGGTTTCTGTTGGTTTTTCCTCGCTTCGAAAGTCAGTCAACTAGATTCTCACTTGCTGTTGTTGTGTATTTGCCGAGCAACTAAAGATATTTTCCGAATAACTTTTTGCCACATTAGCCCGAAAAGCAAAACAAAACATAACCCGTACGAATCCCGTTGCAATAATTCCCGTTATAAATATTAATTACTGATTATCTATATTCATGTAAATTGGAAATTGCCCAAATGGCAATATTGAAAAACCGGTCCGAAGAAGCGCTGTAGAAATATTCGTTTTTATAGGTCTCAGACCTACACAACCTGGAAACCTGGACAAAGAGGCTACCCTCAATTTTCTCTGCAAAATAGCAAAAAACTGACCTAGGAACCTAAGTAGAAGCCTCGGACCCATGGTTTCATGGAAGAAAATCTTTACAACCCAACACAAAAAACCTCATCATTAAAGAAATATTCGTAAAAACCACCAACTATCTTGTAAGGACACGTGGTGCGAGATAGTGCCATATTGAGGACCCTACAGCCGGAACCACATGATCGATTTTCACCAAATTTTTTTGTGGTCTCTTGAGGTTTCATTTAAAACCCTGGAAAAAAGCCACGTTTTCGACCAATTGTTCGACCTCGAACGAAACTTCGAAAGTTCTTGACCGATTTTGCCCTAATTCAATACCATAAAAGCTTTTTCGATTCCCTTTCAGACAGACGGACAATTTTTTTTGCAGATTTGTCTCATCATTTAGAGCCCAAAGCGAAAAACTAACTAACTCCCGGATCGAACTGGTTACAAATGCCATCCCGCATCGTCCCGAATCGTAAACCCGACAAAAGGTACACCCGAAACCCGCCCGACCGGAAATTTCAAAACCCTAAACCCGACCGACCGGGATTTTCTAAGCCCAAAACCCAAACCCGTGAAATGTGGTTCGGTTTCGGGCCGGGTTTGGGCGAGAACAGATTTTTCTTTATCGCTATGATACAGACACCTCCATTATCCTTGCCAACCGCTGAATTGTTCTTGCCTTTTCTTTAAAGGGGTCGTTCATAAATTACGTAACGCAAGAGGGGGGGGGGGTATGAGGCAAGCGTTACGGTTCGAACAAAATTTTGTCAAAGTTGATCAATTAATGTTACAGCGGGGGTTAAGAAATACCAATTTTAGCGTTACCTATTTTATGAACGACCTCAAATAATGTAATTATCATCGAAAATGAAAAATAACGGATCTTAGCCATGTTTCACTTAGGAGGATAACATCGTGTGAACTAGGTGTCAAATTTAAGCTAAAAATGTCGGTTTTGGTTAAATAGTGAAGCTCGTTACCAGTTATGAAAAGATCAGCCTTGGTAGCTCGATTTTTTTTCTCTGTTAGTTTACATTTTTTGCAGACTTAAGTTTAGCAGATTGAGATGCTGATTATAGTAGTAATTATTAAAGCTGCCGCGTCAATCATAAACACCGTATCTAAAAAAAATGTTTTTTGGTTTTTTATGTTTTTGAGTGGAGCCCGTCTACAATGTACGACCGCTGCAATCGTTGCGAATATTTCTTGGTTTAAATAAGTGCGTTCAAACGAGAACGGGTTAGCTTAGTTGTAACGTACTGGCTCTACACCAAGAATATCTGGGTTCAATCCTGGTGGGGACAAATTATGTATAGGATTTTTCTTCAATGTATGGAAGTAACGTTCCTAGGCACACCCAGGCTTCATAATTTGGGTAGTTGTGAATTTGGTGCCGCAACGAATCGTACATAGAAGAATGACAAATATGACGTCTCTAAGTATCTACAGTGTTTTACAGTAAACGCCGTATGATTTCTTCTACCATTTTCTCAGTTCAAAGAAACTATGACATACGGCGTTTATGGTTGACACGGCAGAAAGTAACTTAATTTTCGGATGGTGAGTTAAGCTCATTCGAATTTTTGAGAGAATTTCTGTTTTATGCTTCCGTTTGGTATTTATGTATTTATTATAATTATGTATGAGAAATATGGTTTTTCGTTCGATTTTTCGTATGTTTAACTACCGCCTGAAATCGAATTCAGATTAAGTAGTGTAGATTTATAGTTTCACAGTCAAATGTAAACGAATCAGGTGAATCCAATTGAGTGAAATTAGAGGCATACTACTTCTGATTTTGTCATACACTATCTGAGTAAAGTGAAGGATTTTTACTTTCAAGAATTCATTGTGAGTATACCACAACCTTCTGCTTAAACTTGATGCAACTTGATACTTCGAAACGGTGGAAGACATCAAAGTCATTTACGTGAAAACAAGCTTACCCACAATTACGAAAAATTAAAAATAAAAAATCGTCTAAAAAACCTCACCAAAACGAAAGATGATGGCAATTGGTAACATGGTAAACGATACGAAGAGCTGTGGGTCTCCCCTTGTATATAATTTTAATGAATTCAGACAAAGTATTGCGGATTCGGCATAAATCAAGTGTTACAATCAAAATAATTTTGTTACAGGTGAATGTGTTGTTTATGTGTTTATTCTCAAGTGTATTTTATGCTCATAATATAAAGAAAATTAATATTAAGGAATGATTTAACACATTTACGCAAAAAGACGATTCGGCATCAATGAAATTTAGCATCCACAAATTCACAATGCTGATGTTGAGCGATATAAATGTGTATTAAACTGGTGTATATACCACTCTACACCATCTACCATCACCATCTCTTTAGTTGTTTTCCTTCCCTCACAGTACCAATAAATCGTTCTTTCTCTAAGCCTGAAAACGGGCCATTAATATTCTAATTGCTACGCGTTTGACAGTTTGGTGATAAAGACTAAATTTACGACTATCGAACCGTGCAGTTTTCTGAGTATGATACGCCATTTCGTCTTTTTTTGGTTGTTGTTGGGTATTCTCGTCTCTGAATTTATTTTTTTTTCTGTTATTCAGGCGCTCTGTTTATTTATTAGTCCCTTGTCTGATTGTCGTCTTTGGTTGACTGCTGTTCTTCATTGCTTTTTTTATGTTGATTCGCTTTGCGCGCACAAATTGAAATTGATTTTGTTTGAAGAAATAAACGTTTGTTAATATTTCTGAGAAATGCAGATCTCAAATGGATTTAAAGGATTTGATATTATTGAATTGTGTGCCATGTAGTTAATTAATCTAAATTATTGGTCTCTGGTAGCAAAAAAGCACAAATTCTACATTCAAAAGAATCCTTAAATCATTATTTTTATTATTACATCGCGGTTTATTATGACAATGAAAAAATAAAATACTATTCATAGAACACAACTCATGATCCCCATTGTGTACTATTTGAGCTAAAAAAGAAGAGGATTTCCCGTAATGAAATTCAGAAAAAAAGGAAAAAGAATGTGATTTTTTAAGAATTGTACTTACGAAAAATGTTAAGCAGTAAATTACCAAAGTGAAATACTTTGCTTACATTTATTGCTGCCGCAGTATCCGCAATTATACATTTTTTTCCTTTCTACTCTAAATCGCATTTTATTTTTTCCTATAGTGGTCATGTGTACTACCTCTACAACATAATACAATGTCAGAACGGTTAGGGTGGTAAGTAAATTCATTCAGCGCACAAATATTTAAATATTAATACAATAAATTCATTAAAACGAAAATTACTTTTTATTCTTTCCTTTTGCTTCAATTTTTTTTTAATTTTGCAGTGACATTAGATGGGTGATAATGGAAGATGGTGACAACTTTGCGTATGTAAACAGTACAATATCCAATTATGATTTGATTCACAGATTTGGTAGGACGTTTTATTAACAGAAAATTAGATGTTTCCTTTTATGACTTAGGCAGAAAGAAATTAGTTTATGTTGATTGGAATTAATGAGTATACGTGAACTTCCATACAAAATTTAAACTTTTTACATTTTTTTATGTTTTTCATCGGTGGCCGGACTTTTTTCTCAGGGAAAAATTATACCGAACAAAGTTTCTAGAAAAAATCTCTGAGGTCATTATCTCTCGTGCAAAATCGCACAGAAAAACAAGTTTGGGAAAAGCTCCCCAGTTAAAGTTAAATAAAGTTCAGAAAACTCTTCCAGGTAACATCTCTCCATTTGGTGACGGAATGTACATTTAATGTCCTTTTGTATGTATAAATTGCATAAAAATGTATGTTTATATTTAATGTAGCTAAATATCATGTGGGACTGTTAAATCACGAAAGCCTTCAAAGTTTTTTTTTAATTTTTAGATTGTTGACTCGCGAAACTGAATTGTTTGGTGTGTTCTCAGCTGTTTACTACCGTCCATAATGACGTTTGCTTTTTTTCGACTTTTTTATTTCTTTATTTCTTTATTCGCTAACAGGCAACCGCCCAATGTCGAAATAAAAAAATTAAGGGAAAGTTTCCCATTTATTCAAAGGTTTCACCGGAGTTTAGGGTATTACTTGTATTAGCAAGTCGGGAGGAGAGCAGGTGTAAACATTTTTAATAGATCGCATATTATTCCAGTTAATAGGTAAATAAAGTCAAATGTTTACCACCACCCCCGGACGGCAGGGGGCAAAATTCCTCAATTCGCCCAAGACAATAATATCGTCCACTGATGCAACAATATCGTCCATGAGACATGACCATTTCTTCACGTCATCAGGGATGGCTTGTGTCTCAAATCTTAACCATTGATCATGTTCATTTACGGATGTTTTCATAGATGTGTGGACTTTTTAGGAAATGTGTTTTACTTTCACACAGCGGGAATATTAGGCGGCATAACGTTATTCAATTGATTCGATTATTAACTCAATCAGCTGACAGTTATTCCCGCCAAATTTGTTTATTTTTCGTCTATTGTGGTATTCCGTCTGTTTTGTTTTTCCAACAATCAAGAAAATGAATAATTGCATAGCGTGTGATGACTCTTTCCGTAATGATAATCCAAATTAGATTATTTGTGATGGAATTTGTCGTCAATCTTTTCACGCTGAGTGTGCCAACTTTAGCAAAGATGGGCCATTTTACTATCGTGAAATGCCGAATCTTCAATGGTTCTGTGACAGTTGCATCATTCAAACACGCTCATTCAGCGTTTCGTCTCCTCATTTCCTCAACAACCTTAATTCTACCGCTTTTATTGCAGCCTCGTCACCGTCTTACGTCCAACGTGCGCTCATTCCTGCCAAAAGTAAGCGGAATCGTTATCGAAACCCGATTCCAAATGCTGAGTCGTTCGATAATAGTTCCGTATTTTTGGCAAGTCGATCATCTAATTTTGAACGTGGCGTTACAAAAACTAACGATTCAATGAGTAGTTCTCGTCGGCAAACGAAACACAACCTGAAAATATATTTAGTCAAGTCTCCCAGTGTAGATCAAATCCGCTGACCGCGTCTGTGGTCATTCAATCTAATGTCGCTCTACCGACGACGCAGTATAATACCGCATATTCTGTAGTAACTCTCAAGGAGCCATCGAGATTCCGAACTCCACCTGCCGGCTCTAGTTCCTCATCCAATGTACCAACCAAATCGTCTGTTACTGCAGAGGTATCCACTGAGGTCAAAAGCCCTACAGCTTAACCGCAAAATGATTCAATTCACTCACAAAGTATTGCAGCGCCGTCCGAGACATATAAAGTCGCTTACGTTTCCAATTTTCATCCGTTTATTACCGAGACGGATGTTGTCAATTATCTATTGCGGAAGAAGGTAATATCGTCGGCTGAAGACGTGTCATGCAAGATATTGGTCTCCCCCGATGTAGATATGATGAATAGCCTTACCTAAATATAGTTTCGTATCACTGTTAACTCTGAGATTTTCCGCTCTATAGTCAATAGTAAACTGTGGCCCAAGGACATAGTTGCTCGTGAATTTATCAAACGTTAAATAACCAATGAATTTTAATTTCATATTTTTTACTAATTCAGTTATCATTGTCATAAGTCTAACTCAACCGCCGATTCAAATAAATTGTTTGAGCAAGGTAATCAAATCACTCTAACCAAAATATGATTAGTCAAATCGAGTATCACGACTTTGAAATACGAACTCCAGGTCTATTCGACTTGTGCAAATTTCGGCTAGTCTATTCGACTGGCTACCACTAATCATTTTTCTTTCAGGTGGGTTATTGGACACATGCAGTGAGTCAAACTAAAAACACAAACGTACAGAACCTCTAACAGGAAGATCGTTTTCCTCATCAATCGAGTGATATGAATATCGTCAAATTAAAGATTCATTTTATTTATATTTAAATTGATTTTTTGAATTCCGAATTGTCATGTTATAATTTTTTGAATGTAGTCAGGGGGCCTAGGCCATTGACGAAATAAATAAATAAATTAAATACATTAAAAAAATAATAGCTTTAAGTTTATTTAGCCTTTTTTTAATCAAAAATGAAAACATTCCAAAAGATTTTATTGCGTTTCAAAGCTTTAAGCGTCACCTCAATTGATATCAGTTGTATGGGTCACGTTTCCCTCTTAAAAAGGGTTTTTGTTGTGATATCAGTAGTTTTGGAAGAAAAGAGGAAACAAACGGCAAAAAAATTCCGTCGAAACAAATTTTCGGCGAAAAAAAATTTCCAACGAAAAAAAATTTCCGGCGAAACAAATTTTTGACGAAAAAAATATTTGGCGAAAAAAATTCCGGCGAAAAAAAATTTCGGCAACAGGAACTCCAACAAAAAAAAATTAAAACAATTTTTATTTTTCCCCTAAGTCCGTCCCATACCACCGTCACCCTGACACACTACACACCCAACCGAACAAGTTTTCCTTCGACCCCGAACATCTATCTCCAACC
>CM055403.1:139556271-139570301 GCA_029228625.1 Pseudolycoriella hygida | reverse complement strand
AAAAAACCATAGTCAAAGAAGTTAATTCTGGACCTAAACCATCGATGATTCACCGGGAAATGGCAGATGATTCACCAGGAAATCACAGATGATTCACTGGGGAATTACCGATGATTTGTATTTGTATTTTAGAGCTTTTTATAGCCAATAACAAGTGTTGTCTGGACCACCGGCTTAACGTGACTTCCGAACCATGTCTCAGAGTAATGCGAATGTAGCGTCTTCTTCAATTATTCCAAGAATTGTTAGGCGCTTGATTATTATCTCGCCTATATGTAGGCTTAGATATTTCGTACACAGATTCATCGTATATGGGTTACGTCATACGATTCATTCAGTGTATACGTCGTTATGGGCACCAAACACACCACAACTACCCAACTTTTGAAGCTTGAGTGAACTTTAGGACGTTATTAATGCGCTACACAAAATATCTAACGGACAAACCATTTTCAGACATAATGTCTACTTGATTTTTCCTTTTACAAGATGCCACGAAAGAGAGTGATTTTTCTTTTTACGAAATGCCACGAAAGAGAGTGACTGTTCCTTTTACAAAATGCCACGAAAGAGAGTGATTGTTCCTTTTGTGAAATGTCACGAAAGAGAGTGATTGTTCCTTTTACGGGATGCCACAAAAAAGACTGATTGTTCCTTTTACAAAATGCCACAAGAGAGAGTGATTGTTCCTTTTACGAAATGATACAAAAGAGAGTGATTGTTCCTTTTACAAAATGTCTGGAAATAGAGTGATTGTTCCTTTTACGAAATGTCACGAAAGAGAGTGATTGTTCCTTTTACGAAATGCCACGAAAGAGAGTGACTGTTCCTTTTACAAAATGCCACGAAAGAGAGTGATTGTTCCTTTTGTGAAATGTCACGAAAGAGAGTGATTGTTCCTTTTACGGGATGCCACAAAAAAGACTGATTGTTCCTTTTACAAAATGCCACAAGAGAGAGTGATTGTTCCTTTTACGAAATGATACAAAAGAGAGTGATTGTTCCTTTTACAAAATGTCTGGAAATAGAGTGATTGTTCCTTTTACGAAATGTCACGAAAGAGAGTGATTGTTCCTTTTACGAAATGCCACGAAAGAGAGTGACTGTTCCTTTTACAAAATGCCACGAAAGAGAGTGATTGTTCCTTTTGTGAAATGTCACGAAAGAGAGTGATTGTTCCTTTTACGGGATGCCACAAAAAAGACTGATTGTTCCTTTTACAAAATGCCACAAAAGAGAGTGATTGTTCCTTTTACGAAATTCATTCATTCATTCATTCATTTATTAAAAATTTTATGTCAAGGTTTCCCTTATGCAACATTTGTTGGACATAAATACGTTGGGCAAATAGCGAATAAAAGCAAAGCAAATTAAAATACTTAAATACAAACAAACGAATAGAAAGAAACGAGAGAAAAGAATAATTATAGAATTTTGTCAACTAAAACTAAGCTAGACACACAATTGTCACTAGACAAGCAAAAGATTCGATTCTTCGCTTTAGCATCCAAATCAGATAGCTCAATGGAGCAAAGTTATCAATAAACAAAAGAAATCATAAAATAAGTATTTACATTAAAAGAGGATGAAAAAGTTTCGGCTCATCAGCTGCAGCCACACTCCACCAAAAGCACTTAGGGTTTCAGATACCTAGACTTAAACGATTGTAATGACCCAGATTTCCTCACCACTATAGGTAAGCCATTCCATTCGGAAACACCACGAGCAAAAATGAACCTGTTGTCATCAACACGAGGCACAATGAGCTGTTTCGCACGCTTCGACGGGCCGTAATCCACCATTTCGCGTAAAGAAGATGGGCAGCTACCACTAAGGAGCTTATACATGAAAGACATCGACCTAAACTTGTAGTGGTTAAACAAATCAAACCCGAGAAATTTACTAGCGACTGACGAGATACTCTCATATTTAGATTTACCGTATACATATCTAATGACGGAGTTGAAGGCCCTTTCCAGCAGCTTACAAGCAGCGCCATCTAGCCCATAAGAAAAAACTTCAGAACAGTACTCAAAATGCGGCATCAATAAGGCCTTAGCAAGCATCACCCTGGTTCTGTATGGGGTCATTCTGGCATGTGGCCACAGACTGCGGAGGCTAGCAAACACTTTTTGACATATCAGTTCCGCATGGTCCACCCATGATAGCCGACAGTTAAAAATCATGCCAAGATTTTTCACCCTTTGGGTTAGTTCGATACCCACCTCACCAATACTAATCCGCGGAAATTGCACAAAATTGCCACTCTCATCCAACACCATGAACCTATACGCCACAGCATCATCAACCACAACCGGCATGACTTCGAGATTAGCATGCGAACCTATCACTACTGCCTGAGTCTTCACCGCATTGAGAAACAGTCCATTAACCGTAGCCCATTTTCTAACAGCCTCCAAATCAGCATTTATTTGATCGACACACTGATTCACCTCTACCGTACGAAATAGCTTGTACAACTGAACGTCATCAGCAAACAAATGCGGAATCATATACCGAATTGCATTTGGCAGGTCATTTACGAAAAGAGCAAAAAGCAAGGGGCCCAAAATTGACCCTTGCGGTAGCCCCCTAGCGATCGGCAGAAACTTAGATAATATACCACCAATACACACAGCTTGAGACCTATCAGATAAGTAGTCTTTGATCAAAGCAGCTGCAGTCGAGTCGAACCTGAAATTCCCTCTGAGCTTTGAGCATAATAAGTCACAGTCAACCATATCAAAAGCTTTGGAGAAGTCTAACAAGAGCAGTACTGCTACTAGCCTTTTGCCAAGCGCCATCCGAATGTCACTTAAAACTTTCAACAGCGCTGTAGCCGTACTATGTTTCGCTCTGAAACCAGATTGATATGGCGTCATCATTTCAGCTTGAGAGATAAATTCTTGAATCTGGTTCCTAAGCACAAGCTCGAAGATTTTTGAGAAAATAGGCAAAATGCTTAATGGCCGAAAGTCATCCAGGTTGTAGCATTTCCCCTTTTTATGTGCTGGCAGCACCTTTGCCTTCTTCCAGACCCTTGGACACTTAGAAACAGTAATACAATAGTTAATAACATGCAAAATCAACGGCAACAATTGAGGAAGACAAAGCTTAAAAAACTTTAGCGGTAGCCCATCCAGCCCCACCGCATCGGACTTGACTGACGAAAAGGCTCTCAGCAGCTCAAGCTGGTTCACATTACGAAAAGAAAACAGCCCACCATTCTCCTGTCTATCAGGCAGAGCGCCTCCGTTATCCGAAACTGACGGAGTACACACCGGAAGAGGGACACGTGAGTTGGCCGTGTGAGAATTGAACTCATCTGCTGTGAAAGCTGGTTGTGGCGAAGAACGAGATTTAGCCAGACCTAGCAACCGCACGTTATTCCAAAGAGCCCTCATACCCAGCTTCACATCTAGCCGTGGATGTAGAAATCTCTTTTAGCAACCTTGACTAGCTGCGTGTGCTTGTTCCTTAAAGTTTTATACAAAGCCCAATTAACGGGTGTCCTAGCACCTCTATAGACTAGTTTAGCCAAATCGCGATCAGCAGCAGCTTTATCTATGTCAACAGAGTACCAACAAGCAGATGCGTTGACACCAGGTTTAGGCTCAAAAGAAGACAATGGCGCATGCTTTTCAAGAATCGCAAGCATTTCCGAGTTAAAAATATTCAACATGGAGTCAACGTCAGTCTGTCCATATATGTCGCGCAGTCTGCTGTCAGTCAGGTCACGAGCCAGTGAATCAAAATCAATGAGCGCGTAGTTACGTCTAAATCTAGGCATCTTACCATCAAGCGGGTCTGAGCATTGGAAAGAGCCGAAGACAATGTCATGGTTCGAGAGCCCACGAAATGATACAAAAGAGAGTGATTGTTCCTTTTACGAAATGTCACGAAAGAGAGTGATTGTTCCTTTTACGAAATGCCACGAAAGAGAGTGATTGTTCCTTTTACAAAATGCCACAAAAGAGAGTAATTGTTCTAAAATGTGTTGTGCTCTTGTGCTGACTAAAAAAGCTAAAATAGATACAAAAAACGTACATAGACAACAAAAGAAACGCATGAATAAAGAGAAAACAACGAAAATTCATATTTTTCGACTTATGTTCATAAAATTTAATTTAAAATAATTCCAAAAAACTACTTCATAACATATCAATCAACTCGTTCGCATCAGAAGTGACAACACGGACTCGTGTATTCGGGATTTCTTGCATTTTTTCTAGTACTTGCTGTAGCTCGTCATCTCCCAAATAATGGTTTTGTATTTTATCTTGAATTTTCGTTTGGATGTTGTGGAGCGCTTTTAACGGCACGATGGTCTTACCATCTGACATGAGATTAGCATTTAGTTTGTGCTTATTCACACGTAGAGAAATCATTCTTTCAATTTCTGGCAATTTGTCTGGGTTGATTTTCAAATTCTCCGGATAGTGATGGTATGTGACCTATTTGTTGTTGAATGCCGCAGAGGTTTCCTTGATTGACAGTCAGGGTCTGACGGCACTAAACTACTCAAAATGTACGTTCGCAAATTCACGTTGGTAACATGAGTACGACTTTGAAAAGTCTATTTTCGGTGGATTTCATTGCAGTCAAGTATTGCTAAACATTTTCAAATTATGAAATTGCAATGCTGTTCGCCCTTGACATGATGTCTGGCTGATCCAATTGCATATGGAACATGATTGGATCAGCCAGACATCATGTCAAGGGCGAATAGCATATATAGAGACTATTCGCCCTTAAGGGCGAATAGCATATATAGTGACTTTTCGCCCTTAAGGGCGAATAGCATCTGCCTTCTATTTTCATTATAGTTGATTGTACTGAACCAATGGTTCCCACTCTAATCAGAATATGATTAGCCAAATCGAGTCTCACGGCTTTGAAAACCGAACTCCAGGAGGTCTACTCGACTTGTGCAAATGTCTGCTAGTCTAGTCGACTGGCTATCGCTAATCATTTTTCTTTCAGGTGGACCACTGGACACAACAGTCAGATGAACCAAACAACACAAACGAACAGATCGATCCTCTTAATAAAAATGTCGTCATTGATAATGAATTTATTTGAATTGTTAACGGTAAATTTAATATTGTAATTAGTCAGGGGGCGTATGCCATTGACGAAATAAATAAATAAATAAATAAATACTTTGTGAATGGCCCCTATGAAAAGAAAACTCGATATAGTCTACCGACAAAACGTCCCAACAACAACCAATTCCGTGGCGAACCAAAAGCTCATTCATTTTTCAATGTTTTATCTTTTGTTGTTCCAGTCAAAGGATAAATTACTCCAAGGATTTCTTTAATTTTTCTTGGTCAATTTGATTAAACTCGTAATTCTGCAGCAAGTTGCATCAATGCAACCAATATTTGTGTATAAAGAAATAATTCTGATACATTTACCAAGGTTGTTAAGAGACAATAAATAATTCATCTTTTATGCTATGCTATGGAGTCATTTATACAAATAGAAAACCGTAGAAAAGGAAAATATCCATCGTAAATCCAATAAAAATGTAAAAATTTAGTGGTCAATAAATTTCATTTATGCCTAATAGATCATCCTTTCAACCCTTCTATCCAAAGCGAATTGAATTTCCATAGTTCATATGCATATAAGCGTTGCACAACCAAATGCCACATTCAATTCACTTTATCCGCATATGAATGTTCTTTGTACACTCATTGCATGATTGCAGATTGAGGATTATAGGATAGGTGTACAAAACTTACAAATGGACTTTTTTTGACGAATAGTCATCATTGGCAGATATAAATGGGCGAACCTTTGTAATCATATTTTATATTTTATGTGCAGAATGGAATTAATATAATGTTATATGAGTGTGACACTATAATAAGTGATTTATGTGCAATCTTCATGCATGATTATGATTCTCCTGCTCCTCTAATATAATAAATTATCGAATCGTATATACGGGATAATGCTCTCAACTTACGTAACATGGTAACTTTGTTGAACACACAAATTTCTTTTTATTATTTTTATTTTTACCCCGTATATTGCCGTCATTAATATTTTGTTTGATTTTGGATTTTGTCAAAAAATATGCAATTTATCGATTTAGCGAAATGTAATAATTCATAAATTGAATGTAATGTGTGAATTGGTGTTGTGTGTGCAGTTTCAATAATTTTTTTTTTTTGTAAAATTTCGATGTTATTCACAAGATCCGAAATATAAATGAGAAATCAAAAAATAAAATGGAAAAAATATGAAAAGATCAAAATGATTATTTATGTGACTCGATTGATTTATGTTTAGCTGTGGTTTTTCGGGGTTGAGGATTACTTTCAAAGTGCATTTCAGTTGTTATGAGTTATAGCTTCAGATGTGATGATGTAGAAAATTTAGTTTAACAAAGGAAATCACTTTTTTTTTGTTTGAAATTGATTCTCTTGTTTCATGTTCATGAGTCTATTGAGTGATTTTTCGATTAACTTCACTGCAATGAATCTACCTTGACCCTGAATAGCATTTCCTGGTCATTCTTGTAGCTTAAAATGCTGTGAACAAATTCACATCATTTTTCGAATGTGTCGGTAGTCGTTGTAATGTGAAGAATGTGCTGAAAAGCTTTTTCTGAGCGCTGCTTCCCTGTACATTATGTTTATGCCTTTTCAAAAAACTTTCAATTAAGAGTGATTTTGCGAAAACTTCGAACGATTTCGTATCCTATTGGGACGACATGTCCTACTTTTTAACGATGAATGTGCCATTCGATTCCTTGTTCTATTGTAAGAAAAGTAATTTCTCATTTTTGGAAAATTTGGTATTTTGGGGGAGTTATGGTGTGCTAAGTAAGTGCATGTCAGGGGGTGGTAAAAATGGTTTTTTGGCTATAACTCGTGTAAAACGAAATGAAATCAAATGAACTTTTATGGGATGGTAAGCCCCAATGATGCAAAGGTTTTTTATCATTGGATTCCTTGGAGCCTTCCCCCACTCCTGAGTTATTAGTCATTTTAGGTGAAAATTTCGGAACGCTTTACTGCTTGAAGCAGCGATGAACCAAAAAACTGAGTATGGGGTGTTCTAGTATACTACCCCGACTATAAGACCATGCAAATACTTCCCCGGTTTAAGGCTGTTGCACCGGTCTGGAACAACTTTTGTAAGAAAGGTCAATTTTTGACACTTTTTCTTGACTATTTTCAGCTGATGAAGTCTGTATAACTGCCCTGAAACATGATTTGGAGCTGGATATGCGAAAAGAAGCTGTCCACAAGTGACGGTGTACTCTACGGAAGGGGGGGGGATGGTGGTTACCAAAGAAAGCGTGAAGATGTTGAGTTTTATATGGAAATGTTTTCTCTTTTCATGTCCTTTCATCTGTCACAAAAATGACGGTGCAAATACGGCATTACGAATATGACATCACAAAAATTACGTCACAAATATGACGTTACAAAAATTAAGTCACAAATACCCGCATTAGGGGTGTTCGATTTTTTGGGATGCCAACGAAACCGGTCAACCAAAAAATCTTATAGGCCGTAGGCGTCGGAAATTGCTATGAAATATTTTTTTTATCGCATGTTAAGGTGGCGCAAATTCATTTTCTGAAAATTTGTGAGTTGGCCTGTTTCGGCCCATTCTGAGCCCAGTACCAACGTCTCTTAGAGACTTCTTTCATCTGTTTAATGTTTTTTTCACTCACTTGGATTCAAACTATTATGATAAAGAGAAATTACTAAAAAAAATTGTATGGTCTGGCTGTGGCATTCGTTCAAAGTTCAAAACTGTAGGTTATCATAAAAGAAATATAAACTTTGAAAATATGGAATGATGACTGAGAGACGACCAACCTTAGCTTGTTATGTCTCGTTTTTTAGCTACTTTAATTTAGATTTAGAAACACAAAAAGAGTTTTTAAAAAAGTCAACCAACGTTGGAATTATAAGCGATAGAATCCATTGCTTCATTTTTCATAAATTTTTAAGAGTCACCTTGTATCTCGGTTTATTACAAAAATGTGTTCACCCCTTAGTGCTGTTGTAATTTGCAACACAGACAAAGATCAACGGTAATGTTATTTCGTATCCCGAACACAAATGTCGTTTTGTATTACGATTCATACGGTGTGAGGGTGCAAAAGCTTTCAAGTGCCTTAGTTTTTCACTTTTTTTCAACGTAAAACTTCAACGAATTAAAATGGGAAAAGAAAACGGTAATTGCCCCTTAATTGGTCGCAGAAAAAAATTGAAACACGATATTTTGCCCAGCAAAAGGGACATTTTACGGTACTTGCTGTATTTACTCCCAGACAGTAAAAGCGCTTTATCTAAAATTGAGAAAGAGGTCATGGAGATTTGGTTTTATGCTGGAGTTCCCACAACAACTACCGCCACAGCTCGAAAATATTTGCAGAAACTTCTCAAATAATACCGCAGCTGTGGCGGTAGTTGTTGTGGGAACTCCAGCATAAAACCAAATCTCCATGACCTCTTTCTTCACAAACATACACGCTATTGAAAAAACATTTTCTGCCTGGGTTCGATATGCTTACAGGTTGAGACGTTACGATAGTACGAGGGGTCTGGATGGACGTTCGATTGCTTGGATGTTCGATTACCGATTACCTGAAATATCGGCATCGTGTTTTCATACACAAACTTGTACTCACCAGGACGCCTGGTTATCTTTACTCAAAAATAAAGCTTGGTAGGACTGTTCGCTTCCCACTGTGTTTATATTACCTCGGAATGCGTCGCTTCAGTACAACCGATCTTTTTTTGTGCGATCGATCTCTGATTAAAATAGTTTGCCGGCCAGGGTTAAGAAGATAGATAGATAGATATTTTTATTTTCAATTGCTTCGTTACAATGCATCTTATGAACTCCTTTGTGAAGATTCACTTTGAAGGAGTTCATCTAATAAATTATAATTTGCGTAACTTAGTATTTCATTAGATAGTTAAAATTATAGTTAAACATATAAAAATATAATAAATAAAGAGTTCAGATAATAACTTTTTTTTTATTTTTTTTAAAGAGACGAGAAAGGCAACATGTGTAGTCAGGCTAGAAAATCGGATTTAGAATTACAATTAGTATAGATTGCTCATGTGATTGTAAGGGTTGATGAGTCTGGGAAGTAACCACAGCAACAATACCAACAAAACCAACAAACAATATTCACACTCAAGACCCTTTGATCCTATTATCTGCCACCCTAAGGAGGGTATTGAACCTGAAGTAAGAAAGCCTTAAGCGCTCTACCGAAGCTATGTGAATTCTTAATGCATTGAATCTTCCTGGGCAACTTATTGAAGATTGCCGGCCCCGCATAAGATACAGCCATGGAACCAAGCTTGGTACGAATTCGAGGCACGACAAACAGATGTTTGTTCCTCGTCGCATACTTAGTAGGTCTAATAAAATTCACGTTGTGGTATGCCGCATACCATTCACAGTCATGCACAAATTTGTAGACACTGTACTTGTACAGACTTTGAATGTTTAGGACATTTGTTGCATAGTTGGTAAAGAGGTCAATAGTGGAGTGTCTGTAAGTTAAATTGTAAACAAACTTTAGGCTTCTGCAACACTTCAAGTGGCTTCAGTACATTCCTGGTGGCACCCCCCCCCCCACAGACCAGTTAAATAACTAAGCCTAGAATGCACCAGAGCAAAGTATATGAGCGTTTTGCGCGGAAGAACTTTTTTTAATTTATTCAATACTCCGGACGTCGCGGACACTTTGTTGCACAGGGTTGTTATATGCGCATTCCAGGTGAGATGCTTGTTAAGAAGTTAAGTTCGATTGAGGAGTTCAAGCTGCACTGCTTGCGGCTGGTTAGCCGGAGGGTCTAGTCAGTTTATTTAGGCCTGCCCATACTGCTCCCACATCTGTGAATTTTTATTGATTTTTTTTTCTTGCGAAGTTTAGTATTAATAATTGATGACTTATAGCAAAAGCGTGTAACAAGGGTTGACCAATTAGAATCATTTGTCTTTGCTCTCTGTCCTTTTCTGATCTATTTAAATGAATTAATTTCTGACAATATAGGCTGGAATTTCTACGAATGATTTTTACTTTTTCTTTTAATTTCTACTTTTATTTTTAGTATAGTTTTAGTATAGTTTTACTTTAGTTTTTAGTTGCTTTGTGTTGTATGTAAAGTTGTCTCCAGGTCATTTATATAAGGTTTTATTTCGTTTTTGGTATAAATACATGGATTGATATATAAATACGGCATCACCAAAATGACTTCACAAAAATTATGTCACAAATATAACCAAAAGTTATGACGTCATAGATATTGTTTCATTTAATTCTTTAACAATACACTGTCGCTACTTTTCTATGGGAAGAATTTAAACCGATAATTCTAAAATAAGAAATGACCGCAAAAAATGAAGAATTGATCGCAAGAAATAAAGAATTGACCGCTATAAAAAAGAACTGACAGCAAACTTACTAAGCGCATTGCCTATCGCTCTTCCCAATGCTATCGATTTGTAGGCGCTGTCCTGACTCCTAGTAGGGGACCGAGACTCTATATTTTCTCTACATAGCTACATAAAAAGAATGAAGACATCGATGTTGTAGATGCTTGTGGGCTTCCCCCAATCCCACGGTACCGAATGACGCCGTAGCTAGGCTCTAAACCGCCCCAGAAGAGTGGGAATTGTACTGCTGAGCCGACTCAGGAAAGCGGCTTCTCACAAGTGCAATAACCCCTTAAAAACCTACGTAAAAAGGCTCGCAGAGCGTTCAATGCTGCTAAGAGTGGAGACTCTGCGTCGGAACAAGAGGTTTAGAGAACAACAGGTATTAAACTCAACGACTACCCTCTCAGGAACCTCTAAGTTGATGAAAGCCCTTTCGAACGATCCGATAGCGTTTATTGGTTCTCTAAAATTGCTTAACGGTGGATTTACTGACACCAAAGAGGCGACATTGCAGTATTTACTGAACGTTCATTTTCCCGGTAGCGCAAGCTCGGGGGACCAAATAGTCCGCGGAGAAGTAATAACAAACGTGCCGTTTGGCAGGGGAGAACTGTCCGTGGCGCGAAAAATAGCCACTCAGGAAAGGATCAGCTGGGCGATTGATTCCTTCTCACCTTTTAAATCGGCGGGGGAAGACAAGATTTTCTCGGCTTTACTCCAGCGCTGTAGATCAATCATTAGCAACCAGTTGCAAGAGATATTCAGAGCGAGCATCCATTTACAATACACCCCAGAGTGCTGGAATTCAGGTGAGCAAAAGACGTCAGATTCACCGAAAAGACATCTAAAATTATGAACTATGTTTTCCTTTTATTATTTCTCTCCGCGGCATAAAAATTTTGTCTAATAAACACAGCTTGTCATTACAGAAAGCATTCTCATGTGAATGGGCTACCACCTACCACCCCTGAATTTCAACTATTTTCATCGGTTCGGCTCTCTTGATGTGTGATGTCATTAATATCGTTTCACTTTCCCAGTCTGCCCATCTATTATTTCCCTATTACCCTTTATCCGATCACTTTTAGTTCGCAAACTGACTTTTAACAAAGCTCTCGGACACTGAAATTTGTAGATTAGTTAGAATTATACTTCGTTTTTCATCCTCGTGGTATAACTTTAAATTTTTGGTCATTTGAAAGCAATCACAAATTATTAACCAAATGTGAAGTTTACCGTTTTGCTTATTGAAGTGAATTTTTACCAAACGTTGGCACACTACTATTCAATAGCGTAGCTTTATAGTCTATGCACAGCATCAGCTCGAATTATAACTTTAAAATCAAATTCCAGTTCCGCTAAACGTACCAAAATTACCGTAACAATAGAACAAAGGATTTTGAGAAAAACTTTTTTCTCACTGTTTTTCAAGTTGGTCTGTTAGAAGTTGGTGTTATTAGCCAATCATTAGCAAAAAAAATTCAAACTCTACATAATAAAGTACATGAAATAAGTCATAGACATTAACCTTTTGGTCTTTCGATACAGAAATTAGGCTTTGATTTGGAGGGAGAATATGCGGAATGTGAGGATTTTTTTAAACTACTGCAAAGTCTCAGCCAATTCTCGAATACAAAGGACTGAGAATGTAAAAGGCAAATCAAGTGGGAAATCCATTGTCAGTACTTATAAATATTTACATTTTCTTTATTTAAGATTAAGTAGAGCGAATTAGTCACTTTTAAACCAATTGTATTAACCGAAACAATTACCATTTATTACCGTTAAAGTTAACATCATTTCGTGATTGCTTTTAATATTCCAATCGCGAATCGCAGTGACATTACTCACTCAATATTTTCTTCAAATACACGCTCATCGGGAATATCGATAATGAAAAAGAATATATCTCTCAACCAACCACACAACCAATTACAATCTCCCAAAACTACACCATAAAAAAGGTAATTTATGTTTGATTGGCGCGCCTTCTTCAATAAATCAGTGAGAATGCAATATATTACAGAATATTCATTGTCGGGCGTATATGGAAGGCTCATAAATTTATAGAAAAAAAAAATCTGATCCATATTCTAATTAATACAACTGACTTGAAGGAGGATGAAGTGCTATACGTTGAGGATTTATTGGCTGGGATAAATTTTGATATTTTTCGTTTTTATTATAGCTTTCGATTTGATTTAATATTTCTCTTATTGCTTTATATCAAAAGAAGACGAAGAAAATTAATTTATTTGAAAATTATTATATTCGTTTGCAAGTAAATCTCGATTCAAAGGTTACACATTCTTAGATAAAGGGCAATAAATATGCCAGCAATCCACTCCACATCCACGATTCCAACGGAAAGAAGCTTTCATTGAACTGAAATTTTGTGTCGTTGCTTAAAAACTCCATACTTAAGCTTCGAAGATATGAGGATGTGTGAGGGTATGAATTTTTTTGGAATATTAACGTTGAAAGTATATGATTCTTTTTTCAAATTTAAAGCTACGTTGTATACTTACCTCTTGATTATTAATACTGAATAAAAAGGGGAAGGCCTAAAAATTAGTAAGAGCCTAAACTTCGTGTGGTGTCGCTGCTAGACATGTGCGCCGGCTGTTGTTTTCACTTGAAAAGGGGATTAGGGCTCGGAACAGATCAGATCAATCTGATTTTTTTTCAGATTAATCTGAAATTTATCCAATCTGAATCTGATCTGAAAATTTTGATCTGATCTGATTCTGATCTGAAATCTGAAAAATTATATCAGATCTGATCTGATCTGATCTGAACTGATCTGAATTCTGTTTTAGTATTACTCATAAACAGTGTTCCTCTGTACTATGTTTTAACGTGTACTCAGAAGGTAAGTTGAAATATACAAAACATCTTATTTCATAAAAATCAATTCAAGTTTCAAATTTTGTTATGTTTACTCTACGAACGAATCAAAGTTGCCGCGTGCCAATTCATTCATGCTTCTTAGAAATGACTTTAGTTGTCGGTTAAAATTTTGTCTAGTATCGAGATTTAATTCGAGTTTTTCATCTTTATTGAGAACTTACAGGCGGCTTTAGGGAACAAATGTTTTGCCGATAATTGAATAATGTCATAGGAAGGACATTCGTTTCCGTGAAATCCCACAAATTCAAGAAATTTGAGAATCACAAACTTTAACTATATCAAAACAAACACGTCGCATAAGATTTAACGACTACTCTGATTACACGTACGTTATGAGCCATTTACCAATCGCATCGCACACCGGTTATATCAACTTACCGAGTGGGTACACGTTAAAAGATTGAAACGCAATCTCCAATGCTTTAGTGTAATAAATTTGATAAAGTGATGATGTCGAATGAAAACGAGATGTGTACGTACGCGCGGGCGAAGCCCTAGCGAAAAGTACACATCGAGTGTGTATTGGGGTATTTTGAAAGAAATTTTTCTGTAATAGTGAGAGTGTGTTGGCGCACATACCGCGAAAAGCAACTCTTCGCCCCAAGTAATGGGAAAATATGTTCCGTCTCAACCAATACACTCTCACGTGTACAAAAAAAAATGTTTTTATTATTCACAGTCGC
>CM055403.1:139529110-139555771 GCA_029228625.1 Pseudolycoriella hygida | reverse complement strand
TAAGGGATGTCCCAAACTAAATCCGGACGATTTTAAATGCAGTAAAAAGGCGAGTTTTACTGATATTGAGAAATGTTTGTTACGTGTTTGAAGCCTCAATATATCAATTTATATTTAAAATAGGGATAAGGTTGAGGACAGTTCTAATTGCAAAAATTTTCGACTTTCAGTTCAAGACGAGCCTTTGAATTCTGCACAAAATAGTTTCTTACTTTATTCGCAATTACCTATGAGAGGAATGTCAGTTTTATGCTAATTTTTTATTGTAGAATATTCGTTTACAAATGTATTTAATGTTTCTGAACAGAAAAACCCCAAAAAACAAATTTCTGTTAACTTACGTGAACCTGATTGCTCGAATGCCTTTTTTGGCAAAGTAGCAATTCCACATCTCCCAGAACAAAAACTTCTCGTAGAGTTCAATATTTTTCTAAACCGCCTTAATTTTGTTATAAGAGTAACGGAAAATATTATTTTTATCGAAAAATATCAAGTTTGTTGTCAAGACGCCCTTTGATCCAAATGTATCAGGGTGAAGTTGAAGGTTTCACGAAGGTGATGTTTTTTTGACACATCAGTACATTCCCTGCCAAAAGCAGCGAGTTTCGCTCAGTAACCCAACTTTATGGATGAGAGATCATCAGGCACATTCATACCTCTCACTCTCATACTGATAAAGAATTTTCCACAGAAACCCCGCTATGAATTTACTTTTGCAGCATCCTTTTTACCCAATGCTCCAGGCGCTACGAATTTGGTCAGCTGAAATTACAGATATTCTTGTTTCAATTTTTAGAAGAGGTATGTTATTCCTCGTTAAGCTCTTAAGTTTTTAAGGCAACTTTAGACCCTAAACTAACATTTTAGTGTCATTGTGAAATGTTCCCATGACAAGGAGCGTAGCTAGGAGCTTTTAGTCTGAAGGCTTGCGCGGTGGTTTTCTCTACTGATGATGTTACTTATGCTGACAGTTTCACAAACTGTAAAAGCAAATTTTTGCTCTTTTATTTTATTTCATACTAATAGAAGCAATATCAGAAATGATTCCCCTTCCGACGATAAAATTTGGAAATTTCGTCAATTTCACAGGAGTCAAATGTGAGGTTGCTGAAAATTTTGTATTCAGCGAGCAAAAAGTTTTATGTCTTCATATTTACAGCACTTAATTGTAACATATCAGACTTCAAAAGTTGAAAATTTCAGCTAATTTCGAGCAAAATTAAGAAAGTTATTCATTATTGAAATCGTCCGGATTTAGGATCGACATATCTCACTTCTCGTTACAAAGTATAACATCACCATCTGAGGTGGATTCGATGATTGATGAGCTAACAGCCATTATACGGGAGGCGAAAGATTTCCAGACGACCTTAAAGCAAAAATACAACTTCGCAAGTCACTTGGCAGATTTTGGAACCGCTATCATCGACCATCAACAAGATCAGCCATAAACTATCTTACCAAGTGTATAAAAACTGACATCGGCCGTTTAAAAAATTGCAGATTTGGTTCGATGCTTGAAAATATAAGCATGCGTGTTGTTACCAATAAGGAACACCGATGAGGGAAAATAAAAAAAAGTCAGCACGCAAGTTCAAACTAATTATTTGTATTGCAGAGCTACAAATTTCTGTAACAAACTTACTTAAGATTATCTAATACCTAATATAAATTCTTAACCTACGTTTAGTGTCCTCACTATCGAAAGGGTCCTTAAAGGCACAATTGTAATTTAGCGTAGACAGCTAGCACGCGTGACCAAGTTAACTCCGAGGCACAATTGATCACTTGTCTATATTTGCCATTAATTTTCGCGGTAAATATTTCAGTAAATAGCATTATTTTGACAGTAATAATATGAAGTTGGTTTGCGATGGGTGTGGTAATTTTTGTCCAAATCCATGTGATTGTCGTTGCTGGCAGTAACAATGCGTGACGGCTCGAATAAGCTAAGACCGCAAAAATCATAAAAAATCAAATCAAATATACGCCGTCACTTAAATCGAATGGTAAAGTATTCCTGACTGATAGTGATAAGGCTGAGGCACTCTCAAACCAGTTTGCAAAGTCGCATGAAATTACGCTGGGCTACAGAAATCGCAGAATTGACAGGGAGGTTCAAGCCAGTATGGACCTATTAAATAATAGTCGTCAAAACGAATTGGATCCTGCCGTACTAACGAAACCCAAAGAAATCAAGTGCTCAATCAAAAAATTGCGGAATAATAAGGCACCCGGCCCTGATCAAATACCAAACGTTCTGTTGAAGAAACTACCGTTGAAGGCGATCGTTTTTATTACATATATTTTCAATGCTTGTCTCTACCTTTCGTATTTTCGAGATAGTTGGAAAGAAGCCGTTATAACTGCCATACCGAAGCCGGAAAAGGACCTATCAAACCCAGAGTCTTACAGGCCCATTTCACTTCTCAGCGCTTTGAGTAAGATTTTTGAAAAAATTATGCTAAATCGAATCGACAGGCTGATTGATGAGCACAACCTCATACCAAACGCACAATTCGGTTTTAGACACTCTGCATCACAACAAGCGTTTCGTATAGCACGTTATAGCACGGCATGTTATAAAAGGACTCGGTAACAAAATGTCAACAGGCATGGTTCTTTTTGATGGTGAAAAAGCGTTCGATACCATCTGGCATGACGGATTGCTCCATAAATTGATAAAGTCCAATTTTCCGATCTACCTGGTAAAACTTATACGTTCATTTCTCGTGAACAGGAGATTCAAAATCAAAGTACACCAATCATTTTCTCGTACCAAAAGTATCCCCGCTGGTGTCCCGCAAGGGTCAAGGGTTTCCCCGACGCTTTACAATCTATTCTTAAGTGATTTCCCGGACTTAAACAACATTATTGTAGCATTTTTTGCAGACGATCTAGCCATCTAGCCACATCTAAAAGTCGTAACAAAATTCAAAAGAGTCTTCAGAAAGCAATCAATCAGATATACTCTTATTATGCGAACTGGCGTTTGAAACTAAACTCAGGGAAGACCCAGACAACTTTTTTTACAAATCGGAGGAAAGACAAATTTTTACCTAACCGGAAACTTACTGTCAACCATGCGGCTGACGAAAGTTAAGTACATCCACAACCACAAGAAAAAATTGCAAATTAATCAAAACAAAATCCTTCGAATGGTAATGGATCTCCCGTTTTTTTTTCCACCGAAAAATTACACCGTGCAGGGAAGGTCGAGTTAATAACCGATACCATTTATTTAATAATTTACCAGCTGAATTGAGGGACGATAACCTGTCTAACAATTCTTTTAAAAAGGAGTTAAAGACTTGGCTATTACTGAGCTCACAATTATCTAAAAGTACTAAACTCGAATCACCATATCTATCATAAATAAACAAATTACACAACAAGAACAACTGAACAACAATAATCTTAACTAAAAATTAGCACTAAAATAATTAAGTTTGAATTATTACATTAATATGAATTGAATTTATTTATTTCAAAATTAAAATTATTTATCAAATTATTTTTATCTATGTCAAATTCCTTAAGAGAATTATTCACTGGAATTGACATGTATTTTAATTCTATTCTTGTTTTTCTTTTTCATATTGCTTCTGTCTCTTTTTTCTTTGTTTTTTTCGCTATAAATTATGATTATAGAATCACACAGATAGGTATCTTGTAATAATAACAATAATAATAATAATAATAATAATAATACCATAGATAAACAATACTCAAATTTTAAGTTCAACTGCCAACAATTTACAAACCCATTGATAAATGAACTGTTTGACTGAAAGAGGTCCATAAGCTACGATGGGTCGACTAGGCTGACTGGATCAAACGCTTTCGTCAAAACTTTCAAAATTATAGTCGTTATAGTAACTGACAATTCTCATCTACATAATCATAATCACCACATCTCATCATTATCCTTTAATTTAATTTCGTTAATCTAAGTGGTTTTTTAAGACGAGCAGTTTTCCACAAACCAAGTTAAAACGTCCCAAATTCCTTTAAGTTAATGATCTCAAACTGTATTCAATAATTGCAGAACTAAGCTATAATAGTGGATTACAGTGGGGGATGCGGAAATAAGTCATTACATGAGGGATTAATTTTGTGAAATGAGCCAAACTCAAGAGGGTGTTTTTAAGCAAAAAGCTTTGAAAACTGTTTTTTGACGAGTGTAGAGTTTGTATCCCGAGCCGAGGGCGAGGTATACAACTACAAGAGTCAAAAAACAGTTTTTAAAGCGAGTTGCTTAAGAATACACGAATGAGTTTGCGAGTGTCACGAAATTATCCAGAATGGATGACTTATAAGGCATTCCCCACTGTATGCTGTTTTACTCGGTGTCCCAACCGAAAACGCGTCATTACATGCAGATATACATGTAATGAGAAGTTTCCGGTGGGGGCTACATGTAATGAATAGCATGTAATGAATGACATGTAATGAACAATTTCCGTGGGGTGCACATATAATGACAAGTTTTCGGTGGGACAACGAGTAAAGGTTCTTTTTACACCTAAATCTCTTTATGATATAGCCGATATAGCACAAAATTCAAGTATTTGTACATAAAAATAATTGTTTATAAAAATAGAGCTCAATAAAGTGCATGTTTGGCCGCATTCATCAAACACTCAACTTTATTTGACAACGGCGGATAAACAAAACAAAACACAACATTGACATTGACAACTCACTTCACTCTCATATTTAGCTCTTGATTTATGTTTACTTGAACATCTTAACTAACATTACTAACATAACATTTTAACAAATTATTTTCTACTTTCATTGATTGCAGCCGTTTCAATTCCTTTTCAATTTAATCTTTGATGTCTGAGTTCATGGCGGTTAAGGGATTGCTTTGAAGCCAAGTAAATTCGACACTCTCCGCATTTAAAACGTTCTTCACGTTTTTTTTTTTGAGGTTTCCGGTGGCATTTGAAATGTCTTATTAGATTGGACTTTTGCTTAAAAGCCTTGCCGCAGTTGTCACACTCGTATGGACTTTCGCCTGTGTGTACTCTTATGTGAAAAACCAGACTTTTACTTTGAGAAAATGACTTAGGGCACAGTTCGCATTTATACGGTTTCAATCCTTTGTGTCTCGCTATATGGACTTGTAGCGACGATCGTTGCGTGAAATTAGAGTTACAATTTGGATATTCACATGTGAAGCGTCGTCTGTTATGCTCACGAACATGACGCAACATATTTGCCCTAGTACTGAATCCTTTTTTACAAATATGACAAGAATTATCCACAGGCCATATTGGTGGACTTCCGAGAACTTCGTTCAATGTAGTGGCGAATTTCCTTTTCCTATCAAAGTTTCTCTCTCTTTTCTGCATAATTGATTCAAGGTTATTATTGGGCTCGATTACAGCTTGTAATTCAAACTCATGCATCTCGTTAAAAGGTGACTCATTCTCCAATTCTCCATACTCTGAATCCTCCGTTTTAATGATATCCAAATCCACAAATTGATCTGAGGAATCCTCTATTACGTCTATTGTTTCCAAATTCAAATCGGCCACTTTGTATGGATCATTACTTTCATCGAAATGTTCGTTTATTTTCAATTTTGATAAATTTACTTTGGTGACGAAATTATAGACAACATAAAGCTTTGATTCGCAAGCTACGCAAATAAATGCAGGTAATTCATCAGACCGGACCTCGCTGGAATCCCCGACGTAGGTTATTTTTTCAATTTGTGTTGGACTCAAATATATCATATCGATATCTCGCGGATCACATAAGCACACACGACACAATTTTTTTATATTTTCCATACTATTGCTGTGTTTTCTAGCGAATTACAATCAAAAAATAAAATAAAGTGTTTTGGTACCAGCACAACACAAACTTTTTATATTAAATTGTTGTATTGCTTGGCCAATAAACATAAATTTATCAAAATTGTTGTATTGCTTGGAAGCGGCCAAATTCGTTGACGAGGCAATGATTTTATAATGATAATGATTTTATTCGACGAACAAAGTTGGCTGATTGGGACGTTTACGCCTCTTCAGTACACCTTTGTCGCAAGACCATGTGTATATCAGCAAAAACAGAGAGTGGTGTTAGCAAACATCTGTTAACGACAAGAACAGATAATGCATTGAACAAACATCTGTGGTGCGTCTAGCTTTTATACACCGTATTCTAATATTTATTCGTTTTGTTGATAGATCTCTCACCTCTATCGTAAATTATTTTGTTTGATAGATCTCTCACATCTACCAATTGTTAGACTTTTCAGATCTAACATTGTGTTGAAGTACTAAGTACTTCATGTAATAATGTTAATCAAACATCATTACACTGGATGAATATAGATTCTACTAATATTCAAAATATTAGTAGAGGTGTTGGATTCCAATAACACCAGTATATTTTTTTTTTTTTTTTTATTTGATTTTTACCATTTATTAAATATAATTTACAAATAAAATAATTCTGCTAAATTTTTCGATGGTGGAATTGTTCCTAAAATGGAAGCGACATTACCGCGTTGAATTGCGATACCAATTCTTTGGAAGAGGTAGGATGTGGCTCGTTTTTCTTTGGTTATATCAGAAATTTTTCTACCAATTTCTTTCAATAATTTATAGCCCATCATTCCAAAAACACCAGATGTTTCTGATGCCACAGGCACGAAGATGAATTGTTCTCTTAGATGATATATTTATTTATCTTGTGATTTTCAGCCTGTTTCGCTGCCCAGCCTAACTCACGTGATGTTCGATTTACGTATGTTTGTGCAAAAGTGTCACGGCACGTAAAATCCCACAGTAGTGATTTTCCTCTAGCCCACGGTATAAGACTGAGACCATCTGGTTTCTTCCCATCTGGTCCTGAACAACCAGGTGGTTCACGAGTACATGGTATTTCAGCCGATTTTGTATGAGGTTGTTGATAGCTTCATGTCGTGAGCTAGTGCCCGCTGCTTTACTGCACGACAGACCATGTCTTCCAAATTTGTCAACTTTACTTCCGCAGATGCATTTGTGAGGTTGTACAATGGGCAGACCAAAGCGTAATGTGAAAGAAACTCGGAACTCGTCGTTGTTCAAGTGTGTTCCTAGTTGAGGAGAAGGAAGGGCTTGTAACCAAACACCTGTCTGTTCCGATGAATTTGATAAAAATCGGGCTTTATCAGCAGTGTCAGTCAAGGATTTTGTAATATTCGTTAATTTTTCGGTTATTTCAATACACTCCCATTGACTTTGATATTGACGCAAACATACATCCGGTAGCTCTCCAAATTTATGACTCCAATGTTGTTCTGCTTCAACTCTTGCCAAATCGTCCTGTCGGTAAGTTTCAGGTAACAGTTGATCTAACAAGGCGGAAACATTGTACACAGATGACAGAAAACATGGTAGTGCTATGTCTGATGCGTGTCGTATTCCACTGCCTCCTTTTTTGATGGGTAATGATAATTCGATCCAAGCCGATTCAGTGAATTGCACATTGAGCAACGATTCGATCGATGCCTTCATTGTTTCATCGTAATGTAACAGGTCAGATGAATTTTTCCACAATGGTGCTCCACGCAAAAAGAAAATGAGACGAGGTGTAGTCACAGATAAGCGTAAGAGATAATATGCGCTGTGTATGCTGATATTCTTTAACTTCTCAGTCAAATTCATCAATTCAGTTGTTTTCTTTTGCATACATATAGATGACGCCGCTTTAGTAAGGGGACTTCCCAACAAAAATTCATTTTCACTCTGCATAATCTGAATCCCATTTGCTATCGAGTTGAAGTGGTCGTAGAGTGCATTTTTCGATTGTTCTGATGATGCTGATAAAACAGACATTTCGCATTTTGCATGATTCAATTGAAGGCCAATTCCTTTTGCTTTTTCAATAATCTGTTTCAGTGCTTTAGAAACGTAATCGGGTGTGCCCGCAATTGTTCCATCGTCCAAATACCAAATATTCAGGTCAAGATCTTGTAGTGAAGAGACGATGTCGTGAAGAACAAGGCAAAATAAGGCTGGACCCAAAGGATCGCCTTGCTGTACTCCTGTCTGCGATAAGATGACGTGTTCTCTGTAATATACGTTGGTTGGATGACGATAGCATTGCGCCACGAAATTGTAAATTTCTGGGAACTTTGATTTCACTTTATGCAGCATAACATCTCTTCTCAATTCGTTAAATGCGTTCTTCACGTCGATTTTAATAAATACTCGAGTAGAAGAATGTTTTGAATTGTAATATATACGTGCTGCGTGTGCACCGGCTTCTGCACCGTTCTTTACTCTTACTCCCAATTGATGAGGCAGAAGCAAATTTGACAGTGCTGAAGCCACTTTACGGCATACGATTTTTGCTGCAATCCGTCTCCAAGTATTTCCAACAGCAATTGGTCTAATTCCACCACATTTTTTCTGTAAGGCTGTCAAAGATGCGCCATATACGTACGGACACACGGATGTTGGAACGTCCCCTTTCAGTATTATCGTTGTCAATGAAGTCAATGCTTTTAACAGTTTACTGCCAGTATCGCCGTTTTGAACATACAACAAATCTTTCAAGATTTGTGGCCTTAAACTATCTAGACCACCTGCAGTACCTTTTCTGAATGATGTTATCGAAATATTGACTTCTTCTTCCGTTGGTGTGACCTGTAGTATTTCTAATGAAGATTCCGGAAAAAATGATGGCTCAGGGTGTGGGGGATGCTTCAGTTTAAGAGCGTTCAAAGTTGCTTCATTATTCGGTGCAATGATATCATCTGACGAAATTAGTCGTAATGCACCAGTTACATCACCATCTGCCAACTTAGCTTCTGCTTTTTTAAAAATGTTATTTCCTTTTGTTTTAGTTTTATCAATATTCGTTTGGTTTTGCGGTAATGTTGGTATTGTCCCTTGCCACTTTCGTGCCACAATCTTACATGTTGACGAACATATGAGGTAAGATTGGTGACGTTCTCGTTCTCGTTTGGTATTTTGAGTATTACGTATGGAAAAAGCAACAATTGATTCCATGACTGTTCATCATTCGCTCGGACGCATTTGTTGATAATATTCGTCAAGCAATTTGCTACGTCTTGTCTTGCTCCTTTCGGGCACCTGCGTAATGTTGGGATCGATTTTCTGAGGAATGCTAGTCTATGTCCAAAATCTGTCTCGTCGACCGTATCAAAATTGTAAACACCGCCATCCAAATCTTCCTTTTTGATTTTATTTTTATCGGGATGTTTCTTTCCTATGTGAATATTGACGCCTCTGATTGATAAAAAACGTTTTTCCTCTTCACAATATGGACAATAAAAATAATCGTCATCGAAGAAAGATTGTTTAGATTCATTTACTTTTACCGATGTTGATTTACTACTTATTATTTGTTTCATTTCGTTCGATTTCAGAAATTCGGATTTAACTTTTGAGATTTCATTATTATTAGCAATTGTTGAAGGTTCATCATTTTGAGGTGTTGAATTGATACTCGGAATTGCTATATTCGGGTGTTCCTTTTTCACATGCATAACACAGCGGAAAATAGTCTTTTCTCTATTAAAACAAAAAGGACAGGGCCAAAATTTGTCTTGAATTGATGTCGCAAATTTTTTCTTTGTTTCTTCCAGTAGATGTTGTAAATCATTTGTATTTGAACTTTCCGGTTTTCCTCCAGAAGAATAACCCATTGTTTATATTTTATTTTTCCTTTTTTGTTAAGTTTTTTATTTAAATTCAGGAGAGCGATTTTTCTTGCGACTTTAGTCCACGCCTGCTTTAAAACATCTTTAAAACATACCAGTATAATTATATGAAATTGTTGTATTGCTTGGCCAATAAACATAAATTTATCAAAATTGTTGTATTGCTTGGAAGCGGCCAAATTCGTTGACGAGGCAACGAAGGGAAATGCATTACGTGAGTAATGATTTTATTCGACGAACAAAGTTGGCTGATTGGGACGTTTACGCCTCTTCACAAACTTTTTTTTTTTTTTAATTTATTATAGCAGGCCAGGGCCCATTGCTATGTTGCTTTATATTGGAACTCTCGAGGATTCGTGTTGTCTCTGTTGTCTCTTACGTCAAAGTCTGTCAAAAGGATTGCCCCGTCTTCTCGCAGAATGCTGCTATTTCTCTGTAACAAATTATTAGTTGCTGTTGGGATGGGTGTGTATTATGTATATCTAAAAAGCTACTATATTTTATTATGCAATGCATAATTGTTTCTTTGATATTGATATTTAATGCAATTGAAAATGACCTGATCATTGGTTTCTTTTGTTTGACAAGTGTCGCAAAGGGGGGAGTCCCTCTTCCCATAAAGATGCAGACGTTTTCCACTCATATTATGCCCAGTCATTGGTCTATTTATGGTTTTGATAGTTAAGCCTGAAAGGGGAAGTTTATGAAACCAAGGTTTAAGGGCAACGCACGGGTGTATCTTAAGATATTGTTGACTTTTGTTTACCATACTAGCCTCATAATTACTTTGCCATTCTTTAATAAGGTTATCTTTGAGACAATATAGTGCATCCGTATATGCCAGGGGTATTTCTTCCTCGATAATGTCTTCGGCTCCCAGTTTGGCTAGGTGGTCCGCTCTTTCATTCAGTTATTTGGGTACCTATCATATCCTCGACTTCCGCCCATATATTATATACGAGGTACTTTTTACCATCAGGTTTTTCCAAAACTGTACGACAGTTCTTGGAATCAGTGTAGAGTACTATTTTTGGACTTCCTATTTGTTTTGCTATATTGATTCCCTTCAAAATGGCTAATAGCTCCAGACTAGTGATTTGAAACCTCTTATCAATGCCTTCCGATATATGCCTCGATTCCATATCTGTGATACCAATCCCCCCTCCCATCTCCACTTTTGACCCGTCGCTATAAATAGCTTTGTAGTCAAAATAGAAGAACTTGTGATTTGTCAAAAAGGCGTGTTTCCACTGTTTATCCGTTAAGGTATTTTTGTTCACCTCTGGGCCATTCCACGAAAACTCCGTTTCCACGCTTGAAATGCTCAGTAGTTACAAAGAGATATTCATAGAAAATTGTGTGTCAGATGGATTGATCATTCAACTAGATGTTGGTAATTTTTCTATGACTATCATTTTCTAACTACTGAGAATTTCACGCGTGGAAACGAGGCGGACCGTGGAATTGTCCCTCTTCACCCAAAGTTTCAAGATAAGTTTTTATGTGGAGATTGGAAGGTTTTTTCTTTTCCTTAATTTCACCCAACGGTTTTGTTAATGGTGCATACTTTTGTGCTGATGCAAGTATAAATAGGTCAAATTTAGGATCATTTATAGGGTAATTCTGGGCTATTAAGTATGATACTATCGGAAGTTTCAACATTTTTGCTCTAAGTATTTCTTTTTGCGTAATCCATTTACGCCTAATCTCTAGTGGAAACTCCCCGGCTGAGACGTATAAAGTAGCTACCGGTGTGGAAGTGAGTGCACGTAAACATATTCTAAGGCATCTATTATAAAAGATGCTGATTTTATTTACATTCCTTTCCTTAGCTTTCCCATATATTGAGCTTCCGTAGTCTATTATGCTTCTTATAGTTGCCCGTAAGATATTTAGTAGCGTCTGCGGATGTCCCCCCATTTATTGCCTGCTACCATCTTAATAACATTAAGCCGTGTTTCCAACCTAGTAAGCATCTTATTTATATGTGTTTTATATTCCAAATCTTTATCTAACCAAATCCCCAGGTATCTAATTTCAGTGACCCATTCAATGAATTCTCCGTTTAGCATTAAAAAGGGTCCGAAGTTGGTAGCTCGCGCAAAAAACCAAATAGCTTTTGATCTTGCCATGCTTATTTTCATATCAATATCCTCCACAAGTTGGGAAAACCGATTAACTGCCAATTGCAGGGATTCTCTGGTATCAAGTATGGATGGTCCCCATGCCAATATCGCGATGTCATCCGCAAATTGGAACATTTTTGTATTGTCGTCCTCACACCTAAATAAACCGATTGTGTACAAAACGAATATGATGGGACTAAGTACATCTCCTTGTGGGACACCAGCAGAGGTATTCCCTGAGATGTATCCTTCATTGGTCTGTATAGTTAGGTTCCTATTTTTAAAACAATTATAGACCCAATCTATTATCCTTCTGGGTGTTCCCAACTTATGGAGAATAGATTTTAGTTTTATTAAATTGACCTTGTTGAAAGTATCTTCAAGGTCGATACAAAGCGCCATTGTTTCTAGGTTATGTTCCCGCATTTCGTGTATTGCCATAATGAAATGGTCGATTTCTTTTTTACAAACCCATAACTGACTTCCGGGACTTTCCCATTATCCCCCAGCCATAGTACCAGACTTCCTTTGATTAATGAATTCATAACTTTTAAAAAAACTGATAGTAGCGAAATGGGGCGATGGCTAGATAATTTCATGTAGCCTCTGCCCGGCTTGGGAATCAGAATCAACATAATGTCTCTAAATGCTTGAGGAAGGTGCTGGTCTATCCACAACTTGTTAATTACTTCTAAAAATCTTCCTTTGAGCTCTTTTGGGAAAACCTTAATTTGATCATAAGTGAACTGGTCCATCCCTGGTGCCGTAGATCTTTTTACCCCAAGCACCTCTATTAACCTAAAAGGGTCTTCCTTCCTCACCCCTATTTTCTATCCCCTTCGCTCCTGTTTCACCCGTGGCTTGAAGTTCCAACCCGCCAACACATATCTGCTGCAGGTACTGTTTAGCCATCTCAGGATTATCATACATGGCCGGTAGACGCAAAAATTTAAATTTACCCTAAACGATGTGATAAGAAATAAAAGTCAAATTTTTGCAGCGTAAAAACTGAAAGTACAGAAAAATTGTTTCGTCGTTTGGTCTGGCATTTGTGACGCAATTTTTTGAACTCAGCATAATTTTGTTTAAAAATGTTTATGCGAATCGAAGCTTAATGCGTCACCCCCCCATTTTCAGAACTTTTGTAACTGGAAGAAAAAAGTTTTACCTTATATGATTAATGCGTCACACTTTGATTTCACAGCTTTTGTAAGCAGACATAAAGACTTGCGTCACACCCCCTCTGTAAGAGGTTTTTTGGCGGATATCAGTACTTTTGTCAGTTTGTAAGCAACTTTCTAGCTGCCATAGTTCTAGAGGTAAGAATCATCCCTCTGGAATCTGGAAGTGACGTTATCCCGGGACTAGGCCATATTTTCCCAAAACCATGAAAAACGTGTACGCTAAAATTTAATTCTCTACATCTTCGCCTTTGGAACCACTTTCTAACTCTCATAGTTCTAGAGATTTGAGTCATTCTGCCTAATTATGGAAGTGACCATATACAAGGATTGGACCATATTTCCCCAAAACCCTGAAACACTTGTTCGCTTAAATTTAATTCTCTACCACTTCGCCTTTGGAACCAACTTTCTAACTCTCATAGTTCTAGAGATTTGGGTCATCCTGCCTAATTATGGAAGTGACCATATACCAGGATTGGGCCATATTTCTCCAAAACCCTGAAACACGTGTTCGCTTAAATTTAATTCCCTACAACTTCGCCTTTGGAACCAACTTTCTAACTCTCATAGTTCTAGAGATTTGGGTCATCCTGCCTAATTATGTAAGTGACCATATACCAAGATTGGGCCATATTTACCCAAAACCCTGAAACACGTGTTTGCTTAAATTTAACTCGCTATAACTTCGCCTTTGGAACCAACTTTCCAACTCTCATAGTTCTAGAGATTTGGTTCATCCTGCCTAATTATGGAAGTGACCATATACCAGGATTGGGCCATATTTCCCCAAAACCCTGAAACACGTGTTCGCTTAAATTTAATTCTCTACAACTTCGTTTTTGGAACCAACTTTCTAACTCTCATAGTTCTAGAGAATTGGTGCATGCTGCCTAATTATGGAAGTGATCATATACCAGGATTGGGCCATATTTCTCCAAAACCCTGAAACACGTGTTAGCTTAAATTTAATTCTCTATAACTTCGCCTTTGGAACCAACTTTCTAACTCTCATTGTTCTAGAGATTTGGGTCATCCTGCCTAATTATGGAAGTGACCATATACCAAGATTGGGCCATATTTACCCAAAACCCTGAAACACGTGTTCGCTTAAATTTAATTCGCTATAACTTTGCCTTTGGAACCAACTTTCTAACTCTCATGGTTCTAGAGATTTGGGTCATCCTGCCTAATTATGGAAGTGACCATATACCAGGATTGGGCCATATTTCCGCAAAACCCTGAAACACTTGTTCGCTTAAATTTAATTCTCTACAACTTCGCCTTTGGAACCAACTTTCTAACTCTCATAGTTCTAGAGATTTGGTTCATCCTGCCTAATTATGGGAGTGACCATATACCAGGATTGGGCCATATTTCCCCAAAACCCTGAAACACGTGTTCGCTTAAATTTAATTCTCTACAACTTCGCCTTTGGAACCAACTTTCTAACTCTCATAGTTCTGGAGATCTGGGTCATCCTGCCTAATTATGGAAGTGGCCATATACCAGGATTGGGCCATACTTCCCCAAAACCCTGAAACACGTGTTCGCTTAAATTTAATTCGCTATAACTTTGCCTTTGGAACCAACTTTCTAACTCTCATGGTTCTAGAGATTTGGGTCATCCTGCCTAATTATGGAAGTGACCATATACCAAGATTGGGCCTTATTTCTCCAAAACCCTGAAACACTTGTTCGCTTAAATTTAATTCTCTACAACTTCGCTTTTGGAACCAACTTTCTAACTCTAATAGTTCTGGAGATCTGGGTCATCCTGCCTAATTATGGGAGTGGCCATATACCAGGATTGGGCCATACTTCCCCAAAACCCTGAAACACGTGTTCGCTTAAATTTAATTCTCTACATCTTCGCTTTTGGAACCAACTTTCTAACTCTCATAGTTCTGGAGATCTGGGTCATCCTGCCTAATTATGGAAGTGGCCATATACCAGGATTGGGTCATATTTCCCCAAAACCCTGAAACACGTGTTCACTTAAATTTGATTCTCAACAACTTCGCCTGTGGAACCAACTTTCTAACTCTCATAGTTCTAGAGATTTGGTTCATCCTGCCTAATTATGGAAGTGACCATATACCAGGATTGGGCCATATTTCCCCGAAACCCTGAAACACGTGTTCGCTTAAATTTAATTCTCTACAACTTCGCTTTTGGAACCAACTTTCTAACTCTCATAGTTCTGGAGATCTGGGTCATCCTGCCTAATTATGGAAGTGGCCATATAGCAGGATTGGGCCATATTTCCCCAAAACCCTGAAACACGCGTTCGCTTAAATTTATTTCTCTACAACTTCGCTTTTGGAACCAACTTTCTAAATCTCATAGTTCTGGAGATCTGGGTCATCCTGCCTAATTATGGAAGTGGCCATATAGCAGGATTGGGCCATATTTCCCCAAAACCCTGAAACACTGGTTCGCTTAAATTTAATTCTCTACAGCTTCGCCTTTGAGACCAACTTTCTAACTCTCATAGTTCTGGAGATCTGGGTCATCCTGACACCAATTGCCATAAAAAAGACAAAATTCTGGAAGTGGCCATATACCAGGATTGGGCCATATTTCCCCAAAACCCTGAAACACGTGTTCGCTTAAATTTAATTCTCTTCAACTTCGCTTTTGGAACCAACTTTCTAACTCTCATAGTTCTGGAGATCTGGGTCATCCTGCCTAATTATGGAAGTGGCCATATACCAGGATTGGGCCATATTTCCACAAAACCCTGAAAACCGTGTTCGCTTAAATTTAATTCTCTACAACTTCGCTTTTGAAACCAACTTTCTAACTCTCATAGTTCTGGAGATCTGGGTCATCCTGACACCAATTGCCATAAAAAAGACAAAATTCTGGAAGTGGCCATATACCAATATTGGGCCATATTTCCTCAAAACCCTGAAACACTTGTTCGCTTAAATTTAATAATCTACAACGTCGCTTTTTGAACCAACTTTCTAACTCTCATAGTTCTGGAGATCTGGGTCATCCTGCCCAATTGTGGAAGTTCCCATATACCAGGATTGGGCCATATTTCCCCAAAACCCTGAAACACGTGTTCGCTTAAATTTAATTCTCTACAACTTTGCCTTTGACAGTTTGGGACGACCTATTGCTGGTCTTGAAACACAGATCCTAGGATCCTTTGTTCCTTTTCCCGTTCGTCATATAAATCATTATGTGAGCCTTCCTGTCGCTTCCAAGAACCGGTCCAAAAAGACAGGTCCACATTTGATAGCCTCAGATGGTCTCACAGTGAAATTCCCAAGTATTCTGCGTCTCATTTGGAGGAATTTAGGGCAATCACATATCACGTGTATGCCCGTTTCCTCTTCTAATCCGCAAGAACATCGTGGGGTCTCCGACAACCGCATCTTATTCAGGTGTCGGTTCAGCCCACAATATCCAGTGGTCGCCCCTACTACCCTTCTGATACGATCATGGTCCATTTTGATAAGGTCCTTGGCCCATCTTTCATCAGGTTTCGGGAAGAATCGCTTCGTATGCGCGCCTCATCCATGCGTGTCTCCGTCGCACCCAGTTGCTTAATGCATCATTCCATAGTGCCTGGAGTATTGGTAGACGTGGCTGCTCTCCGCTTGTTGTGGTAGCGGAGCCCATCCTAGCTAGCTCATCTGACCTTTCGTTTCCCTCCACGCCAGAGTGTCCAGGTACCCAAACCAAGGTAATCTGATTACTCAGTCCCATGTAGTTTAGATAATCCTTTCCTTCTTTCATCAGCTTGGAGGTCGAGGTGGGTGACATGAGCGCCCTAATCATCTCTTCACTGTCGGAACAGATAAAGATCTCTCTTCCCTGCGTCCCCGCCGGCAGTGATACTTGAGCTTCCATGAGAGCTGCGTAGATCTCTGCCTGGAGGACACTGGAAGTTTTGCCCAAATGGAACCAACTGCCATGTGCAGTGTCTGGATCGTATATTCCAGTACCTGCTCTTTCTACGGCCTTGGATCCATCAGTGAAAAACATTTTCGCATTTCTAGGCAAACAGGTTGGCCACCCATCTAGCCATTCTTGCCTGCTCGGAAATATCGCTTCAGAACGCCTAGTGAAGTCAGTTACTGGCGCCATCCGATCCCTTGGCATGTCGAAAATCGGGTCCGAAACAACGTCCCTAATTCTGCCATGCCCTAAACGGAAGTACGGGGCCCATAATCCTGACTGCTCTATCCTATCCGCAGTGGCGAAAGCTCTGGCCTTAATTACTAAGTCCAAATTTGGTATCGCTAACAGCGTCTCCAAGGCCGCGGTGGCCGTGGTCTTCATAGCTCCAGTTGTGCTTATGCACACTAGCCTTTGTATTTCACTCATTCTCTTCCTTGCTTTCTCCACGTCCATTATTGGCCACCATACTACAGAACCATGACTCATCATGGGTCGGATCACAGCCTCGTAAAGCCACAGAATGGCCTCAGATGACAGACCCCAATTCCTCCCAAAGGAGTTTTTACAGATCCAAAACGCCGTCAAGGCCTTTTGTGCCTTGTGTTCGGTATGGTCGATCCAATTTAGTTTGCTGTCCAGCGTGACCCCGAGGTATTTTACCCTTGAAGCGAGTTCTAGGTCCATACTGAAGAGCCTCATCTTCCCCACCAGATCTGATCCTGTGCTTCTTTTACTGAATAGTGGGGTTGACCCTTAGGCGCTTCTCCAAACACCAGTTCTCCTCTATTCTCAGCGCAACTCTCATGCGATCTCCCAAGGTGCTTTTAAACTTCCCTCTACGCTAGAACCGTCAGGTCGTCTGAATAGCCCTGCGCATAGATAGGGAGTCTACCACTATGCACCAGAGTATGGGTTAAAGAATCCCGCCTTGTGGGCATCCCTTGGCTACCCAAAGATTTTTCTTGTGACCACATATAATAGCCTCAACCATTCTATCCCTGAGCATGCTTTCTATCCATCTCACCACAACTCCTCCCACTCCTCTTTCAACCAGCGCTTGACGGATAATATCGAAACTCGTATTGTCGAAGGCTCCTTCGATGTCCATAAAACATCCCACGGAGACCTCTCCAAACGAGAAGGATTTCTCTATCTTCGCTACCAGACTATGCAGGGCATAGTCCGTTGACCTGCCGGTCCGGTAAGCGTGCTGGTTGTCATGAAGTGGGAACTTAGCCAGGATTTCATCCCTGATATAAAAGTCTATCAACCTTTCTAATGTTTTCATAATGAAGGAAGTCAGACTGATAGGTCTAAAATCCTTGGCCAAGCAGTGAGAAGGTTTTCCCGGTTGCCTTTGACAGTAAATCTCCATATTGCATAGTTAAGGAAATATAGACGAAAAACTGTTTTCGTATATGGCCAAAAATCTCAATTTCGTCCATTCCATTGGTCCCGGTGCCCAGACCCCTGTACCGATTCCCACAATATTTTTTTTGTGACATCAAATGCTTTCATTTGACATCAAAATGAGGAATGTCCGCAATATACTTGCTGAGATATTTGCGAAAAAGCTTCAACGACCTTCGAAAAACCATGTTTTTGGTCACTTCCTCGACCATATCTCCGGAACCACTTGATCGATTTTGCTCATCTTCGAACTTGATCATAAGAGGCATGTACCTTTCAGGGAAAAAAAGTTTAGGCTGATCGGTTGAGCCGTTTGGAAAAAAAGTGGAGACGGACGGACAGACAGACGGACATTTTTTTATTGCTGATTCGTCATCTCTAGACGATAATAGATGCATCCCCCCCTTCCCACCTCGATCTACCCCATGTTACAATAAAATTGTTTGTAGTAAACGTATAGGACCTTTGTACTTCGTACGGGTCCAATTAGAGTTGTAGATGAAGTAGCTGTAGCTATGGCAGCCGCGCGAAGTGTCGTGGCGCCATATTTTTTATGAAATAGGGTTGTAGAGGAAGTGACTGTGAACATTTGTTTATGCATAAGTGAGGCCGCCGCGCCGCCGCAAGCTATGACGCACAAATTTCGTGCCTACTTCGAAAACCACTGATGTTACAAAAAAAACTGTTTTTAAAAGGGAAACGTGACGCAAGTCCTTGTTCCTTCTACCAAAACAACTGATATCAATTGGAGTGACACTTAAAGCTTCGAAACACAAGAAAATCTTTTGAAATGATTTCACATTCGATTAAAAAATGCGTCGTGATTCCGAGAAATTCAATTTTCATTTCGTAACATTTGACGTTTCTTGTGAGATTTTCTCGCAAATGTCAAATATTTCTTGTTAGAAAAAATCTCAATGTCACAAAATATTGAAAACAGGGCATATGTTTAACTGATCACCAAGAAATTCATTTTTGATCATCAGAAATTTCAATTTTGATCACCAGAAAAATAAAACACACTTTTTTAGGGCCAGGGGAGTGTCCGACCGTTTCGTAAAAGGAGGAATATATCTTTAAAGCGGCTAACTCAGCGTAGGTGTAACTAACTTTGTCCCTAATTAAGTTTTATTTTGTATTGGTGATCAAAATTGTATTTTCAGGTGATCAAAAATTATTTTTGGGTGATCGATTATAATACTACCAACTTTTCAATGCCTTGGAAGCATTTACACGTGAAAAATATCATAGTTTTGCATTTTATGTTATCCTTAGAATAAAAATTGTTGTTTGTTTCCTCATTCAATCACCACCTAAACAGTTAAAGCATAACTTCAATAATAACCAAAGGCCCGTTCTTATCAGAATAGGTGTGGCAAACAGATTAGACGTGGCAAGCAGACTAACGTAGTTTCTTCAAGAAATCCTGAAACAATTTTCTCTAAAATGTAGTTCTCACCAACTTTGCTTCAAGGAGCAAAGTTCCAACTGCCGTAATTTTACAGATATGTGTTTTTCCCTAAAACCCTGAAACACGTGTTCTCTAAAATTTTATTCTCTACAACTTTGCCTTTGACAGTAAGTCTCCAAATTGCATAGTCGAGCAAATAAAGACGAAAACCCATCTGCTTTTGTGTATGGCCAAGATGGGATAGGATAGGATGGGTAGAAACTCTGAATAGATATTTCTTGCACCTAAGCCACCAATGGGCGTTTTGTGCATTCCCACAGGTATTAGAGGCTGTCCCTTTTTATTCGATTGAGGTAGTCAAGGACCGTTTTTGGTGAGTAGTTTTTTATTGATTTGGGGCTCGCTATAAAACATCCGAAGTATTTAGCTCGAGCCATGATAAAGGCGGGACAATGACAAAAAAGATGTTCGGCTGTTTCTATGTCCCCGCAATGACTGCATAGAGGGCTGTTTGCTAGTCCAATCGTATGCATATGTTTATTAAGGGAGCAGTGACCAGACAGGATGCATCACGTTTGGTGAATGAGAGGAGAACCTTGGTGTGTGTGTCATTTATTCGAATGCAGTTTTTGGCGTGTCTTGCGTAATTGATGGAATCCCAGTGTGAGGAGAAGAAGTTGCTCTTCCAGCGCGATATTATGTTAAACAATGTTGCTGTAGATACGGGTACACTAGGTTCAGGACCGATAAAAGGTGAAGAAGAGACTCTTTTTGCTAGCTCGTCTGTTTGTTCGTTGCCGGCGATACCGCTATGTCCTGGAACCCAGACAAGCGCCACTTGACGTTGAGTGGAGAGTAATTGGATTGAATCCCTGCACTCTAAGACGAGTGAAGAGGTAAATTTATATCCCCCTAAAGTTTTGATAGCTGATTGGCTGTCAGTACAGATGAAGATTCGCTGATCCTCTGGTATTTTTTCCCTGATATCTCTGATTGGAATATTGTTATAAAATTACCTAGAGGTAAGATTCCGGCTTCATTGAGTTCCGGGCAGTAAAAACCTGCTCCAGAGATTCCATTGGATAAGAAACCGTCCGTAAACCAAGACAGACGATTACCGGGTGGAATAGGTGGGTCGCTGGTCGACCACTCGTTGCGATTGGAAAGGCTAATCGAGAATGATTTTTCAAATCTGGAACGGGGATTATTGAGTCGCATGGCATTTCAATTTCAGGAGAGATTTTTGTCATTTTTTCCAAATTTTGGAATGATTGTTAGGGGTGGTTATGAATGAGTTAGTTAATTTCAGCCTTAAGGCTGAAGACTGGGCTGCCGCCTCAACAAAGATATACAGAAGTTCTACATTGAGTAAAACTTCGAGGGCAGCTGTTGGGGCTGTACTCATAGCGCCCGTTATTCCTATTAGGGCTAGTCTCTGTAATTGTGCGAGCTTAAGGCGAGTAGTGGTTAATTTACATCTTGGCCACCAAACTATAGCTGCGTAGCTAAGACGTGGTCTGATAATGGAAGTGTATATACATCTAAGAACTTTTGGGCTCAAGCCCCAAGTGAGCCCGAAGGCTCTTCTGCAGTGTCATAAAATTCCGGTAGCTTTTTCGATAGCGTTTTTAAGATGAAGAGCGAACTTGACTTTAGAGTCCTCTGTTAGTCCTAGGATTTCCGTGCTATACTTGCTGAGATATTTGACACTCGAAAACCATGTTTTTGGTCACTTTTTCGACCATATATCCGGAAACACTTGACCGATTTTGCTCATCTTTGAATTTGAACCATGGGACCTATGTACCTTTCAGGGGAAAAAAGATCAGGTTGAGCCGTTTGGAAAAAAAGAGGAGCAGGACGGACAGGCGGATTTTTTTTATTGTTGATTCGTCATATTTAGATGATAATAAATGTATCCCCCCAACTCCCAGCTTGATCTACCCCATGTTACAATAAAATTGTTTGTAGTAAATGCACGGGTCCAAAAATGTGAAAGGGCGAGCAGAAAATCTATTTGGTAAGTTTTTATTTATTATCTTATTCTTCACCTAGCGAATTCTGTACAATTCATTTTAAGTCTAAACGGTTTGATTTCTATATGTGCCGGAGCCTTTGGGGAAGCAGGCAATGAACTTTTTTTGTACACTCAAGATTGGCATACTGTGTTGGTGTATGGGGTGGCGCCAACAAAACCTTGATTAGCAAAATTGAGAGATCGCAGAGGATTGCACTAAAACTGTCTCACAAGCTCCCAATAAGATTCTCTTCGGAGCTACTTTTCAGAGATTGTGGATACAGGAGTATACAAATTTACAAACAGAGTACTGGTACATACCTTTAACCCTAAGGACTTTAGGGTAATCCCTAAAGTCCTTAGGGTTAAAGGTATGTACCAGTACTCTGTTTGTAAATTTGTATACTCCTGTATCCACAATCTCTGTCACCACAACATTGCTTTCCAAAAGCCAGCTCATAGATACCCAACCTCTTCCGCAAAATTGTTACGTGTTCCACTCTCCTTGAGATTGATTAAACGGAGAAGTATCTCCTTCTCTGGACCTGTCCTGTATAACAAGCTTCCCAGACCAATCCGAGAATCTCATTCACTACTACAATTTTGTTGTCATTTGAAATCTAATTTATCGCTAAACTACAGTAAAGGGTAAATGGGTGTTGACTCACTACTCGTCCGTTTCGGTTCAGTACGCACCATCATAACATGTGAACGTCATGAATTTTTGCGTTTTGCTTTAAGCTTATCCTGTTTTATAAACATAGATTTCCTAGGTATTTTTCTGCTATGCTCTTCGCTATACTAGTTTCTATTGATTCTTGAATCTTCTTGCTGTCATATAATTTCAATCTGAACAAGTTTTTCTCTTTCTTTTTTTTATTACTCTGATTTTTGTTATTGATTTTTGTTACTGATTTCCTTGATTTTTCTGTTCCTTTGAATTGGTCATTCCAAAGTGGAACTTTTTGATTTACTTTTATTATATTAAGATAACTTTTTACTTACCTTGATTTATTACTATGATTTTTTTTGTTATCTTTTGTAATGATTGTTATGATTTTTATATTATATATATATATATATATATATATATAATAAATTTGATTTGATTTTCTTCAAAAAAAAATTTCACAGAAAAAGAATTTTTCTAAAAATTCTTTCACCGAAAAAAATTTTTCTACAAAAAATTTTTCTCCAAAAAAAAATTTCTCCAAAAAAAATTTTCTTTCCGAAAAAAATTGTTTTCCAACACCTTCCGCTATCATCGCAACACTTTGTATCATCTTCGGCTACCTTCGGAATACTTTGTGGCACCTTCGCCTGCCTTCGGAATACTTCGTCTCACCTTCGGCTACCTTGGGAACACTTCGTGTCACCTTCGGCTGCCTTTGGAACACTTCGTGTAATTTTCGGCTACTTTCGGAACACTTGTCACCTTCGGCTGCCTTCGGAACACTTCGTGTAACTTTCGGCTACCGTCGGAACACTTCGTGTCATCTTCGACTACCATCGGAACACCTCGTGTCACCTTAGGCTACCTTTGGAACACTTCGTGTCACCTTCGGCTGCCTTCGGAACACTTCGTGTCACCTTCGGCTACCATCGGAACCACTCGTGTCACTTTCGGCTACGTTCTGAACACTTCGTGCCTCCTTCGGCTACCTTCGGAACACTTCGTGTCACCATCGGCTACCTTTAGAACACTTCGTGTCACCTTCGGCTACCTTGGGAACACTTCGTGTCACCTTCGGAACACTTCGTGTCACCAATTCTTCTCAGTGATTTATATAACTTTCCTGAAGAAACCAACTATCTAGGTATTCTTATTCAGAATTTAGCAAAAAATCCAAGATGGTGTCACTAGTAGCCAGGGTGGAAAGATCATTTGGGATTAGTGAGGTCGCGCTTGGCTGTTTTATGGATTATGGGTCATTCGCCAGGCGCTAGAAGAGCGGGGAGTGAATCAGATTGTGATTAGGTGGATCAGTAGCATGCTTATCAGCAGAAAAGGGGAAGCTACGATATGCGGCCACCAAGCGAAATTCTGGGCAGCAAAAGGGTGCCCGCAAGGTGGAATACTCTCACCACTGCTGTGGTGCGTGGTGGTAGACTCTCTCATTAGAGAGCTTAACGGCAAAGGTATCTACGCTCAAGGGTATTCGGACGACCTAACGATTTTAATAAGAGGGAAGTTTGAAAGTAGATATTGTATGAAAGTAGTAGAAGATTGGCGCAGATTAAAAGGCCTTAAAGTCAACCCAGATAAAACTGATATAGTTCTCTTCAGCAGAAGACGAAAGGGTCATGAACTTATTGGGAAATTCAGGATGTTTGGAGAAACCATCACTCCTGGAAACAAGGTGAAGTACTTGGGAGTCACGCGCGACAGCAAGCTATAGTGGACCGAGCATATGAGAGACAGAGCTAGTAAACCTCTGACAGCGTTCTGGATATGTAGAAGTGCCTTTGGTAAAAATTGGGGCCTTCCATCCAAGGCCATACTGTGGATTTATAAAGCAGTAGTGGTGTCGGCTGTGTAGTTTGGTGGCCTAGGCTCGAAGTAGAGATCGCGAGGAAGGAGTTGAGCGAAATTCAAAGACTGGTATGCATCTGCATGATCGGAGCTATGAAAACAACAGCAACGATAGCCATGGAAGCGCTGCTGAATATTGCATCCATCCAAACGATCATCAAGGCGAGAGCATTCACAACTGCGGACAGACTTTTACTTAATGATCTTTGGATGAGCAACTTTAACACGGGTCATGAGAAAATCAGGGGGGCAATAGCCAATCCTATTTTTAACATGCCCAGGGACCGGATAAAACCGGAAATTACCTTTGTGAAGCACTACGAGGCTGTCATACCGGATAGACTAGAATATCTGAGAGGTAGCCAGATAGTCTGTCCACGGATGGACTCATTTGCTTCACAGATGGATCAAAAAACTCTAATGGAGTGGGGGCTGGGGTATTAACCCTGGAACCTATGAGAGAAGAGAGCTTCCACTTAGGAAATTTCGCCAGTATACTTCAGGCAGAAACGTTCGCAGCGATGGAAGGATTGCGAAGTGCATTGAGACCGGAAACGGTAGGCGAAAGAATCACAATCCTTTCCGATAGCGAAGAAATGATCAGAACGATAATGTCGCCTGTAGCCACATCCAATTTAATGAAGGAGTTCAAAAGCACACTGAACCAACTGGGCCAGAGTAATCGGGTGACGGTTGCTTGGGTGCCGGGGCACTCTGGAATAGATGGAAGTGAGAGAGCGGATGAACTGGCAAAGCTGGGTGCTACATCTGCTCAATGTGGACCCGAACCGTTCATTCCTATACCACAGTCAGAATGTGACAAGGCTGTAAAGGAATGGGTGCGTTCAGAGGGAATAAAGCGTTGCCGAGAATATGGTGGGGCAAGGCACACAAATCAGTTCCTACCAATGCCCGACTGCAAGTGGACAAATGCACTGCTGAACATGGACCGGAGTCGCATAAGAAGTGTAGTGGGAGCGATTACCGGGCACTGTGGGCTAAGCAGTCATTTGTCAAAGATGGGAATCGTCAGCGATCCCGAATGTGCCTGTGGTCTCGGGAACGAAACCGGATATCACGTAATTTGTTAGTGTCCAAAGTTTTCTCAACTGAGGCTCAGGACTCTGGGTGGTTATGTGATCAGGCCTCTGAATGTAGTAAAGCTAGGACCAATTGTCCTCGACAAGTTCCTCGCTGGTACTGGTAGGTTCGAAGGATTTACGTGATGAACGAGAAATGAACAAAGGATCAGCAGATCTGTGTTTCATGACCCAGTAGTGGATCGTCCCAACCTGATAAATCTAAAAAAGATGGTGTCACTTTGACAGTTGGCAGCCATTTTCTTAAAATGCTAAAAAATTCTCCTGACCAAACTCTATTACTTTCTAGAAGAAACCATCTCTCTAAGTAGTGTCATTCCGGAGCTAAAATTCGTAAACTCCGAGCATTACCTAAAAAAAACCCTCAAAATTGACCACTTTTCCACATGCCACGGCTTTTACAGAATTTTCCCGGAAAAGAGGCCCATGAAATGTTTCAATTGGGGCCAACACTGACGTTCAGTGAAAATTTCAGGAAGATCGGCTTCTCGAGATAGGATGGTTCTCGAGATCGAAAATTATTAATAGATAGAACATAGATAGATAGATAGAAACCGACAGATCAGAAAAATAGTTTTCATAATGATGAGAATAATAGAAAAATGTCATTTTCAAACCTCGATATCTCAGCCAATTTTCAACCAATTTTGATGAGTTTGGGCTGGTTGGAAAGTAGTTTTTTGTAAAAATAATTTGGAGGGGGAGGGAGGCGAGGGGAAAAAACTCAAAAGTTCGCCTATAGATGGCTCCTTGTCCCAAAAGTTTTTGTATGGAGTTTTTTGGGTGTGGGACTGCGTCACGCCCTCCCCTACCGCTCCGGGCATGATATAATTCTGGGTCACTTTTCTATTTTATACCCACTTGACGAGCGGTAGCGGAGAGCGTGACGCAGTCCCCACACCCCAAAAAAAACGTCAACAAACCCAAAAACCTCCACACAAGAACCTTTGGGACAAGACACGATGTATATGCGAAGTTTTGAGTTTTTTCCCCTCGCCCCTTACCCTCCAAATTATTTTTTAAAAAAAACTACGTCGCAGCAGCTTTCCAACAAGCCCTCACTCATCAGAATCGGTTGAAATTTGGCTGAGATGTGGAGGTTTGAAGATGGTACTTTTCCATACATCTTACCAAAATCCATTGTTCTCATTATTATGAAAACTTTTTTCCTGATCTGTCGGTTTCTATCTATCTATCTATCTATCTATCTATGTTCTATTAATAATTTTCGATCTCGAGAACTAGACAGCCGATTTGCATGAAATTTTCAGGGA
>CM055403.1:139487203-139528610 GCA_029228625.1 Pseudolycoriella hygida | reverse complement strand
GAATATCTATAAGCGAACATCCATAAAGAATGTCCGCATTTTTGTTTCATTATTGGACATAACTAGCTTGTCCACGATTTTCCTATGTTTTTACCCTTTCGTCAAACCTACCTACCAACCACAAAAATTGGACGTCCTTTATGAATGTTCCTTAATATAAAAAATAAAGACCTCACAAATGTTGTTATTTACGCAGTAAATTTTTTATGGAGTAATAACTTGTTGTTGTTAACAAAGAATGCTTTGGCAGGTAGAAAATGTATGAATATGAGAACATCAAAGATTTTAGTTACGAGATTTCATTAATCCAAGGCACACACCCCACTTTAACTAAGTGTTTTGATATGACACCTACACGTGTAACCTACATGGAATGAGTTAAAAGCAAGTTCTTACAACTCGGGCTGTTTGTTTAGATCCCTACATTGACGTCCTTAAAAGTGACGACTTTTCATACACTAAAAATAACTACACCAACACATTGAGAAAATAGAATCTAAAATCTCGCCTCCAACTTTTTCGCAAGGTAATTTACAATATCTGCCCTAGCTGGACTGTTGCATGTAGCGTGTTGCTACAGCTGGCTAGAGTCGTATTATTGGGAGTATTGTATAGACGTAAAATATCTTCACGTCACTAGGGACGGAAACGTTTCTTCCACTGTATGTACTCCAATACACTTGCAAGTAGCTTGCATATACCCCAATACATATTCGATGTGTACTTTCGCTTGGGCTTCGCAAGCGTACACATCTTCTGCGTATTGCGACGTATATGAATGTTCAAAATGCGACAATACATGAGTTGGTACAAATAGCGAAAACACTTTTTGCGACGAAATATTGAAATTAGTAGATTACGTTCAATGCAGTGAAATCAATTCATCTCATGAGAGATCAATTTTGTGATATGAGCGGAACTCACGAGTGTATCTTCGAGCAACAAGCTTTGGAAACTGTTTTTAACAAGGGTAGAGTTTGCATATCCGAGCCGAAGGCGAGGTATGCAACTACCCGCGTCAAAGACAGTTTCCGAAGCGAGTTGCTCGAAAATTCACGAGTGAGTTCTCGAGTTCACAATATTGATCTCGAATTAATGAATTATTTTCACAGCATGGAACGTATGCTATTTTATTCGCTGTTCCATATGGAAAGAAGCTGTCACAAGCTGTTACCCACCATCAAACAAAAAACCACAACAACACAATTAAAATTTATTTTTTCTCGAATTTGTTTGAAAAATATATCAAGACGAAAGTACACATGTTGACTGTCGTATTTTCGAACACCTGCTCAGCTCACATCATTCGAAGATTCGACGGTTTCAACCGTTTCGACTAAAACGGTGATAATGACATTAGTTGTATGTAATGAGTTTTGCGGACAGGATACAATGTTATTACATGTGGACACAAATATCGAAAGAACCCTACGCCTACATGTAATAGAGCGCATTACATGGGGGAAATATACATGTATTGACATAAAAACTATTTTTGTCGGATTGTGGGTAATTTCTCTGAGAGTATTAGTCATCCAATATGAAATTGCGTGTAATCTTTCTGAGAATATTCGTCATCCAACATGGGGTTGCTTATCATCTTTACATTTGCATTTTGTAAAGTCATTCGATTAAGTTACTCGCTACAGGTGAAATTTTGATACCATCTAGTGCAAATCTCAGAGTCACGTAAAGGTTGCTTACATTGCTATTAACAGCTATAAGGATGGTTCCTAAGTTCACCCAAGCTTCGTAAATTGGGTAGTTTCGTGGCTCGACTCCCGAAACGCCCAATACAGAAACTCGAAAAAATTTGTGACGTCACTCACATATGAAAGGAGATGCATTTCGTGTTCTGTCATCAGAAGAAGGGTGCCACCTACGTAGCATTTGGAAAAGTACCAACATGCGAAATATGGCGTCAGACATTCTCAGCTGACTTTGCGTATTCATGTGTTCGATACTGATCAATCCAGAGATGGAACCTGTCAATAGATAACACTGATACAACCTGCGACTGTGAACAAATTGAACGTGAACAGATGACAGCCAGTAAATTGGTCTTCACGATGTCTGCACAAGAGGAAAAAGTGTCATCAAATTTGGTTGCCGAATCAGTTGGACATTGCCATGCCATGCCGGCAGTTCGCATCAAATATAAGAATAAACAGTTGCAATATATAGAAAAACCAGCATTAGATTAAGAATTGAGATGTAATACAAGACTTATATGAGATTGTATGAGCTTATGTATTTCATTAGCCATTACAAAACTCCTACTGACAAAAATTAAACTTTGAAATTTGATACTCTGAAGCTTTCTTTTCTGTAACTCCCAGAAGTCTCTTCAAAATTCAACGAACAAAAAAAAAATGCTTCGCTCAAATACAAGAATATATTTTGTCTGCTACATACCACCATATTGAAACATCCAACGATTGAACAAAAATATTAAAAACGATTTTTTCCTGTAAATTTTATATCTCAACTCTGTTCTCGACAAAAAAATCTAAAACAAACAAAAAAAATTTGTCCGAAAAAAATTCAAAAGAAAATTGAACCCCTCAGCAAAAATATACTCAAGTACACACACTTACCGTCCTAACGTAGACGTATATCTCATATGATGCATGTTGTGCTATCTATTACATTATTGTACAGTTAATTTTCTTATGAAACAATTGAAAAAGAATAAAATACGAAAAAAAAAAGTATCGGGTGGAAGTAAAGTGAGCAACAGGTCGTCTAGTTATGATAAAAACCATTTCCTTTTTCATTCCCGTACGAAATTTAAGGGACTTACGGCTTTTTTGTACATTGAAAGTGAAAACTAACATTTTCTGTCTGTCGGTATTTAATTCTAAGGCAAGCAGAAATTCTATATAAAAATTAATGTTGGAATCACGAAACTGATTCTTGCTACGATTTTTCAGCTTTTAGAGAACCCTCGTAAAGGACGTTCGTTCTCAATCTTCTGATCCTCTCGACCAAAAATCAGTCATTTCATCGATTTTTGTGAAATTTCAACGTTCTTTGCACGTAGTTTCGATCGGATTAGATTCAGAAGCGCCGATTTGTCAATAAGAGTAACAGATAGTATTTAATTACGTTGATTGGAGTGTTTTAGGTAGACTTTCTGTGCGGGCGAACATCAAAAGTCTACTTTTTCATTCTTAAAACATGTCCAAAAACAGACCAAAATTCATGACCTTTGGTAAACGAAGCAAAATTTAGTAAAAAGCTGGCTGTTCTAGGAATTCAAAGTCTCCCCCCCCCCCCCCTTCACAGAAACTCTGCTAAAACACTTCTGAAGTACTTTTTATTTCAGGCAAATGTACCGTTACTCCTATCGACAAGTCAGGGGGGATAGAAACTTGGTGGTCCCATATTTCCAGCACCTAGGCCGCCTCTGGATTATCTTTTGAATGTTGAGTGTTCGTCACACGTTTGAATAGTCGGGATTTCGTGTAGTTATTGATCTAGGCTTCGACTAGGATCAACTATGTCTGTTGGGAGCAAAATTCGGTCTATTCCAACTGCCAAAATGACGTATTAAACGTCAAAGCTATAAAACAGTCGAGCATTTAGAAAGATGCTCCCACATGCTTGTGTCGTAAGTCTTCATAAATTTGATCAACAAAGAATCTTAGACGTCATTTTGACAGTTGGAATAGATCGGGTTTTGCTCCCAACAGATTCAACTAATTCCCAACGAAGGTTTGGCCTTTCAACTTTTCCTCCCTTGTGACTTAAATATCAATTGCCTAGAATTTTATTTGTAATTTGATGGGTAAGCTCCAGGATGTACTAATTTTTTCGAGATCGGGTCAAAATATTCATGCAAAAAAGTGTAACGGACAAAATGTGTAAAACCAATGTAAATGTGAAATCATGTTGAGCACGTCGCGAATGAATTAAGTGTTGTTTGAAAGCTCAACTTATTAGAAATAGAAATAGTTCAATCAAGTTGAGCTTTCAAACTACCCTTATGGGTTTATTCACATCTCGCCCAACATAACTATAGCTTTATTTCAGGTACAGAAATACCAAATAGGGAAGTAACACACTTTATTTTTCGATATTTTTAAAGTTCCCAGTGTTTAAAATGTCAATGTATTTTGGTTCTCATTCTCACTCGCGTGCGTGACGATGGAAATACACGTTGGCATTTTCAACATTGGGAAACATCCAAAAAAAGCGAAAAATGTGTTAACGGTACGGATTCGTTGTTGATGTGATAAATGCTTAGCATCGGAGTTGACTAACTATTATGATGGCATCGTTTGGCTAACCAATTCAGCAAACGTAGATACATTTCGTGCCTATAGAAGAATCGAAAGTTTATGCGACTTGTGAAGGTATGAAATAACTTTCATAAGTTCTTATGTTTGAAGCTTAGTGGCAGCTCATCAGACACTTGCCACGAGTTAGCAAGTTCAATGACGATTTCAATTATCGTTCGGTGGAGTTTTTTGTTTGATAGTTGTATATAGTTGTGATATAGTGTGATTTCTACTGCATATTAATGCAAAACTTAATCTTCTATCAGATACCAACAGTGGTCAAATTAGTACTATTTCACTATTTGACATTTCTTCGTACACTAAGGAAAATATCTACAGGCGACGTAGGAATTGTTCTTAGTACATTACGTACGTCCCCTTCGGGTCGGGCCGTAACTTTCCCACTCGTCAAAATAAAAATTTGGAAGCACTTACGTACGGTTTTTTACGTGAAGCAATGTAAATGTGCATTTTAGATGAGCAAAGCGAATGTAAAATCGCATTTACATTGCTGAAACACATAAAATAATATACGCCGCCGACGTATTATATACGCGGTGAATGTATTATCTACCTTATTTAAGTATTGTGTAGTATGCTATACGTAACGAACGTGTTATTAGCTCACATAATACGTGCAGGGCATTCATAATACGTGCACGGTGGATAAAATACGTCGGCGGCGTTTATTATAAACACAATTCCTACGTCACTTGTAGATATTTTCCTCAGTGTATCTATAAGTGGAAAATATCTACGGACGACTTTAATAACAATGCAATGAAGTAAAGGCAGTATTACCGAGTTACCAAGATCGCATGACTAATACTACCACACAAGGTAGACAATCGAGGAAGATATGAGAGTGAGTCTATCGCTTCAAAGGGTAGCTTGAAAGAAAAAAATATGTCATTCTTTCATGCTTTCAAAGAAGTAGCATGAAAGAAAAAAATATGAGGGCCGTAGAGCATTTAGGGAAACTTAAGAAATAAAGAAAGCTAAACAACATGCTTTCAAACTGTTCTTTGTGAGAGATTGAACTAAGTGTTACGGTGTGAGAGACCTAATACATTACCGGAAGTAACAAATCCTGTATTGCAAAATTATTGCTAGAAGTAACGAATCTAGCATACAAAATTTTCAAAAGTGAAGTCTAGTGCTTCAACTAAAGTAACCGTTTAGAAATAAGTGTATTTAAGCAAACGTAATTCAAATGGTTGCTCATTCTGCCTTTATGTCTGGTGATATACACATAGTCATGACATAACATAGGTGTACTGATGAAATCACATACCCTGATATGTGAGGGCGTGATACGCCGAAATCAGCATTTTGTTATTGTCCATTGTTTCGTCCCTTATATAGTGCCCTTCATAAAAGATGGAAAGTAAAAAATCCCTTATATTTAGTTCGTGCACTCTAATATTTTTGGTCAAAAATCCAAGCCTTACAAAGCTATCAGAGAAAATATAATCATTTCTGACTGAGTCGACATTATATCAGTCATTTTTTCTTTCGTGTGTTTTGCTAGCCTTTTGCGTCGTCACAGTAGGCTAATCCGTTATATTCATGTTCAAAAATCTATATCTCGTGAAATATTCACAATTTAAATGTAAGAATTCTTAAAACGTGATTTAGGAATGTTCAAAATGTTCAAATTAATAGCCGTAAAGTTGTTAGACAAAGTGAGGGGTTTGATTTCTCGCCATACATAACCTCAAAAAAATATATTTTCCATATTTTCGTCAGAAACTTGTCGAAATCAGTTGTAAACGTCAAAGTAATTCATTATAAGTCGAAACGAGCCTAGTCCAACGAAAAAAAGATGAATTTCTGGGTTGATTCTTTGATTTTGATACTGACTGTCTTTGAATCTCAAAGCGCTGAACAACAATTCGCTTCAAAACCACTAGAAAATTCATCCCTTTTTCGTCGGACTAGGCTCATTTCGACTTATTATGAATTACTTTAACGTTTACAACTGATTTCGACAAGATTCTGACGAAAATATGGAAAGTATATTTTTTTGAGGTTATGTATGGGGAGAAATCAGACCTGTCACTTGGTCTAACAACTTTACGACTATTAATCTGCGGCCTACATGCACAAATATTTTCCCCGACATTTTTGAACATTTCTAAATCACGTTTTAAGAATTCTTACATTTAAATTGTGAATATTTCACAAAATATAGATTTTTGAACATGAATATAACGGATTAGCCTACTGTGGTCGTAACAATGAATTTTCAAATGCAACTGCAAGGCATCGGATCACTCTAATCATAAGTCCACCAGTAATCTCACTTTTTTGATCTTGCTAAATTCCACTTAACAGTTAACATATTGGACACAGTCCAAATAAATCACGTAAGTTTTGATGCAGTTGACAAAATCATTTTCATTTCTGGTAAGCTGACCTTTCATACAAACCAAACCCGATTTATTCGCATCACGTCAAATATCTTTACTGCTAAGGATTAGTTTAGCGTCCGATAGGAATAAATCGCATAATGTTTGTTTGAAAGCTCAGCTTAGCAAAATTATTTTTATTTCTGAGAGGTTAAGCAAGCGGTCAAACGAACCTTACGCGACTTATTGGTATCACATCCGTTACGAGCCGTGTTTTTTGAGAAATTTCATACAATTTACATCAAAACTATACGCACCGATTACGAGCCCCCGAGAACATACCCCTAAACAAAAGAATTTCGTACTGCTCGTAACCGGGGATCTTACCCTACTCCTTAAAACATCCATCGGGAAAAAATGACTTAAAAGCTGTAGTTGCTATACTCACGAAGCGTATAAATCGCTCAAGGTTTATCTGAAAGCTCAACTTGATAGAAATAAAAATAATTTTATCAAGTTGAGCTTCCAAAAAATATGTCCCACAATTTGCATCGCATTCTCCAAACGTGGATACTGCAACGGTTTTGTTGAAACGAAACGTTAAATCAGATTTAAAAAGTGTGACATTTCTTTGACTCGGTGTTTATACAATAGAAACCATGAAATCTTGACTCCACTTTAGTGTTCTTCGTCAGAAGCGAATTTTGTTTAGAAATACTTTGCATTATACGAAAACATTTTTATTTTATTTATAATATTCATGGCAGAGGAATGTGTAATAACATATTTCTGAATAAATCCTGCGTCTCTCAATTAACAGGAAAGTTATAGTGTAGATTACGGTAAAAATGAAATGTCGATTGGACTTTTTTTTTGAAAGACATGAACGAGTAAAAAAACAAAAAAGAGGCAAAAATGAAAACTTGTATTGAAGGTACTGCTATCTAAATGGCAATCCTACACACAAAATTTTTTTCTTACAAATATTTGAATCATCGACCCCATTTTTATTATTTTTATACGCACATATTTATCATTTAATCAACAAACGAATTTTTTAAGTTTTTTTTTGTTTTATTTCATAGATTTATTATACAAGACTAAGACGAATAATGTTAAATATTTTCTTATTGGAAAAGTGCCAATCATTTTCGTTCCACCTCAAACTCAACCGATTTTTCTGATTTTTTGTTTTCGTATTCAGAATGATCGTTGATGAGGAGATGGTATAGGACACTACTTAAGAAAACATAAATTTCACTTTAAATTTTGAAAATCGTTTGGTCGATTTGCAATAAATTAACAATTATTTGAACGTTTCGTTTATAATGAGTCAAGTGTTTATCTAAAAAAAATTTCAAATAAACCTGCTGATGATTGCAAAGAATCTTGTGATGTATTCGTTAAAAGAAAAACATTTGACTGTGAAACCAACTAATCAAAAGTTATAAGAATTACTATTTGTATCAAATACAGACAGCTGGACCACACTGACAGGTCTTTAATTTTATAAATATAAATCACCGCAGATATTCAACCAACTTGTGGGATAAATATCACAGAAATAAATTTCAGTCAAAGATTATTTGATAATGCGACCGATGTAAATAGAAAATAGCTATTTTGGTCTCATGTTAACAAACACTTTCTTCGTGCGGTAAGAGAATTAGTCATTTCGTTGTAACAGGCAACAGAATTCCAATGAATATTTAATTGAAATAAATAAATGAATCATTACCTGGCACTCAAAGCCTGGCGATAGATTTCCAACATAACAGCCTCGTGCAGCATCATTTGTTCCAACTGATGCATTTGATGCAATTCAATAATTTGAAAAGATATTTTTTTTTACTTTTTTGTTTGGTTTGTTAGAAATTGAATGAGCCAATTATTAACGTTTTTATTCCAATATTGACAATGTACTTGACATTTATCAGAAAACATCAAACTATATTGTCACCACACGCACTTAATACACCATTCAAATATCACTTTGTCAATTTCTACCGAAAAATTCATTATTTTCTCATCTTTTTATAACTTCATTTCATATCGTAGATGGCACTGTAAGTACTAAAATTTTGATTGACTTCGGTTCATGATATGAAAACCAAAACATCAAACAGCAAAGGACGACGTACAATGAACAATCAAAACAACACACTACACTCATAACAAAAAAACTTCAAAGTTGAAATAATAAAAAAAAAAAACGATAACATCCAAACACATAAGCGTACGAGAGAATACTGTTGGCTCTCAAAGTCTCTGCTTATCGCCGGCGGCAACAAAAATTACAAAACGTTCTGGTTAAACCGCTAGTCCACGACTAACTGAAAACTCTACGAAAACTCATCACATAATTTGATGTGTATTTTCTATTCCCTCTGTGTTCGTGACAGACTAACCAATACATCGGCAACGTCGTCGCAATGTGTGCAAAGAGAAATATTAAACTTGTTGTTCGTTCAAAAAGCAAAAAAAAAACTGAAACAGAAACTTGATGTTTGCAGCTCCATAACTGTCAGAATACCGATTGGTCCGAAACTGAGAGGATGCTGTATGTATTGGAAGAAGACACATAGAATCTACAAAAAAGACGTTTTGCAAATTTAATGAACATCAAACGCACGAAAACACAGTGGATGTGAGATGTAAAACTCGATGAGAATACGAAAGAACAACAGAAAGAGGATGGATGAAAACAATAAACTTTGAGAATTTCTCGTCGAAGGGGAAATTGAGAGTGAATTTCTCACAAGCGCATGGAGGAAAATTTCAATTCACACACGCACACAAACGATTCATTGGTGTTGGGAACACAGACAAGTTTTGTTTTCGCTTGTTGAAAAAATGCAGCAACCACTACTTTTCTATACACTTTTACATATAGACGAAGAAATCAGGTACATAGTCAGACGATTGATTGTCCATCATAGGAAATCCAGGAAAATTTTTGATCCACAATTAATTTTCATTTGTGATTTCTACCGAAGTTGTTGAGTGGGAAAATAAAATATAAAAATAAATTGTCGAATTAAAGTTGTCACCAAGACCGACGTCAATGCATTAAATTAAAGAAATGATTGCAAGAGTTTTGTTTACTGCTTTTATGTCGTTAGTAACATTACGGGGTTTATATTTTGACGATAGTAGAGCCTTACACTCTAAATGCTTCAGTTAAGAAGTTATTTGAAATTTCAAATGTATGGTTACACGTACAACAACATGTACATTGTACCTACATATCCATATCCACCTCGACAGTGTGCTTTTGTATAAGGGCCCTCTTCATAAAATATCCCGTGAAAAAAGTTACACTTTCCGTGATTTTTACATAAAATCCGTGAAAGAAAGCTACCCCTCAACCAGAACACAGCGAACGAGGGGTCCCACACTCATAAGATTTAAAAATCAATTAAATCTCAGAATTGCGGGACCCTTGGATAGCGAATCGTTTGAAAGAAGTTTATTATTTGAAACGCTTCGTACGACATCTGCCTTTGTCAAAGTTTTACCAATTTCATGATAAGGTTCATAAGCTTAATACTTGTAAAATCTTCCTTTCCTTTCCTTTAGCATTTTATGCATTTTATCAGGAAACCCGCTATACTCTTTGCGTGAGAGTAGAGAGCAGCAGAGCGGTGTTTAAAAATTCTAATTTTTAGTTACTTATACAGCCCTATAGGACAATCGATTCTCTTGGCTATTACTATTGACTGATGAGTTTGTGGTATGAAATGTGACGTAACAGTGTCTTAATTTCGGATGAACAGGTTACGGAAATCCTACTCCATTTGCTAAATTTTCACGACTCAAGAAGTTTCTTATTGGACTTGATAACACTTGGAGTTGGAGTGATGAGCAAGTCCATCTCTCTCGCTGTATCGACGCTGTTCATTACTACTATTATTCAAAACGAGTGTCAAAAGGTATTTCAGCGAGACAAAATTGACCTTGAAGAATATCTTTGTTCGCTCGAGTTGCAATTTACACAGTGGGTTTCTTGCGTGTGCGCGAAGTGAATAACCGCTTTTATCCACGAAACAAAACCTCCACATTTTTCAAATTCATGCAAGAATTTGGCGTGGGTTTTTCTCGAGTTTTCCTTGACCGTGAATATAAATTCTTAGAAAATGTTCCTCGATTTTCCGGTCCACAAACATAATTTTTTTTTTAATGTCAATCTGAGTAGAATTATTAAAATTACCTGCAAATAAATTTATTTTCCGTGATAACGATCTTTCCTCGAGTGATATATCGTAATTGTCAATAGATTTAGAAATTAACTTCAGTTGTTGGTGTTTTTTAGGCTATAATTTTTGTATAATTTAGATTAATCTTTGTTAATTTGTAGATTAAAAGCTGAGATTGCGACAATAAAGTCGGAAAACGTTCAAACTAAATAGTTAAAAAAAAAATATGTTTGTGGACCGGCAAGGAAGCAAAACTGCGGTAAGAATAGATGGTTAAATTAGTGAGGCTTTCAATGTTAATGAGTGCGTTCGTCAGGGTTGTTGTCTCTCTCCGCTTCTGCTTATAATTTTCATGGACAAAATAATCAGGCAGGAAACTGTGGAAGTTGAGGAAGTAATTATGAAAATCCTGGCCCCTATTAGCTGATAGTACCACTGATTTGCGGTGGGGGATTGACTGCCTGAATGCTATATGTGAAAGCACGGGATTAGGATAAGTGTAAGCAAAACTAAGGTTCATGTCGGCAAATCTCGGAAAGAGGTTTAGAGGTTTCTTGTAGTGTAAATGGGAAGCAGTTGGAACAGGTTTCGGAGCTTAAATATTTAGTAAGCATTTTTGCAGGGAGCTAGGGAATTTGAGGAAAGGAGGAAAATGGGAAACGCAGTGGTCAGTCAGTTGAGGTCTCATGTTTTCAACAAAAAGGAAATAAGTGGCGACACAAAGTTAGCTATTCACAATGCAGGTCAATTTTCAGACCGACGATTCAGTATGGTAGTGAGAGTTAGGTTGACTGCGGATATATCGTGCATGACCTGCAGGTTTCTGATATGAGGGTTCTTAGCGTATAGCGAGGGTTAATCGGAGGGCGCAGTGGGATAATCATATGAGGAACGGCGACATTAGGGAAAACTTGGGGGTTTCGTCAGTGAAAGAAGAGGCAAGGGCTAGTTGTCTGCGCTGGTTCGGGCACGTTTAAAGGATGGATAATAACAGGAAACCAAAAAGGATCTTAGATGCACAGGTCTCAGGAGTTAGGCCAAGGGATAGACCAAGTAGAAGGTTTATAGATTCAATTAAATCAGATTTAGAAGTTGGGGACTTTCACTAGGCAAACAAACTAGGCAAAAGACCCCACACCGAAAGGTGTAAAGTATGATGATGATAATGATGATATGGACTGGAAGAACGAGTAAAATTTTCCAAAGAAGAAAATATGTGGGTGAAGTTAACACAACTCAAGATTTACAGATGATTTTGAGTTGTCACAAGATTATTCTGCACATTTCACTGGCATCTTGAGTTGCACAAGATTAATCTTGAATTGCTCAAGATTGTTGTGCACATTTTTTTCAAAATAATAATGTTGAGTTGCTCAGGAATGTTACGCATCTTGCATTCTAAATAATAATGTTGAGTTGCACAAGATTTTTGTGGATATTTTATTCGAAATTAAAATGTTGAGTTGCACAAGATTTTTCGCACATCGTATTCGAAATTGCAATGTTGAGTTGCTCAAGACTGTTATGGATATCTTATCACAACAAAAACCTCTTAAAAGGTAGACTGTGACGCAGTCCGTAAGTCCGCTTCCAAAATTAATGATGTCGCTTGAGATGACGCTTACGCTGAAAATACGCAAAAAATGATGATGCAAAAAAAACTTTTTAATGAAAATTCAAATGTTTGAAAATGCGTCACAAATGCCAGAGCCAACGACGAAATAATTTTTCTGTACTTAGAATTTTTACATAGCAAAAATCTGACCTTATTGATGCCTGACTTTTGAGAAAACTTTATTTGCTGAATTCAAAATTAATTTTTAAAATTCTTCTAAAAGGTATCCAAGTAACTTTATTAACTTAATTTTTGAGAAAATTTTGCATGTGAAAATTGAGAAATTGGAAACATTATTACGTGGATTGCTCTGGCATTTGTGACGCAATTTCAAACATTTGAATTTTCTTTAAAAAGTTTTTTTTGCATCGTCATTTTTTTTTCGTATTTTCAGCATAAGCGTCACCTCAAGTGATATTATTATTTTGGAAGCGGACTTACGGACTGCGTCACTCTCTACCTTTTAAGAGGTTTTTGTTATGATATCAGTCGTTTTGGAAGTTTTTAGTAGAAGAATTTAGAACTAAAGTTCATGTAAAAAATTCGTAAAAAATTCGAAAAAAATTTTCTCAGAAAAGATAGTTTTCTAAAAAAAAATTTCTCCGAAAAAATTCTTCTCAGAAAAAAATTTTCTTTGAAAAAAAATTTCTCCGAAAAAAATTTCTTCGTAAAAAATTGTCTCCGAAAAAAATTGTCTCCGAAAAAAATTTTTTTTAAAAAAAGTTTTTCTCCAAAAAAATTATCTCCAACAAAATGTTTTCTCGCAAAAAATTTTTTCCAAAAAAAATTTTCTCAGAAAAAAAATTTCCAAAAAAAATTTTTCTACAAAAAAAAGCTTTTCTCCAAAAAAAAGTTTTCTTCAAAAAAAAAATTCTGAGAAAAAAAATTTTTCTCAAAAAAAAATTTCTCACAAAAATCTTTTTCCAAAAAGACATATTTCTCCAAAAATTTTTTTCTTCAAAAAAAATGTTCTCCAAAAAATTTTTTTTTCAAAAAAAAATTTCTCCAAAAATAATTTTTCTCAAAAAAAAAATTTCCCAACACCTTCGGCTACCATCGGAACACTTCATATCACCTTCGGCTATCTTTGGAATACTTTATGTCACCTTCGCTTGCCTTCGAAACACTTCGTGTCACCTTCGGCACACTTCCTGTCACCTTCGGCTACCGTCGGAACACTTCATGTCACCAATTCTTCTCACTGATTCATATAACTTTCCTGAAGAAACCAAGAGTCCAGGTATTCTTATTCAGAATTTAGCAAAAAATCCAAGATGGCGCCATTTTGACAGTTGGCAGCCTTTTTCTTAAAATGCTAAAAAATTCTCCTGACCAAACTCTATAACTATAAGAAACCAACTTTCTAAGTGTTATCATTCCGGAGCTAAAATTCGAAAACCTAAAGAAGCATAATTTATACATAACAAAAATCCAAGATGGCGTCACTTTGGCAGATTTCTGAAAATCCCAAAAAATTCTCCTAATCAAACTCTTTAACTTTCCCAAAGAAACCAACTCTAAGTATTGTCATTCCGAAGCTAAAATTTGAAATCCAAAAAAACCTAATTTATTGCTTGGGAAAATTCAAAATGGCGCCGGTTTGACTAGTGGCATCCATTTTCTTCGGATCCCAAAAAATTTTCCTGACCAAACTCTATAACTTTCCCGAAAAACCCAACTCTCTAGCTACTGTTCCTCCGGGGCTAAAATTCGAAAACTCCGAGCATTGCCTAAAAAACCCTCAAAATTGACCGCTTTTCCACATGCCACGGCTTTCCAGAATTTTCCCGGAAAAGCGGCATATGAAATTTTTCATTTGGGGAAGAGACTGAAGCTCCCTGAAAATTTCAGTAAGATTGGATGTCTAGTTCTCGAGATGGAAAATTATTAATAGATAGATACAAAGAAACCGACAGATCAGAAAAAAAAATTGTTCATAATGATGAGAAGAATAGAAAAATTGAATCTCCATACAAAAATGTCATTTTCAAACCTCGATATATCAGCCAATTTTGAACCGATTTTGATGAGTCTGGGCTCGTTGGAAAGCTGCTGCGACGTAGTAGAAATAATTTGGAGGAGGAGGGGGCGAGGGGAAAAAATTCAAAAGTTCGCCTATATATGGCTCCTTGTCCCAAAGGTTTTTGTATGGCGTTTTTTGAGTTTGCGGACTTCTTCTTTGGGGTGTGGAGACTGCGTCACGTCCTCCGCTACCGCTGCGGGCATGAATAAAAATAGAAATTGGCTCCGGGAGATGCGGGAAATGTTTGATTTTCGACTACATTCTTTGAGCAATCTCGCAATTTCATTGTAACTGCCAATTACATCGCATAGTGTCTGTTAAGTGATGTCAAATAAATTTTGGTTGCGACGATCGCTTGGGCAGTGAACGCAAAATTTCCCTGAAATTTAGTACAACAGTATGAAATAACTGAAATTTAGTTATTCTAAATTCGATTGTCGCAACCACTATACACGACCGTGGACAATGACATGTCGCATACTGTGATACCGATTTTTAAAAACGATAAAAAGTATGTCAGCAACAGTCGAATGACGCCACACTGGCAAGAAAAATAAATACATGTTTTGGATAGCATTTTTGACAATTTCGATTTAAATTTTTTGTTTCACGTAACAAGCGGGGGGGGGGGGGGAATGGCCTTGTGTTACGCTAGCGTTACAGGGGAGGGTAGGGGTCTAAAAAATGTCTAATACGTTATTTATGGACGGGCCCAAAAACACATTGATACCAACTTTATAGAAAAAAAATTTATAAAGAGAATTTCTTCTGACTTTCTCCTCACAGGACTGACAGTTTTTCAATTTTCATGCTTTTAAATAGTTACAAAATAATTTGTGTTTCGTACATAATTTGTTAATTCGTTTTTTAAGGTCTTAAGGTCTAGTAATCACATACAGTCATAAAAAAGTCGGTTCCCTGATCAATTCCATCAAATTTAGATTTTTCAAATAATATCTCCCCTGTGTAGACGACGACACTGTGTGCCACAAGTACATAAATACCCAGGGGAGGGAGCACCTTGACTCTTTAATCAATCTACGTCTTTCATACATTCGTAGATTGATTGATCCAATCAAAACATTGAAAAAATGTGTATAGTCCACATTATGCCTCAAAAGTGACCACAAGAATGTCACATGTTACTCAGTTTTCGTGTAAGACATGTGAAACGCAATTAATACTATCATGTAATTTATAAGAAAAACATTTTCCTTAATAACCACAAATATACCTCCCAAAAAGTCAATTCCTCTTTCGACCCATTCCAGCGCAACCAAATAGATCCCGGTACACACATATTTTATTTATTTTTCCTTTCAACAAATTCGACTTCTTCTTCTTCTTCTTATTCACGTAACATTCTGAGTTCTCCACGCATAAATTTCGCAATTGCGCCATATCAACAGAAATTCCATCTCGTCAATTCCCAATATTCCATCTATCCCATATCTTTTAATCAGTCAGTTCTAATCAGAAGAAAAAGCAAAAATGTATTTAATAGGTTATTTATGTGACACATCATTTTCAAAGCAAAGTCCGTAGATTCTAATAAATGGTGTATGTTTAGTCATATACATACATTTTTTTTTTCTTACGCTATGCTAGTGAGGGGCAGGTGGATGAGGGAAATACATTTGAACATTTGTATTGGATATGGGTGGCTTTTCTGTGGATAAACGTTCGATATCTAACATAAGGTAGACATAAAGAGAGTTGAAGTCTTATAAGAAGAAATGTTTGGAAAATTCACCGTTTTGAGCTTCCTTGTGTACCAAACCGACGAAATACACTGCAATGGAAAGGAAAAAAAACGTAATGTTTATGTGACGGGGGGATAGTTTATGTTTGCGAATAATCACAGAGATGGGGTGATTTTGGGTATTTATATACATAGTTGTGTTTTGGGGGGGTTTTTCGACAGAGAGAAACGCTCATGGACATAATTTACGTGACATATTTATAAATGACGCATTATGCAGCCAAATAGAAACGATTATTGTTTGGGTTATTATTAGAGGGAGACGAATAGTCGATGATATCATTAATGTGATTGTGACTGGAGTTTATATGACGGTTTTGATCAACGTGTTTTACGTATACGTCTACGAATATACATACGCCACAACTATTTAATGTATAAAGAGTGACACATTATTGACGATATGAAGGACATAAATCAGACAATGCTAATATAATTCTAACAATTGTAATATAACGTCGCATTACAAGTTTACCTACTTTATGCGTGCATTTCGTTCAGGGAGTTTACGAGCGAGGGGGTGATACAAACATCCAATTTATTATTTATCGTTTTAGTTTTTGTATGAATTTCCGGAATGTTTGACTATGTCACAATACGATGAATTATATGGTTTAATTAATATCGTTCACATCTGTCGAAAGTATAATTGAATAATTTGAAGGTAAGTTTAAGTAAAGACGTTTTTCTGCTGGATGGTTAGCGTGATCAACATAATTGATTGGAAATATGAGAAAAGTAAAGATTCTGTCAAATTAAAGATTTGATTGATTGGATGTTTTGTTCATGCCGCAATCAGGAAAAGTTTAAAAAAGCGTAAATAAATTTCATGACTAGAAGCAGTCACAGATTAATGTGTGTACCTAAAGCAGCTCTAACCAAAATCCATGGATCCCTTGAGGATACGCCCAATCAGCGAGATCATGCAGGCAAGTACAATCTTTTACATTGTGTGGAGATCAAGACCATCCCTTCCGGAGAGGAGAGTTGTTAATCCATGCACAAGTCACGATTTTCCCATGGAGATGGGTTTTCGCTAGTTCCAGTGTCACCAAAGACCAAATGGTCCTACTGGAACAGGCCTTGGCTCCACAAAATCAGTGTTCGCGCGGTTTCTTCATATTTGTTGCTAGCGGAAGACTAAAGTGCCACCTTAGCTAGGGCCTATGGCAAAGATTTTTTTTAGATTTACCAGTTTGGGTCGGACCATTCCTGGTCCTTTAAACACAGATCTGATGATTATTTGTTTCGTAACCCGCTCATCATGTAAATCTTAAAAACCTCCCAGTCCCGACCAGGAACCTGTCTAGAGCGGCAGGTCCCATCCTGGATACTGTTTTAGTTTGCTCGCATATAACGTTAACGCCCGTTTCCTCATTCAGGCCGCAGGTACAGTTGGAATTGTTATAGATTCCCATTTTATGCCAGGTGCCTGCTCAATCCGCAGTGCCTGGTAATCGCGTCTCCTGTCCAAGTTTAGCAGTTCTCTTGCTCACCTGTCATCAGGCACCGGGAAGAAACGCTTCCTGTGCATTATTCCTTTATAGGCGCTCTAATAATCAGCAAATTCCCACATAACCCAATTCTTCATCGCTTTCACGCATTTCGAATTCTGGATGGAATAAGAGTTACCGGCCCGTACTCGATGTTGCCGAGCCCTTCCTCGCTCGTCCCAGACCAGCGTGACCTGATTTCTCAGTGCCATCTGGTTCAGGATTTCCTTCAGGCCTTTCACTAGCTTGGATGTCACGACAGGCGAGATGAGTGCTTTAAACATCGCCTCCCATCAGAAAATTTCAGCCTGAAAGACGTCGGCGTAGGTGGTACCATCTTTCCGCCGACGGTTTCAGAGCAAATACACCGGCTCCCGTGCTTTCTGATGTTTTACAGCCTCACAATTCCTTCTTCTGATAGGCGGCTCGGCCAACCTTCCAGCCATTCAGATCAGCCTCGAAACGCCTTACGAAGTCTGTCTCCGGTTTCATTCGGTCCCTAGGCATCGCCAATGATAGCCTTCTTGATCTTCCCATGGCCCGAAATGAAATTTGAGTCCAGAGATCGTTCTGAGACAGCCTATCCGCCGTGGCGAAAGCCTTCGCCTTTACCGCCACATGGACCGGTGGCAGGTTAATTAACGTCTCCATAGCCGCCGTAGCTGTCGATTTCATAGCTCCGGTAATACAAATGCATACCAGTCTTTGAATGAATTTTTTTGATTTTTGTTCGATGGTCTTTTCTCTTAGTTTTTTGCTCATGTAGTGTACCTTTAAGTTTGGACTCAAGAAGCAGGGGCTACTTTGCGTAGCACCTGAACTTGTATCCGTTTCAGTCATTAAAATTTGACAGCCGATAGTGTCGCCGTCGAAATACGCAAAAAGGTTCCTCCCAGTCGTGGAAAAAAGCAAGATGAACTTTGCTGGAGGGGAGCAGATATAGTAAGTGTGTAGTCACACCAATGCAACTGTGACCTCGGGGAAGAGACGGGCTATCACATTATCTGTGAGTGTCCAAAACACTCCATCGTGAGGCTCAGGGATCTGTGTGGTCAAGCAAGCAAACCCCTAGATGTGTTCCGATTATATTCCTTCGTGGACACCATCCTGACGGGCACAGACAGGTTCAATTGATTTAAATGATGAACAAGAAAGGGACAAAGCAATAGGTTAAGGCTATCCTGACCTGATAAATTTATGAAGTGTGTAGTCGCGTCACTCACTGTCAACTAAACATTTACAATCATTAGAAATGATATTGTCACGTCCATCGAAAGAACAAGGTGATATAGAAGACAGTAGGGGTATTTTGAATGCAAAAGTGTGGGTAAGGGGTCATTCATAAAGGATGTCACGTTTGCTATAAAAAATGAGTATCCATAAAAAGGTAATAACTCAGTCAGGACAGCAAATTCTGTTTATAGAACTAGGGGGGGGGGGTGTTTGGGGGGGTAGCCGGAGTACTATAGCAAGCGTGACATCCTTTATGAATGACCCCTAAAGTGTTTGTCAAAAATACAGAAAATTAGCGTGCTACACAGGAGATCGGTCATTCTAACCAATTTGGTTAAGAAATTAGAATGGCTAAAAGAGAATCATCGAACCCAACTACAAACGAACAACTAAACTTTGACTAACCCAGCTTTGACGTCTAATTTATTCCATTCATCTCTTTATTCGTTGTGATTAAAAACGAACTCGTCTCAACTAACGATAAATAAAAGTCGCATTCCTAACGTGAAAAAAGCAAGTCAGAGAAATAAGGCAACGTGCACAACAAGCATGTCATTTAGAAATATGTCACGTAAAAGAACTACCCCCTTGTGCAATATTCACTTTTTCATTGTGCGTTCCATCTGAGAAACGTCCACGTACCGAACAAAACTCTTCAACTTCACGTCTTAAACTAAAATGTATATACCGACGTTGCTTTCTACTCGATTCGTGTGTATAGCTTGCGAAATAGGACATTTAACCCACTTACAGCAATGGTTAGCTACATCATCATATGTAGTCACCCCCAACATTTACATTCGATATTTCAACATAATTCATCGCACAAATGCATATGCTGCCTATTCGCTCGTTCAGAAAAATGGAAAGTTATAATAGTTATGACAAAAGAAGTGTGAAATCGAAATTATTGAACATTTGGAGCGCATAGGTGTTCGACACGAAAGTGCAAGGCGCTGAAAACTCCAATGCTAAAAAAACGGAAGAGAAAATACATCTGACAAAAGCCTATACATTGCGAATCGAAGCGTTGCTATGTCGCTACGAATATCCAAATTTATCTAACCAATTCTGTCAGTCAATCAAATTCAATCGAATCTATCAAAGTAATCAATCAACTGTATTAGCCTGGGACTATATAGTGCATCGCTCATTGAATTCATACGTTGAATGACAATCCATTCCTCACATATCTATTAACAAACATAACAGATCCCAAACACAAATGGACGCAAATAAAAGCCACATCGATCAATCGACCATATATTCCACTCAAACATTAAACACAAGTAGTTATATGTGGGAATGGGGTGCTGTATTTTGGTTTCCATATAATTCTAGAAACGATACACATGCCTTATCGTTACGTGTGTATTTAAATGTGATTTTTAATTTAGAATTCGAGTCGATTGTGGAACGGGTTAGTTTTGTCAAGAGACCATTATGCACCATACCGAAGCAATTTACTAGGTCTATTACATTCTAGTACGTTTTTGTGGTGAATGTTGTACTTTATTGGAAGCATACGATGATCAAAATTCGTTGGTCTGTAACACTGCGAATGTGAGTTGGTTCCGAAGTTCATGTATCTAAAATTCACTTGAGCCGTTGAACCATCAGGTTCATCCTTACTTAAGCGTACAAAAACTCTTTGCAATGCTTGAATTCGAGTTATGATTTTCAAAGATATATCTCTTTTCAACTCACTAACTTCTGAAAAACTCAGAAACATTCCCGATCGAAGAAATGAACATGGATTCTCGAAAAACATCGACAAATATCTCAGAAACGTTAATAGCACGTTGCGAAAATTTAAACTGTCTTTGCGATATTTTTTTAGAACAGAATAATGAGTAAATAACAAATTATTTAAAATTATAGTGAGAGGATGACTATTATGCAAATAATAGATGAATCAGAATTCAAAAAGCTTAAGTATGGAGGTAAAAATTCGCCTTAAAATAACATCGCAAAAAACTTGGGATGCGATGATTTTTCAAAGCAACTTTCGATCTTCACACTTAAGCTTTTTGAATTCTGATTCATCTATTATTTGCGTAATAGTCATCCTCTCACAGTACATAAGCTATAATTTTGAATAATTTGTTATTTACTCAGGATTCTGTTTTACCAAAAACATCGCAAATTTCACAGTTCACATTTTTGCGACGTGTTCTTAAGAAATCAACATGGATTCTCGAAAAATGTTGCAAAAATGTGAACTGTCAAATTTGCGATGTTTTTCTTAGAACAAATTATTCAAAATTATAGCTCATGTACTGTGAGGAAAAGGCTCTTACACGAATAATAGCTGAATTAGAATTCAAAAAGTTTAAGTATGAAGGTCGAAAATTGCTCTGAAAAATCATAGCATTAGAAGTTCATTTGCGATGTTATTTCAGAGCAAATCTGTACCTTCATATTTAAACGTTTTGAATTCTAATTCATCTATTATTTTCGTAAGGGTCATTTGTTGTAAATTTGACAGCTCACATTTTTGCGACGTGCTCTCAAGTCGACGCGTATAATGCGACATCGGCTTCTATCAAATTATAGTTAATTTAATGATAACATGCGTTACAGCTTCATGTGCGTTAATTAGAACACAAAATGTCATAAAGGAGTTTCTATCTTGCATAACATTTTCTGCACCCGTTTTATTTTAACCGCTTCTGAGCTTTCGTACTTAAAACAAATACAAGGACATGGATGGAAATGCTTCATAAGTGGAATTATTGCCACAGGTGTGCTCTTCATAAATTCGCACACACACATGTTGTTCCGACGTCTTATTTCGCACGTTGTTTATTAACTTGACTTTATACAAGTGCGTACACGTGTTCAAACGTAAAACGTTAGCTTACGTCAAAGTATTCAACATTTCATGATGAAGTGCATAAGCTGATGTTGGTTACATTGCAAATTTCGTTATGAAATTCTTCATACTTTGTCATAAGCTAACACCGCACGAAAAGTTTGGGTATATTATCAGCTCGAAATGATGAAATCGACACCAACGTAGAATTCTTATATTTCTATCAATTAGATTTGGAAATATCAAACTTCTAGAGTGACATCGACTTCTGTAAAATTATAGCAAATCCACGCGTTAGTACTAGGTCGGCTTATGTCATAGTATACGGAATTTCATTGCTATTGACATTGTTATGAAATTCGTTTTTAAAACTTGTACACGGTGACAAAAGCTGACGCCACACTGAAAACGTGGATTTCGTAGTCGGATCAAAGATATCCGTTGTTTGGCTTTAATGTTACAAGTTCTGGAAGGCGTCCATAAAAGAAATTAGGCAAATAAAATCGTACTATCCGACGTTTTTCTACCAATGAAAAAAGGAAAAAAATAATTTTTTGTAATTCACCGCTTTTCTGTGCGTCATTTCGGTGTCGCATGAGGTCACTTTTCGCACTAGCGCGACAAAACTTTTTTAACGCACTAATGCGATAAATATTTTTGCTTTTGCACGTAAAAACCGCTTTTACGCACTAGTGAGATACATTTTTATCACACGAGTGCGTAAAAGTTGTTTTTACACACTAGCGCGAAAAAATAATTGAAATTTCGACAATTTTTCGCAAGCGGAAACAGGCAGAAAAGCTCGTTTTTGCAAAAAACGTTGTTAGATACACGTATGCTGGTAGTTTAACGCACACAATGTGTTGCTGAACTCGACTTCGGCTCGTGTCGGCAATCTCACATCTAGCGCGTTAAACTACCTTCATATGTAAGTTATATCAAAAGCTGCTATGTTTTGCGTGCTTTATTTGTCCCAATTTCGTCCAACTTCGCAGAACCCCCTCCTTCCCCTTTTGATGGACGTTATTTATGAACAGCTCCTTAGGGCCCACTCACAAATGACGTCACGCTGGCTATAAAAAATTAGTATCCATAAAAAGGTCATAACTCCTGCAGTACAGCAAATTTTGTTTATAGGACTCTGGCTACCCCCCAAACAGGGGGTGTGTTTGAGGGGGTAGCCGGAGTACTATAAACAAAATGTCTGACCAGTTTGGAATTATGAACTTTGTGGATTTTATAGCAAGCGTGACTTCATTTATGAACAGCCCCTTAGTGCGGGTTCGTATTTTATGAGTAGAAAATTCGATTGGATTGTTTCTCGGGACAAAATAATGATTACTTGCACCGAGTCCTTTAAAAATACTATATGCACCAGGTGTACGAAATTTTCATCAATTCGATTAGAAAACAAAGGTAGAGTGCATGTGTCTAGTAGATGTGTATACGAAAGAAAAGTAGAAAAAGGTTATTGACTTTCTTCCGCATGATGAATTTTTGTATAAAAAAATGTGTCTTTGATGTAATTGAACTTCTCCAAAATTATATGGATAACAACTCAGTGGAATGACAATTTTACTGTTAGGGTTTTATAAAAATGCAATTGTTCGGAAGACATAAACGCGTAGTTCAAGCGAGAAACCAAAAACTTTTAAACAAATTTAAAGCAATTTTTTGAAAAGAGAATGAAAATGAATATTTTTTTGAATTGTATGAACACTCGTTACAATTCCATTCAAACAAACCTTTTCCCTATCCGTATCCGACACACACAATACGAAAATTTATAATTTATTTCACTTACCGTTTCGCAATGTTCGATGGATCTTCTATATATGAAGCCGGTATCCGATGTTCAACATCATCATGTGAATCAATCAAATGTGGTGGCGGTCGTCGTATTAAATGAATGGGGAATTCTGGCGATAGTTGATGTTCCGGATCTCGAAGCATTGCTGATGTTTGCGGTGGTAGAGTGGCGGTGGAAACCTCTAGCGAATTTTGTGAAGATGGACTAGCTGACCCAGACGATAATACATCTTTGGGATGTTGATGTTCATGTGGACTGTCGACGCCGTCATCAACATCGTCTGGAAAATAATACAAAATGGAAAATAAATAAATGGATTCGAACAGAAAAGTATTCAAACTATTTGTTTGATTGGATGTTTGTAGGGGAATTTATTACACTTTGGGAGGAATTAATTAAAAGTCATTTGTTTAATTTAAACATAAAATCAAGCAGATATTGCCTTCCAATATGAATAGCTTTTCTTCACTCGTCCCTCTATGTAGCAACCTTTCCATTTCCGTCTTTATCGTCTTACTTGTAATGCTTGTCTGTTGGGTTGCTGAACGTTTTTGTAAATAAATGTACGTCGTTTACTTTGTATTTTATCGGAAAATTTGTAAAATAACAGGAAAAACAGACAGCAGCCAATACAGAAACATCGCTCAAACGAATAAAATTTCTTCTTATTCACTTGTAATTAGCTGTAGGGGATAATTTTAATTAGACGTTCTCTACATCTGATGATCGCGAGTGCTTTTTCAAATTTGTATGGTGTGTACGATTTCGCAATAGCGTCATCCCCAGACATTTCCTTCAAAAATAGCAAAAAAAAACTTTCTTTCTAATTTCTCGTCTTGTTTTTATTTTCACACAAATTTCACTACATATACACGTTTCACATTTTTGAGCAGAAAAAAGTTGAAATCACTTAGTCCATCTAATGACCAGTATGTTTTCTGTGTAACTTCACTTTGGACAAAGGTTTCCCGAACGTCATCCGAGATGGAGTTAGAGGTAAAAACGTGAGTCGATTCAATTTTACACCCCTTCTTTTACCAAATTAATTTAAAAAAGTCCTAAATAATTTTAAAAATTCCATTAAACGAAATTCTAACTTCAAACTAGATTGTGGAACATGAATGGAGTTTTTGACATTAGCACATTCCACACAATCCACAGACCTTAGATGTCTGCCTTAATTTTCATAAGAAACAAGTCCCACAAATAAAACAAAATAATTCTTTTGTTTTATTTGTAGAAAGAATTCGTAAAAAAGAATTCTTTTATTTTATTTGTAGAACTTGTTTCTTATGAAAATTACGGCAGATGTGGCCTTAATGAATGCATACGTTTTAGTGAACTATAAATATTAAATCGATTCGTATCTTCACCTTGTTCACTAACACATTGAAGACTGGTATGTATTTCGTGTCTATTGCTTTTGTCTTCTTGTAAAAGTATTTCGCCATATTTTCCATGAATACCTTTCTGTTTAGTAAGTTATTAAAAAAATCTGGTCACAACCTTGCCAGCAAATCATTTCAGTCAAGTGTGCGAATCTTAAAATCGGAAAGAAATTCCATCAAATTAAAGAAAAATTACATCCTTCCATTTTGGCACCCTATAAAATGCCACCCGTTCCAAAAATGTTCTTATTCTCAAACCATTGCGCTCTATAATATGTCCACCACCTCGTAACCACCCAAATTGTAGTAAATATTCATTCACATAAATTTTAATTTTCATTTCTCGTCTTGTCTAAATATACAAAATCGGGCGTGTTTCAACACTCCAAGTCTGACGAAACGAAAATTAGATGGAGAAAGGTGGAATGGGGTGGCATAGTGTTGTAAAGATATAATACATTTATAGGGTGGCGATGCTGGGTCTGCACTGTGCCTTATCGTATGTATTATGCATATACCTAATATGATAGCTGACTGGATTCATCGTACACATTGTGACTGGTATACTCTCCGACTTTTTGGTGTGGTGTTGTGCAAAACTGTCCGATCGATTGACGATTACCAAAGAAACGTTGTTTGGTGAAAATATATGAAATGTACGTACGTATATATAGATGCCAATGTTACAGACGTTTGGTGTACAAGATTGAAACTCTGCAACGAATATCATAGACGCGTAATAGTTGGTGCGCGCGAGAAAATCACCCCATTCTTATGTAAGAATGACTGTAAGAACTGACTTGACATTTATCGTGCGCGGTGCGGTAGTAAAGTGACTTATGTTATGATTTTCGGTAAATTTTGTAGCATATATACATTCCGTTTATATTTTCTTTTCCCTCGTCACACGAAATTAGGTTAAATCACAAAATATTCTACAATGATATTTGCGTACGTTTTGCATTCCTCACAATCCAATTGCTTTAGATTTAGATTTGCATCAATGCAATGTTTGAATAAACGTCTGCATTTCGAGGAATCTAAATTTACATTTAAACATTTTGTTGTTATGAAAATGGTCAACTTTGTAACATGTAACGAAGTTTCTAACTCACCATTCATACTTTGAGATGAAACTTCTTAATTAGAAGTGATAGAGACGTGGTTTAACATGTCTCTAAACCTTTCAGTACTTACCTCACAAAATTACTGGAAATCTGACCGCTGAAATCCTTCACCGGATGCAATTAGAACTTTGTAGAACATTGAGTCAGTCTCAAAATGCACAAAAGTTTTTCAAAAGAACGTAAAATGTGTGGATTTTGATAAAACAATTGGAATTCACTATGTAAAGGAAAGTTGGATATTTTGAGGAGTTACAAAAGTACGAAATGATGTAAAAACAAATCAGTCAGACTCACGATAATTTCATTCTTGTAGCTCCAATATTTTTATGAAATTGAAAAATTGCAACTATCTTATGGCCGCACATAAACATCGTTAAAAATAATTGCATTTCATGGGAAGAAGTGGAACTAAAAATGACTAATGTAACTGTGGGTTGAACATAAATGAATTTTGTGAAATGAAAACCTAATTTCTAAATGTTACACTTCAACATTTCTCAATGTAAATTTACATTTACATTAAGTCAAAATTTTACACTTAGAAATTGAATTCGCTAGCTGTAGAACTAAAAGATTGATGCTAGTGTAAAGTCGGTAGTCATGTTTTCCTTCTCATTTTTTAATATTTGGGTAGTTCCACTGTGTGGTTGGATAAAATGTAAAGTAGGAACGCTCATATCACTGTTTTCTGAATGAGATACAGCCTTACAATCTGGCCATATGCGATTTAGTGGGAAAAAATGACTCACTCGCTTTATTCCGAAGAGGCAGTCTGGTGTCAAATTCATAATTATGGAAATGCCATTTTACAGTTATACATTTCATTGGTCCCAATCGGAATTTTAGCACAAGCCTGCCTTCTTATAACTCCAATAGAGAAAAAAATATAGTCTTTGAGTTAGCAACTAAGGAGGCAGGCTGGTGTCAAGTTCATGACTACGCAAACGTTGTTTTACACTAATACCATTTATTGGGGACAAGGAGATTTTTGACACCAACCTGCCTCCTTAGAGCTCCTATACGGATTTTTCATTCCTTGAGCTAGAACTCAAGGAGAAAGGCTGGTGTCAAGTTGAGAATAAGTGAGATTATACCTTACATTAACACCACTCGTTTGGCTCAAGCAGAATTTTGACACCAGGCTGCCCACCTTACCAAATCCCAAGTATAAGTCCAGGATTCCCAGAGCTAAAACTCAGGGTGGCAGACAGGTGTCAGGTTGATGATTACGCAAACATTGTTTTACACTAATACCTTCATTCGGCACAAACAGAATTTTGAGACCTGCCTGCCTTCTTATAGCTCCCATACGGATTCTTTTTCCTTTGAACTAGACCTCAAGGACTGCCTCCTGATATTGATGGAAATTAGAACTAATAGTGACACCTTTCATTTGGGGTAGGCAGAATTTTAATGCAAATTCAATAATTTTTTGTGATTACTCAGTGAGGCAGGCTGGTCCCAAGTCGACAATAAGTGAGAAGCATGATCACATTAATGCATTTCATTTTTTTAAGTAGAATTTTGACACCGGCGTTTTTATTTTTGCGTGGACCAAAAAGTCAAATATGGTACATTCAAGTTTAAAGAGTTGACGTGATAAAAATCGCAGTGCGTACCTAATGAGATCCGAGTGTTCCATACGTTACATGAGTGGAGTGCGCGAGGAATGAGTTGATTGAAATTCAGAGGCTCGTGTGCATTTGTGTCACGGGAGCTATGAAGACTACGGCCACAGCAGCCATGGAAGCGCTGATTGCGCTATCGCTCACCCAGACCATCGTTAAAGCAAGAGCCTTTGCCTCGGCAGACAGGCGGAAGCAAAATGGTATCTGGATGAGGAATTTCGAATCTGGCCATGGAAAGATCCTGAGGCGATACCAAATCGTTATACCGGACAGAGCGGATTGGCTTATAAACTGACCGACCTGCCTGCCGGCTGATGGACTGGTGAGCTTTACGGATGGGTCGAAAACTGAGGAAGGAGCCGGGATCTATTCGCAGAACCGGCGAACTGCGACAGTCTCCATTTGGGAAAGCTAGCGAGCGTCCTCCAAGCGGGGACGTTTGCGACGTTGACGGGAGTGATGAATTTAGTCCCAGAAGGAATGACGGGTGACAGAGCGACCATCTGCTCAGACAGTGAGTCGATGATAAAGGCGCTCGCGTTGCATGTGAAAACGTCAAAACTGGTTAAATAGCTGAAAGGGACCCTAAACCGATTGAGACTGAGAAATCAGATCACGATCGCCTGGGTCCCTGGACACACTTGTGTAGACGGTAACGAGCCAGCCAGACAGGGTTCAGCATCTGCGATCGAGGGCCCAGAGCCCCATATCTCGATCTCACACACACTGTGTGAAAAGGCGGTGGAACACTGGGTGCGGGCTGAGTCCGCAATGCGTGAGCGTACGGTGGAGGAAAGCACACGAAGCTATTCTTCCCGGCGTCTGACGAGAAGTGAGCCAAGGAGTTCATTCTCAGAATGGACCGTAGTGGGAGCCATTACTGGTCAAGGTGGGTTGAACAAGCACTTGGCCAAAATGACCATTTTGGCTGATCCAAGATGTGACTGCGGCTTGGAGGAGGAAACGGGCGTCCACGAAATATGCGAATGCCCGGAGTTCCACCTGCTAAGGAGCATGACATTGGTTGGTTATGTGATTCGACCCTCCGATATCTTAGACCTAGGAACTATCGCTCTAGATAGGTTCTTGGTGAGAACCGGAAGGTTGATTTACTTGATGATCGGGATCAATAGATCTGTGTTTTAGGAGCCAGAAATTGTTCATCCCACCCTGATAAATCTAAAAAAATCTACGTTACATTTCCCAATGGAACTTTCCATTGAATCGATCTTACGGAGAAGCAAATTTGTGGTCAAAAGGTTACACTGAAAGTAAAAATCTTGTTGATCAGCTCCAAGCAATACATCATCATCATCATCATCATCATCAAACTTTATAGACCATTATTACCCTCCGGTGTGAGGTCTTTATGTCACAACCCCAGAATGAACTATCGTCCTCCATGCCCTTCTATCGCCTGCCAAGGAGATGGTTTGTTCGCCCAGAGAAAGTCCCCTAACTTCTAAATCTGATTTAATTGAATCGATAAACCTTCTCCTTGGTCTACCCCTTGGCCTAACACCCGGTACCTGTGCACCCAAGATCCTTTTCGGTAACCTGTTATTACCCATCCTTTGAACGTGCCCAAACCAACGTAGACGACTGGCCCTTGCTTCCTCTTCCACTGACGCAATCCCTAAGTTTTCCCTAATGTCGTCGTTCCTGATATGATTATCCCACTGCCCCCTCCTATTAACTTTCGCTATATTCCTAAGAACCCTCATATCAGAAACCTCCAGGTCATGCACTAGATATCCGCAATCCACCCAACTCTCACTACCATACAGAATCGCCGGCCGGACAATTGACCTGTTAATAGCTAACTTCGTTCCGCTACTTAATTCCTTCTTGTTGAACACGTGCGACCTCAACTGACTGGCCACCGCGTTTCCCATTTTCCTCCTTTCCTCAAATTCCCTAACCAACTTGCCATCCTCTGAAAAAATGGTTCCTAAGTACTTGAATTCAGAAACCTGCTCCAGCTCCTCCCCATTTAAATTGCAAGCTATCTCCTTCCGAGATTTGCCTATATGCATAACCTTAGTTTTCCCTACACTTATCTTCATCCCATACTCCTCACATGCAGCATCAGGCAGTCAATCCCACCCTGTAACTCCGCGGTACTATCTGCCAACAGAATCAAGTCATCCGCATAGGCCAGAATTTTCATTATTACCTCACCCACCTTGACATTTCCCTGCAAGTTCGCCTGCTTGATGATTTTATCCATGAAAATTATGAACAGAAGCGGGGAAAGACAACAACCCTGACGAACGCCCTCTTTAACCTCGAAAGACTCGCTAATTTCGCCGTCTATCCTTACCGCTGCCCTGCTTTCTGAGTAAATACTCTTAATGACACGCAGTAAGCCCCCATTGATACCGTACTCGCTAAGAACCCCGAACAACTTCTGCCTTGGTACCCGGTCGAATGCCTTCTCCAAGTCGATGAAGCATAGGTACAAGTCCCTGTTCTTTTCATAAAGCTTTTCGATAGTCTGTCTGAGGCAGAAAATCTGATCCTGACGCCCCAGAGGCCTGAAACCACCCTGAATCTCATCCAGTACACCTTCCACTATGTTCCTAACCCGGTCAACAAGTACACTCGCGTACACCTTACCTACCACGCTCAAGAGCGATATCCCCCTGTAATTACTGCAAACCTTACGGTTGCCCTTCTTATAAATTGGAGCAATAACACCGAAGCTCCAGTCAGCAGGTACCGTAGAAGACCTCATGGCCAAATTGAAAACCCTACAAAGCCATTGGATCCCACCTGATCCGCTATATTTAATAAATTCTGTCCTAATTTCATCCACCCCTGCGGATTTTCCTGCCCTTAATCTGCCGACCTTCCGGGACACCTCATCCAATGTAATTTCCTCCTCCACCTCCAAGCTACGACCCGCCTCCCTCCCATTTTCTTCTACCAGATTGACAGATGTAAATAAATCCTGAAAGTAATCCCGCCAAGTCTTCAAGACTTCACCCTTATCTGTAATTAACTCGCCGCCTTTATCTAAAATGCTAATACATCCTTCTTTCACCCCACCGCGCCTAATGTCCTTAATCATCGACCAAAATTTCTTACCCCTGCCTCGGCCTGCCTTTTCCAATTCCTCCCCAAACTTCTTCCCCTCCCTGTCCTTCGCTTCAATGACTAGATCCTTAACCAGTTTACTACAAGCCTTGTAAGCATCCCACTTCTCCGCCGTCCTGTCCTGTAACCAGATCAAGTAAAGTTTCCTTTTTTCCAATACAACATCCCTGATATCGGCGTTCCACCAACCCGTTTTTTTGTTTCGACCCCCGCTAGTGACACTGCCCAGACATTCCTCGGCCGCACCCAAGACAAATTTCTTAAAATTCGCCCACTCAGTCCCAATGTCCCCGCAGTCAGCTGGAAGCCCCTCAAACCCTTCGGCGAATTTTGCCATAAAACGAGACCTTACTGCCTCTTCCCTAAATTTGCCCACACGAAATTTGCGACTTACCACTTTCTTCCTTTTAGTCTGACAGAGTTTCCCAACCGACAGATGGGTACCCAAAAAGTAGTGGTCAGAACCAGAAGTGAAACCCCTGAAAACACGTGTGTCCCTGACCACCTGCCTCCTGTCCTGTTCTATAATCATGTAATCAATGATGGATTTGTGATCCAAACCCTCCTTGACCCTCCAAACCCTCCAAGCAATACAACGAAAGAAAAAGGTTAAGTTCATGCTGATCAGCTATGTCAGCTATACAAATCGTTTTAAAAAATCTTGTCTGGGCGGAATTCATGTACACTTTTCAATACTTTGAGATCGTCTATCTACTTCAACGGAGTCGGTGATGAAACCTTTGACCATGAATGAGGAACAGGACCCAAAGCAACGAGCGAGTTTTCGATTCAGGGGTCCTATTCTTTTTTGGCATATCTCGAACGAGCGAGACAGAATTTTCCCGACCAAATTACACCTGGAAAAATAAACGAACAATTTTCAAACGACTTTGGACAATTCTGTGGAGAATTTCTCGTAAATTTCAAATTTTATGAGAAAATTTCTGGATGTATTTTGGTATTTCTCGTTCTCTTGAGCTAAAAAATGTCACATAATATTGTAAATAGGGTCCCAAAGGAATGCTTGACACCGAGAATTCTCGAGTACTTTGGGAAAAGTATTTAAAAACAAAAAAAAAGGAATGCTTGACACCGAGAATTCTCGAGTACTTTGGGAAAAGTATTTAAAAACAAAAAAAGGAGTGAAATTACGAAGGTTGCACGCACATTAGGTAGTGGAGTAAGTTGAATGTATTTTAAAAAGTTCATATGTCGCTTAGCATGACGAAACAGTGAAAAGAGGAAGATGGGTGACTATTTCATTTGAAATCCTTAAAACATTTTTACTATTACAAATAAAGAGTTTCATGGTTGAATGAAATAAATTACTAATCAAAGGCAAACGAAAAAAAAGTGAAAATTTTCGCCAAGCATTGAAATAACGTTCAGCAAAGACAAAATGAAATATATAACAGTTGGTAATATATTGCAGTTAGCTTTGAAAGATATACGGTCATATACGTTCATGGAAACCGTAATATATATTTACATCTTTCACAAATTCAACTCCCAAATGTCCCATTTAAAATCCTTCCATCAATCCAAAAACGTTATACACAATCCGTACAAATAAACAATACTTCAAAACCCAACTTCCGGTTTTGTCCTGTTTCGTCCATAACACCCCAATATGCTTCACTATACAGAAAACATTATTATAAGAGCAACATTGAAAAAGCTTCGATTCCACCTACGATTTTTTAACTCGTCCAACACAAAAACCATTTCATTTTATACTTGCCATCAGATATGTATCCACATCTAAATTTCTACGGTAGTGTGGAACGAGAAGACGGCGGTTAGGACTCCCAAGAGACATGGTTCGCTTTGATTCACGCCACCATTTATTTTCAAATACATTTTCAGAATAAGGGTTGAGATATATTTTCGGTATGCTATCTTGTACAATGCCACCACATATCTATAACACAAAACAGTAACTTCTATATGATCTTTGTATACAATATACACTTTTCTTTTAAGTTACCTATTGTGATATTACATTCGACTCAGAAAATGAAAAATAAGAAAAATTTTCCATTACTTCCAATTACCAAAATTAAATACACAAAAAAGTATTTATCTCGCACTCACATTGAATTCGTACATAAATGTGTAGGTACATTGTAGTTTCTTAGAAGAAATTTTAATTTTTTTTTCCTTCGCTGCCGTTGTTTTCTTAACAATTCTGATTAGATCGAGTAATGAAATCTTGTCCGAATGGTGTACTTATTGTGTTCTTCTGTTATCCAATTCCTCTTGTTTCACAGAATGTTTTGTTTTTATACAAAAATATATACAGAAGAGACATTTCAACCCATAGAGATCTATAGAGACGAACATTCTAGATAAGATTTTTGTATGAAAGAAAAAAAATTTTTTTTTGATGAGACACTAGAGTGCGGAAATGGAACTGGATTTTTAACTGGATATTTTTTCCATGTTCATTATTATCCTTAATGTTATCACAGTAATTCAATCTCAAAGAGACTAAAGGCTAAAAAATAATTGGTTTTGTTAGGTTTGTCAAATAAAAAAATTTAAGCGACTATTTAGATTTTCTCAAATTATATAAAGGATTTGGTGGTGTACCGACAAAGGCTTAAATTATAGAGAAAGTACCCAGCGAAACATTAAGCATTGCTAATTTATTTGAGATGTCGCCAAGTTCATGTAACGTCAATAAATCAAAATGCTCTGTTATAAAGAACGATTTCAAGCGTAAATTAATGCGTCGTGCATTTGGGCGTAATCCTTAAGTTCGTTTAATTTTCATCAAAATTAATTTACTAGAAAATTCTTCATTTGTTCATTCTTCAATTATTAAACAAAATATCTATTGAGATTGTATTTTAGAGACTACACTAACAACTTTCTATAGCCAATAACAAGTGTTGTCTGGACCACCGGCTTAACGTGACTTCCGAATCACGTCTCAGAGTAATGCGAATGTAGAGCCTTATTCAATTACTCCAAGAATTGTTAGGCGCATGATTATTATCTCGCCTAAATGACTTGTAAGTTATGTGTTACTTACGAGGCGAAAAAGTGGGAAAAAATGCTTGGCCTAATTCGTTCCATATGCTCCAATCTGAACACAGTAATGTGGTTGGTATACGAGGCTGTCACTTGATTGCTGATAAATGTCCAAATTTGCATTAAATTAACTGGGTAAATGCACCAGCTATCGACCATGAGTAGTCTTCGTCCAAACCATAGTCTCACTAGTTACCGGCCACATTTCGCATTGAAATATGGCCGATTACTGGTGGTGGCCGGAGACTACTACATTGCTGGTAACTGGTACTGGTAACTGGTACTAGTAACTGGTAACCTTAAACTTAAATGCGGCTTGTGGAACCAGCACAGTATTGTACGAACTCATTGACAGTATGAGTGCAAAGGTAGAGAACAAGCAAGTGGTATCGGGTTTGTTCCTTGATCTCGCCAAGGCTTTTGATACGGTTAACCACAGTATACTGCTTAAAAAGTTAAAAAAATCTGGAGTAAGAGGTGTAGCACTCGAACTTATGACCAGCTATCTATCGGATAGATTCCAATATGTGGCACAAGGTGTGATACTTGGACCACTCATTTTTTTGATATTTATAAATTACTTTAACGATTTACCAATAGCGTCATCTGTATATTTATTTGCTGATGATTCTAGTTTGTTTACTGCGTCAATGTGTCTGAATACGAACATAAGTACTTTATCGGCAGATTTCAAAATTGTTCACTTTAGGTCGCCTAAGAAATTTATTGACAGTTCCCCAGATGTTACATATGATGGGATTGTCATTGAAAGGGTACACTCTGTGAAATATTTAGATGTCGTACTAGACCAATTCCTAAATTGGAACGAGCACATAACGACGCTATGCAATAAGCTCGCTCCATGTGTGGGTATTTTGAGGCAATTAGGGGGCTCCCTTCCCATAAGCGTCTTAAAAAAATATACTATGCGATGATTCATTCTTGATTGATATACTGCATAGGAATATGGGGAGGAGCAGCAAAATCGATGATGGATCCAGTTGAAGTCCTAAATCCTAAAATCTCTGAAGTCTGTATTTAAATTGCCATTGAGGTATGACTCGGTGAAATTGTTCAATGAGGTTTGCCAAGATATCCTTCCTGTATCCAAACTTTACATCAATGATATATGCTCATTTGTACAGTCATGTATAAATGATACCTGTCATCACAACGTGAAATTCGAGGTGAGAAGACATGCATCTTCTACAAGGAACAAATACCTCTTGTCAGTCCCGCTAATGAAAACTAAGAACACGCAGTATCTCTTTTGTCGGACCTAACATGTTTAACAGACTTCCAAGGAACATCAGAACCAGCACTAGGCACGTCGAATTTAAGCGTTTGTTAAAAGAGTATTTGGTTGTGGGTGGGGTAGGAACTGCCCACCTTTCGGATTACATCCTTTTTTCTTTCTCTGTGCCCTAGTCTCATGTAAATATTTCCTCTTTCTATTTTTTTATATATTTTATGTATGCCATTGCCAATCTAAATAAATTGAGTTTAGCTAGCTCAAATTAGCTGAAGTTTAACTAATGATTTGTGTTTGATTTATCGGGTGATATTAACTAAAGTTTCTTTAAAGTGACTGTGTCACAGTGAGACTTTTAGGGTAGATTTATTGACGATTTATTTTAATAAGATGATGATGTAATTTAAGATGAATAAATGAACTGAGTTCAGTTCAAAAATCAAAATCATTTTTTTGAAATCGACGCTAATTTCGCTCGTAAGGAAAATTCAATATGAAGTTTGCTGCAATTTTGACATTTCTATTCATCTCTTTTGATAGATATTGTCATTTAAACAATGTAACTGTCATCCAGGTAAATCAAAGTGAAATTGGTTACAATTTCATTAATGAATTCGTTTACGTTTGCTTTTATGGACGATGTTTTATGATTGCATATAACTTCAAACCAAACGTAAATGATTTCATGAAAGTTTGAATTGCAAACAACACCTTAAGTGCAAAATTTTACATTTCTCAACAAGCAAGTACCCTGTAGTCCGGTATGGATTTCGGTTTTGCATTTGAACAAGAGTTTTTTTTTCACAAAATTCACAAAAGTATACTTTTTATGTATTTCCTACAAAGAACATAAATTAATTTCGTTGGGATTTCTTATAGTTTTGTTTAGAGACGTTATGACAGTTGGGAGAAACCATGAAACAAAATGCTATCTGGAGAAATTTCTCATTACATTTTATTGGCTGTTAATCAGATGAGTCATAAGAGCGATTCAAAGCAAATAAAACTTAGTTTGCATTTTTATGTAAAAATTTTGACATTACCTTCAAATGCCCAGTTAATTTAACTGGTTTTTTATAAAGTGGTCAGGTTAACCAGTCAATATCAAAGAAGTGGAATACGATAGAGGGCGCAACGAACATTTTCATGTAGATCAGCATCCACGCTCTCTTTGATAAGTGAGTCATTTAATAATATAGTATATGAGAAGTTGATCGAAGTGTTCAATACGCCCAACTTCTTTTGTCAATATAGTGACGGAATGTCAAAACTGACATTTTAAGACTATCTGGGGATCATGTCTCTGTGTATTTAAGTATATCTTGATAAAGTTCACACCAAGCATAAGAAAAGGGTAAGTAAGGCTACTTGTCTTCGAGCAGAGTCAGCCTATAACAGCCTCTTATTTCAATGAGGTATAGTCTTAATGTCAAAGTATGGCCCTCTTTCTTTTTTGTGAAATTAAAAACAATAAATTCATAGGTAAGGCAAATGAATAGTTAAAAGGGGACGACGTAAGGGGACGCATTTTTTTTAAATTTACTTTGCCCACATAATAATCAAGAAGTTTATAGAAATTATTTAAACTTTATTGACTGGAAAAATAAACTCTTTAACTTTATTAAAGAATTTTCAAGCTAACTTCAGATTTTCGCTAATTAAGATTTCTTCGATCTAATTTAATGTTAATTTAAGTTAATGCTAACGACTAAATTTATTATTTTCACTCATATAAATATAAATAAAAACTAACGCAACAATTTTAAGAATATTGAAGTTTATGCAAATGAACCGTGCATGTAAATGAAATTATAAAAGAAAATCACGATTATCTCAGATATTAAACATTACCAATAAATGTAAATATGTGATAGCTCTGGCGATAACATCGAATAAATGGCAATATTTTATAAATGAATATATCACCTTTCAATTAAAATGGCTGTAGCGAAACATAAATTGATATTATTAATAGCATCGTATAATAGAAAGTACAAAATAAATTCAATGAACAGTTGAATGAATACATGCATATGTTTAAATTACAACCAAAAAGTCTTTTAACAATTTTATTAATTAACGAATCAAGCGTATCACCCGTATTAACAAACATGCTCTCTACATAAACTCTTTTTCCTTACCATTCCAGAGCTTTGGTTGGACTCGCAAAAAGTGATTTTGATTTAGTGTTTTGTCTAGTCTATTTACATCACTTGTGCATCACGTATACATCACTTGTGCATCACGTGTACATCACTTGTGCATCACTTGTACATCATTAACATTTCGGTAGTACATCACCCATACAACATCATAACATCATAATTACATTGTATTCGTCGCAAATAAATCATCGATTTGACAATAATCACACAAGCATAAAAGGTTCGGTTTGAACATCAAAGCCCCTTTGAACTTTATCAGTTTCAAATAAACCCTTTTTTCTCCCAGATTTTACTTGATTTACAAATCTCGATGCAATAAAAATGCAGTGTTACGTCATTAGTTTACAAGTAGGGTGTAAAGTGAAGTTTTTCAAACGATAATGACGAATTTTATATCTGAAAGAAGGGGGTGGGGATTTTGCATTATTTCTCGCTTAATTTGCTAATTGAACAGCTACCATAAAAAGATTCAACTCAACGTCACATTCAAATTGTAAATGTGAGTTTTCCATTTGAAATTTTCTTTGGTCTTTGTTATAATTGGTATAATAACTTACGGATTGACTATTAGTTGAGTAATAGCATACATTTACTTCGATTCTTAAATAGGACAAATAAAATATCAGATACGGGTACAGTCAAATTGTCAGTGCCCTTATATGCTTGCACCAGTTTAATGTAAAGTCCAGTTGCCACACAAAACGTTTCTTCCATCTGCCATCGAATCGAATTATATTTGAATATAAGACTTGTAAAACACAATAAGAACAGTTTTGTTTTAACCAGCTAAGAACCTTTATATAGTCAAGAAGGAAGTTTTTCAAAGATCGTGTGTGATTTCGTTCATGTAAAAATATCTATTTATGTTTCTGATTATCTATATACGAAATTTATTTCGTAAAACTTGCAAATCAACCAGTTCTCAATTTACGTTATCATTGGATTGAAGCACCTGCTTGGCTCATATGGCTCCATTATCCAAGGGAAAAGCAATTACTTACAATGCAAATAAATTTTCAAAAGGAATTTCGTTTTCTTTATTCGGTCGGTAGGCGGAGATTAAAAAAAAATTATAAATTCAAAAACGATCGAAAACCAATTGGATATCATTGCCTATCAATACATTTGTTCCTTGTATATATTTTGCGTAGAACAATAAATAAAGAGCACCAGTCACTCCTTATACTTTGAGCATTGAAACAATTCAGCCAGTAACAGTAACCAACACATCGATTCACCATTGCTGGTTGATACATTTAAGTTGATGTAACACACCACAGCGATATTTTGTCGAATGGTCTTTTCAAAAATTTCTTTTTTACAAAATTGATATTGGATTAAACGTCTAGTCAATTCAGACTCTTCACCGTACCACTGACTCTCTTCGGCCTCTTGAGTTGTATCTCAGCTAAAAAACTAAAAAAAAACTACATGCTCTACGACATCGCGATGAACGCCATTGCCATCATTGCACATTTCTATATGGTACATTATATTGCAGTTGCATCCAAAAAGAAACTAATTACACTGATTTATGTAGCTATTGTTCATTGTTTTGTTAAGGTTTTCATGCAATTTTTAAAGACAGTAAGCACGCCCCTTCCACTTCTCAGTTTGTTGTACATGCATGAATACTATAAGTTGAATTGAATTTTATTACTTGTCGTATGAAGAAAACTTATTTGAATTCAATTTAAATTTTTTTTCCTCGGACCATACGAAGAGAAACAAGTAGATTGAAATAAAAAAAAGTATTCGAAACTTATGTGCCGAAACAAATTTATAAATTTTCTGATTGCAGAAACTCTAGAAGAGAATAGAGAAGCTGAAAACTATCAATTTTAGCTAAAAGACTTCTATGAAATGTACGAAAGAAAATAATGTGTTCAGGTGAGAAAATACCTTTGAGCTTTGTTATTGCGATTGATTCGGAATCATATTTTGTGCCGAAAATTGTTTCATTGATTTGAGGGATGGATAAGTTCGGTTCAAATTTTATTTTAGATTTATATGAAGTGTCTGGGGCTTATGCGTTTACTTGTAACTATCCGAATTTTCACTCGGTTTAGAATTTTTAAGATAAGTGGTAGAAATAAAGGTTTTTACGAGGGGAAAAAAGGGGACCGCATGACGTCAATGGAGTGAAATAGAACGGAAGTAGCAAGTGAATAGTAGAAGATAGGGACGTATTTACCTTCTTGTTTCCTCAAATGCATGATTATTTAGACTAAAAATTTAGAAGAATCCTAAATTTATTCGCAAAATATTTTCTTAGGTAAGTAGGAAGGAAATAGCCTTAAATGAAAAAGAAAAGCGTTGTTTACCTCTCGGGTTGCGCAGGGTTCGCGAAACTTTTTCCCTTACATTCAGGGCCTATTTTACAGAAAGTACTTTCTGTAATTTCACAACATTCTATAAATTTCGTAACTTTCTGCAAATTGCAAAAACTCAAGGAATAACTCAGAAAATGTACTACACTAAAATTGTGCTATTTCGTTTCGTATCCGATCCACATCTTTTTTTGGTCCGCAAAACTACTCCTGCTCTGTTCGACTCTTTCGACTTACAACTGTACTTCTGGTTTTTTGGTTAGCCATTTTTGTGCTGCAAATTTCTTTATTGGATTTGGAGAAAACGAGGCATTCCCAGTGACGATTTTCATCATTAAAGCAGACGAATTTGAGAGCATTGTTTTATCATTACTTCTTCCCTTCTTCTACCAACGATATTGAGAGAAACACACCTCCGAAAACCATGTGAAACCCAAACACGACCATTTCACCCATTTTTCATTTCTTTCTTTCAAACCTATAACTCTCGAAGGTGCAGAAATATTTCCTAAATACTAGCGTTTTGACCTGCTAATCTGAAAGAAGAAGATCGAGGCATAGAATAAAAGAAATTCCTCCGGCACCATCGTCAGAAGTGTTAGTCTTTCAAATCGAATGTATCATGGCCCATTTTCGATAAATTTAATACCGAAAATTACCAAAAAAAATCCCAAATTTGCCGAAAATTGAAAAAATATTCGATAATTTTAAGAAATTTTAGACATTTTGCGAAATTTTTAGTAATTTTTGGAAATTCGAACAATGAAAAGTACGAATTGAGGAAAGTATACGTCATACTTTCCTCATTTCTTTTATGTTTCCACGTGTGACGTCATCAATAGCGATTTTTTTATTTGAAATATAAAAAAAACTAAAACATTTTGAACCATACCGTACAAGAATTTTTAGGTCACAATGATGTTGTTAATGGATTAAAAATATAAATAGAATCATGGAACTTGTCTATTTATTTTCCTTTTGACCCTACAACGTCTACAAGGAGGCACTTTTTGACATTTCACACAACCTTTACGCTTACTTGGAAGGAGCTTCGGATGGAAATGCTCTTTTCGTAGTTTTTCAATGCAAAATGAGAGGGAAATGTTCTGAACTTTTGAGCGATATCGGTCAGAACCTACTTTCGAGAAATTATTTCGAGAAAAATTTTCCTGATTCACCTCCTGACTTCCTTTATATTTTTTATTTCAGGACTTCAGAAATTTTCCCAATTTTTGAGGAATTTTCCTGGCAGAGCTTATTTTCGAGAAAATGCTTTCTCTATTTTCTTGACAGTTTTCAGGAAAGTCGAGTAAATATTTTCTCAAAAATTGCTACCGGAATGCTAGTATTTTGGTGTGAATAAAGAGGTTATATGACAAAACAATGCCTCGGAATTTCTTTTTCAATAAGAAAAATTTTCACAGCTCGCAGTGTTAATCGAAGAGTAGTTTGTTGATGAAATCTATTTGCCGACCCATGTGCCCGAGTTGCTAGTCGGAAGAAAAGATATATGGGCAATTCCATTTAGACGAAATATTGAGGTGCCATGGCTTCACATTGCATAACTTTGCAACCTCTATGTAAATTCATTTAAAACTTTCCCAGTAGACTTCTGAAAGATGACTTAAGATATCTGACAAATAAAATAAATCGAAAACCTCCTACTAACCTAAGAAAAAAAATTTCTTTGACTCGTTCTCCTGTTTACAAGAAAAGTAAAATTGTACATAGGAGAACGAGTCGAAAATTTTCTTTTTCTCTGAGGTAAGGAGGTTTTCGATTTATTTTAATAGTCAGATAT